>CM038681.1:151661530-151865464 GCA_021605205.1 Aegilops longissima
TCCCAAGTGGAAGGCCATTATGAGGAAGCGCCTCATGGCAATGGACAGCGAAGTTGTGGACCGCCACCAAATTGGTCTTACCGATCAGGCAAGACGGCGAACGCAGATGATATTCGCAAGTACACTCGACTTGACATCATGGCGAAGGATATCATCTGCTCCTGCCATCTAGAGATGAATTCAAGCGCATTATGCATCTTTACAATGCGGCTTATCCGGGACCGAATCTCGACGCCTATGAAGGTCATCGAACCCGCTATGATCCTTGGTTTGAGGACTTCAAGGAATCTCTCAATACGATGACTTTCAACCGAACCATCATCTTCCGCCTCATGTCTCATGGCAAAGGGTGACAAGGTAACCGAGTGTTCTCATCCGAAGTTTAGTGACGATGAATCTGATGATGATGGATCTGATGATGATATTGAACTGAGCTATACCAAACTAGTCTCGCATTGCCACTAAACAACAAACGGCCTTGGAAAAGGTTCAAAACATGTTAGGCAAAAGTGATGATATGTTGGTGAAGAAATGGATCGCACTAAAGCCCCGATTGAAAATCTTCAGAGACTTCATCCTAGGTTTGACAGCCTTTCAAGGTCATCATAATCAGAAGCGACTGACCTCAAATAAGCCCGATCTCCGTGCTCGGTGTCATCCTCGGATCAAGAATGTTGACACCACACAAGACTCAAGGATTTATAACAGAGTAGCAATCACACACTTATAACAATCGAATGTCTCAAGAGAGAACTTAATAAAATAAATATGGCTTAAGGCCATCTAATAACGATATCAGCGGAAGGCTTCGAAGAAAAGCGAGTCCATCAACTCCAACGGCATCACTGAGTATAGAACCACGACCTATGCACCTTACTCGTCGTCTGAAAAGTCTGCAACATGAAACGTTGCAGCCCGAGAACGGGTCAGCACATGGAATATGCTGGCAATGTAACATATAGAGAATAATGAAAGAATAAGCTATACTACATGCATATATGGCTGGTGGAAAGCTCTATGGTTACAGCTTTTGCATAAAGCCAATTTTTCCCTACCGCAAAGGAATAAATTTATTTAACTATCATGGTGGTTATAAACATTGAGAATGGTTGACAAGATCCTCAATCCCAATTAAAAGTACTCATTAACAAACCCAACAATATTAATTTAGAAGTAACATGATGAGATTCACATGATATCCAAGTACTAGATACTCAAGATGTCCATAACCGGCACACGGCTAACCATGATTAGTTTATACACTCGCAGAGGTTTATGACTTTTCCCCACAAGACTTGATCGCCTCCGCTTGGTTTCTCGTGACTACATGGTGTTTGAGAGACGGATGACCGAGACATAGTCTTCGTAAGCGCTAGCACCTTACATGTGGGCAGACCGCACCAACCTACAACCCCTACATCTGCTAGTCTACCCGTAAGAGTTCGCACAACTTAGTCAACTACGCCAGAGCCCATAATGGCTTGTGGCTGCACACGGAAGTTTCTAGTTTGAATAATCTCATGATCCCTTTGAGCCCGGGTGGCGGTCCAAAAATACAGTAAGTCCTCGATAGAAACCAGTGCCTCAATCCACCCAGATGTGTGTTTAAGTTGCCACCTTAAATAAACCATTAAATAACAATCTCACATATGTCATGGATACACTCACCCAATCCACGCCTACTAGCATAGCATAGCATAATAAGCAAACGAGAAGTAACTCCCAAGGGTTTAATAATAAAACAAGTAATAGGTACTACCTCAATCTACGCCCCAAAACCCACAATTTAATTAGATCCTAATCATGCAAGTGTTTGAGGGTAGATCTAATGCATAAAAACTGGGTAGTAGAAAAGGTATGATTAAAGTGTTACTTGCCTTGTCGATGATCCGCGAAACCTAGAGACTCAAGTAACAAGCGGCGACTCCGTATTCTATCGCAGACAAACAAACAAGCATACAATAAGTACGCATCTAATGCACAGGTAAAACTCAAATAGATCTAACCAGATAGTTCAACTTAAGAACTCCGGTTTGCAAAAAGAATCAAATCAAACGAAGCAACGAAAGTCAAATGGCGGAAGAAAACAGCTTCGTTTTACTAATCTAGATCTAGGTCAAATTTTACAGAAGCAAAAACTTGTTTAAGTAGATTATTCGGAAAGAGGGTTTTGAGACGAAACTCTAGGCGCTTGAATCGCCTGATTCCGATAAACGAGCGAAAAGTTATACTAAAACGAAAATCGGATCTGGAATCGCGATCAGAAAAATCGCGGTTAAAATCCGAGAAAAAGAAAAACGACGAACGGTTCGTTTAAACGAACTAACGAACGAACGTTCATTAATTAGCCTAAACCAAAAAAACCGAAACTAATAAATAAAAAAACGAAAAAAATAAAAATAACCGAAAAAAAACCGAAATAAAACTAAAGAAAAACCGCTTGGTTTTTATAAAAAAAAAACGGCGCGAAAAACGAGGCGGCGGCGGGCGAACCTCAAGGCGGCGGCTCAGCGGCGGTGGCGCGGCGGCGGCGGCGGCGACGACGACGCACGGGCTGGGCAAGGGCTAGGGTTTGCTCAAGGCGTGGGTGGGTCAAGGTTTATCTCGTGTCACATGATAAAGCGCCCGAGCGAGTCCCGCTGCACGGCCTTAAGGCGGTGCGTGTTTTTTTAAATAATTACGCGAGAAAAAAAATAAAAATAAGTATTAAACGGACTCCAAAAATCCCGAAATAAATTTTCCCCGGCTTCTAAAATCAAGCCGGATTTAATGAACATTTATTTGGGGCCTAAATGCAATTTTGAAAAACGAGCATTTTTCCTAAATTCAAATAAAAAGGCGAAAAACTCCAAAATAATGATTTTATTATTAAATCTTCGTTATTTCTTTATTTTGGGAAAGTCATTTTATTCCCTCTCTCATATTTTGGTAGTAGAAATAATTAAAGATAAATTAATTAAAATCAAATGATCCTATTTTCAAAATTTGAGAAAACTCAAATATGAAAATAACGAAAATCCCCAACTCTCTCCGTGGGTCCTTGAGTTGTGTAGAATTTCTAGGATCGAGCAAAAATGAAATGAAAAAAATATGATCTGCAATGATGCTCTATGTATAACATTCCAAATTGAAAATTTGGGATGTTACAAACCTACCCCCTTAAGATGAATCTCGCCCTCGAGATTCGGGTTGGCTAGAAAATAGGTGAGGGTGGTCTTTAAGCAAATCTTCCTCTCGCTCCCGTGTGGCTTCATCCTCTGTGGTGGCTCCAATCAACCTTACAAAACTTAATGACCTTGTGCGGGTGACTCACGGCATACTCCAAAATCTTAACCGGTTTCTCCTCGTAGGTCAAATCCTCATTCAATCAATCGCCTCAGTGGCACAAGATTCTCAAGGGTATATGAGCCATCTCTCGGGACACTTCTTCAACGTGAAACATGAAACACATCATGGACTCTGAGAATCCTCGCAATTCCAACTTGTACGCAACTTCTCTCATACGCTCCAAAACACGATATGGTCCTACAAATCGGGTGCTAACTTTCCTTAACTCCAAAATGCTTAACTCCTCAAGTGGCGATATCAAGATAAACTCGCTCCGACTTTGTATTCTCGCTCCTTGCGCTTTGAATCCGCATAACTTTTTGTCTTGACTGGGCTACCTTGAGCCTATCGCGAATCAACTTTACTTTCTGCTCGGACTCCTTAACCAAATCCGTCCAAACAATCGGCGGTCTCCGACTTCATCCCACAACAACGGGTCCTACACCTCCTTCCGCATAAGACTTCGAAGGGGCCATCTTCAAACCGATTGATAACTGTTGTTGTAAGAAAACTCCGCATATGGCAAGTTGTCATCCCAACTTGATCCATAATCCAAAGCACAAGCTCTAAGCATATCCTCCAAAATCTGGTTGACTCTCTCGGTTTGTCCATCTGTCTGTGGATGGAAAGCTGTGCTAAACTCCAGCCTGGTTCCCAAAGTTTCGTGCAACTGCTTCCAGAACTTTGAGGTGAATTGGGTTCCTCTATCTGATACGATACTCCTCGGAACTCCATGCAAGCATACAATCCTGGTCATGTATATCTTAGCCAATTTGGCACTGCTGTAGGTAGTCTTTACTGGAATGAAATGAGCTACCTTCGTCAAACGATCGACTACAACCCAAATCGAGTCATAGCCTGAACGAGTCCTGGGCAATCCCGTGATGAAATCCATACCTAGTTTTATCCCACTTCCATTCGGGTATAGGCAATGGCTGTAACAATCCTGCTAGCTTCTGATGTTCTGCCTTCACCCTCTGACATACATCACAAACTGCTACATATTCCGCAATGTCCTTCTTCATTCCGGTCCACCAGAAGGTATTCTTCAAATCCAAATACATCTTGGTATTTCCGGTGAATCGAATATGGTGAATCATGTGCCTCTTGTAGAATCAACTTCCCGATCTCCGGTCATTGGGCACATAAACACGGTCCTCAAACCATAGGGTATCGTGCTCATCCTCACGAAATCCCTTAGCCTTTCCTTCGCCATTCTCTCCTTTATAGAGGCAATCTCTTTCAGTCTTCCGAGCTTCCCCGATCTTGTCCATCAAAGTTGATCAATCTCCAATGCTGCTACATAGCCTCTCTGAACTATTTCCAAACATAGCTCTCAAGATCCTCGGCTAACTCCTTTGGTATTTCTCCGCCATTAGTGTGTTGACGTGACTCTTACGGCTCAACGCGTCTGCTACAACGTTAGCCTTCCGGGTGATAATGTAATCTCATATCGTAATCCTTGATGAGCTCCAACCATCTCCTCTCGCTCGAGGTTTAACTCCTTCGCATGAAGATGTATTTCAAACTCTTGTGATCCGTGATACACCTCACAATGGTTCCAATGAGGAAATGTTCCATGTTTTCAACGCATGCACTACGGCTGCTAACTCCAAATCATGCCTAGCATAATTTAGCTCATGAGGCTTAAGCTGTCGTGAAGCATAGGAAACAACTCTTCCCTCCTGCATAAGTATCGCTCCAAGTCTTCACGTGAAGCGCCGCAATACACCTCATAATCCTTGGTCCGATCCGCAGGATTTACACCGTGAGGTAACCAAACGCTTTCTTCAACTCTTGGAAACTAGCTTCACACTCCTCGGTCCAATTGAACTTGGTATCCTTCTTCAATAATTCTGTCATAGGCTTCGCAATCCTTGAGAAATTCTCAATGAATCTCCGTAGTATCCTCGCTAGTCCAAGGAAACTCCGGATCTCTCCAACCGTCGTTGGCGCTTCCCGCTTTGTTACAAAGGACAACTTTAGTGGGGTCATCGCTATACCTTCTCCGGATATAACATGTCCAAGAAATCCAACTTCCTTCAACCAAAACTCACACTTGCTGAACTTGGCATACAACCGTGTTCTCTCGAGCTTCTCGAGTACCAAACGCAATGCTCCTTATGTTCCTCTTCATTCTTCGAGTAAACCAAAATATCATCAATGAACACCACGACGAACTTATCAAAAAACTCCATAAACACTTTGTTCATCATGTTCATAAAATAGGCAGGTGCGTTAGTCAGACCAAATGACATAACGGTGTACTCATACAGCCCGTACTTGGTGGTAAAAGCCGTCTTAGGTATATCCTGCTCTCGAATCTTCAACTAATGGTACCCTGATCGCAAATCGATCTTTGAAAACACCTTGGCTCCTTGCAACTGGTCAAACAAGTCATTGATCATCGGCAGTGGGTACTTGTTCTTAATGGTCACTTCATTCAATCCTCGATAATCAACAACCATTCTTAATGATCCATCCTTCTTCTCCACTAGAAGTACTGGTGATCCCCAAGGCGAAGAACTTGGGCGAATAAAACCTTTATTCAAGAACTCCTTAATCTGCTTCTTAATTTCCTCCAAATCTCGGGCTGGCATCCTATAGGTCTCTTAGATATCGCCCAAAGGTTCGGCAAGAGTTCAATCAAAATGCAATGTCTCTATCCGTGGCATGCTCGCAACTCTTCCTAAAACACGTCCGTAATCCTTACCATCGGTACTTCTTCCCGCACAACTCCCGATAAGGAATTTACATGTGCTCTCCTCGCTCATGCCATGATACATACTTGATTCTTCTCCTTCCGGGGTGGTAAGGAAAATTGACTTATTGGCGCAATCTATGTTCCTCCATACTCGATAACCAATCCATGCCTAATATCACATCCAATCCTTGGGATTCCGTAACTATTAGGTCCGAGGGAAAACATAGTGTCCAATCTTAATGGCAATCGATCACACCATATACTAGCCATGTATTCTGCTCCCGTGAGGTTACTAGCATGGGTGACCTAAGGGCTTGGTTGGTAATTTGTACTTATCCACAAATCCCTTGATATGTATGAATGCGATGCACCAAGATCAAAAAGAACAACCGCAGAAATGACTTAACCAAAACTTACCTATTATCGTGATCCGGCTGAGCTTCAACCTCCTCCACAAGAACGTGGTTCACTTGTCCTTTGTTGAAAGGATTCGCTTCTTTCCCGAGCTTCCATTGCCATTTCCATTCGCCTTCTCGACAATCGCTTGCATAATGCCCACTTGCGGCACTTAAAGCAAGTGATATGGCTCAGTTCTACCTTGGATGGTGTTGACGGTTGGTGCGGTTTTGTCCATTGCTTCCTCCATTCCCGCTCCCATTCTTAGTGCCATTATGGTTGTGCGAGCTACCTCCTCCATGAGTATGCTGAAATTGTCCTCCTGCCTTCGGGTAAAGCGAAGTTTCACGAGCCCGAGTTATTCTTCCCCGTCCATACTTCCTCTTGCGATTGTCAATCTGCTGCTGCTTCCCTTCAATCATAAGAGCACGGTCTACTAACTCCTGGTAGTTATTGAAAGTGGCTACCATCAACTGCATGCTCAGCTCATCATTCAGTCCTTCTAGAAACTTCTCTTGCTTAGTCAGATCCGTAGTAACGCTATCCGGTGCATAACGTGCTAACTTGCTAAAATCATCCACATACCGCCAACTGTCTGTCCTCCTTGGCGTAAGTTGTGAAACTCACGCTTCTTCATGGCCATAGCTCCTGCTAAAACATGGGCAAGACGGAAAGCTTGTCAAAACCGATCCCATGTGACAAAGGTTCAGTGGTAAGTGGTTGTAAAATTCTCCCACCATGCTGCCGCGGGTCCTTCAAGCTGATGTGCGGCAAACTTCACCCTTTCTCCATCTCAGACATCCCGCAGTGGTCAACTCCTCCCTATCTTATGGAGCCAATCATCTGCAACAATCGGCTCGGTGATGTTGGAAAACACCGGCGGATTCAGCCTTAAGAAACGGGTCAAATGGTCAACAGGTGGTGGTGGCGGTGGGTTGTTGTTTTTTGTTGTTGTTGTTGTTGTTGTTGTTGTTGTTGTTGTTGTTGCCTTGGTTCTGCATCAATGTTTGAATCAAGGCATTCTGCTCTGAATCAACTGAGTGATCTCTCAAGGGAAAACAAACCGGGTCGCGTCTCGAGGCATCCGAGGGGTTTAAAGAAAAGACGAGAATTTAGAATAGAATGAGGTCTAGAGAGAAACACTACACATATGCACATGAGACAAATCACACAATATCACTCCAATCAATCCAAACAAGGGCATACAACGGTCTATCTATCGTTACAAAGTGCTGAAACTAATACTAATATAACATGGGGTAATCTACTCATCGTTATGGTGGTCAACTAGAAAACTGCTCCGATGAAGACTCCATGATATCCGCCCAGCTTCATCTTCGTAACCATCATCACTAGGATCGAATCGGTGTCGCCGATGATGATGTAGTTCTCTCGACAAAAGCTATCTTCATCTTCTCCTCCGGTGCTGAATTTCCCATGAGTTCTTCAATCTTCTCCTTAAGATCGCTGCTTTGTCCCACTAGAGCTACAATCTCCTCCATGTAGTCCTTGCAGTGGCCTTCGCCTCCTTCTAGTTCGTTAATTTTGGCTTTTGCTGTCTTCAACTCCATCATGTCTGCGCACATTTGGTTTTCTGGCGGCCGAATGTGCTGGTTTAAACTCGGATGAAAGCTACAATGGATCTATCCTTCTTAGTGCCAACTATCTCCCATTGTTCATCTCGGCGCCCACAAATCTGCTAGATAGTATCCTTGAGGTCTTCTTTGTAAACGTCTCCAATGCGTCCCATGGTTATGTGAGCTGCCATGCTCTTTCCCAGGCTCCAAGTTCGTGCATTGAAAACACACTCTATGGGCTCCGTGATTGGCGCAAACGTCCTTCCGGGAACTTGAGCTTGAATCTTCCAGCGCTCCTCTTCGGGTAAAGTGGAATTGTAGGTCGCGGTGAAGCTTGGTAATCCAATGTTAAGGTACTTAGTGACTTCCTTCAGGTGTCGTCCAAAGGGTGTATCCTCATCCGCCGAGTGAACTTGATCCTCGCTCGCCATCCTAAAAGAGTAGAAAAGATGAGGAGTTAGAAATGAGAAGAGAGAGTAGTGATCTATGGCTTTAGCTTAATGGTCGTGTCTCACACCAGCTTGTGCTCGATACCATCTTTGTAGCGACCAAACCTCAAATACCGATCTCTGTGCTCGCAGTAATCCTCGGATCAAGAATGCCGACACCACACAAGACTCAAGGATTTATAACAGAGTAGCAATCACACACTTATTACAATCGAATGTCTCAAGAGAGAACTTAATAAAATAAATATGGCTTAAGGCCATCTAATAACGATATCGGCGGAAGGCTTCGAAGAAAAGCGAGTCCATCAACTCCAACGGCATCACTGAGTATAGAACCACGACCTATGCACCTTACTCGTCGTCTGAAAAGTCTGCAACATGAAACGTTGCAGCCCGAGAACGGGTCAGCACATGGAATATGCTGGCAATGTAACACATAGAGAATAATGAAAGAATAAGCTATACTACATGCATATATGGCTGGTGGAAAGCTCTATGGTTACAGTTTTGCATAAAGCCAATTTTTCCCTACTGCAAAGGAATAAATTTATTTAACTATCATGGTGGTTGTGAAACATTGAGAATGGTTGACAGCATCCTCAATCCCAATTAAAAGTACTCATTAACAAACCCAACAATATTAATTTAGAAGTAACATGATGAGATTCACATGATATCCAAGTACTAGATACTCAAGATGTCCATAACCGGGACACGGCTAACCATGATTAGTTTATACACTCTGCAGAGGTTTATGACTTTTCCCCACAAGACTCGATCGCCTCCGCTTGGTTTCTCGCACTACATGGTGTTTGAGAGACGGATGACCGAGACATAGTCTTCGTAAGCGCTTAGCACCTTACATGTGGGCAGACCGCACCAACCTACAACCCCTACATCTACTAGTCTACCCATAAGAGTTCGCACAACTTAGTCAACTACGCCAGAGCCCATAATGGCTTGTGGCTGCACACGGAAGTTTCTAGTTTGAATAATCTCATGATCCCTTTGAGCCTGGGTGGCGGTCCGAAAAATACAGTAAGTCCTGATAGAAACCAGGTGCCTCAATCCACCCAGATGTGCGTTTAAGTTGCCACCTTAAATAAACCATTAAATAACAATCTCACATCTGTCATGGATACACTCACCCAATCCACGTCTACTAGCATAGCATAGCATAATAAGCAAACATAGAAGTAACTCCCAAGGGTTTAATAATAAAACAGGTAATAGGTACTACCTCAATCTACTTCCCAAAACCCACAATTTAATTAGATCCTAATCATGCAACTGTTTGAGGGTAGATCTAATGCATAAAAACTGGGTAGTAGAAAAGGTATGATCAAAGTGTTACTTGCCTTGCTGATGATCCGCGAAACCTAGAGACTCGAAGTAACAAGCGGCGCACTCCGGGTATTCTATCGCAGACAAATAAACAAGCATACAATAAGTACTCATCTAATGCACAGGTAAAACTCAAATAGATCTAACCAGATAGTTCAACTTAAGAAATCCGGTTTGCAAAAAGAATCAAATCAAACGAAGCAACGAAAGTCAAACGGCGGAAGAAAATATCTTCGTTTTACTAATCTGGATCTAGGTCAAATTTTACAGAAGCAAAAACTTTTTTAAGTAGATTATTTGGAAAGAGGGTTTCGAGACGAAACTCTAGGCACTTGAATCGCCTGATTTCGATAAACGAGCGAAAAGTTATACTAAAATAAAAATCGGATCTGGAATCGCGATCAGAAAAATCGCGGTTAAAATCCGAGAAAAAGAAAAACGAAGAACGGTTCGTTTAAACGAACTAACGAACGAACGTTCGTTAATTAGCCTAAACCGAAAAAAACGAAACTAATAAATAAAAAAACGAAAATAATAAAAAACCGAAGAAAAACCGCTCGGTTTTTATAAAAAAACCGGCGCGGAAAACGAGGCGGTGGCGGCTCAGCGGCGGCGCACGACGGGCAGGCGCGCGCTTGGGGCTGGTTCGGGCTAGGGTTTGGCTCGGGCGGGCGGGTGGGTCGGCTCGGCGCCAAGGCTTATAAAGGCGCCCAGTGAGTCCCGATCGGCACGGCCAGATAAGGCGGCGCGTTTTTTAAATAATTACGCAAAAAAGAATAAAAGAAGTACTAAACGGACTCAAAAATCCCGAATAAATTTTCCCGCTTCTAAAATCAAGCCGGATTTAATGAACATGGGGCCTAAATGCAATTTTGAAAACGCGCATTTTTCTAAATTCAAATAAAAAGGCTAAAACTCCAAAATAAAATCTTATTTGATTTTATTATTAAATCTTCATTATTTCTTTATTTTGGGAAAGTCATTTTATTCCCTCTCTCATATTTTGGTAGTAGAAATAATTGAAGATAAATTAATTAAAATCAAATGATCCTATTTTCAAAATTTGAGAAAACTCAAATATGAAAATAACAAAAATCCCCAACTCTCTCCGTGGGTCCTTGAGTTGTGTAGAATTTCTAGGATCGAGCAAAAATGAAATGAAAAAAATATGATATGCAATGATGCTCTATGTATAACATTCCAAATTGAAAATTTGGGATGTTACAATAACTCTCTCTTGTCTGATCATGAGAAACTTTCTTATGAATTTCTTCAAAGAAAGCAAGATCTTGAGAAACTAAGAATGAGTTATGAAGATCTTCAGAAGGAGCATGATTCATTACTTGCTCAACAAATCGGCGCTTCTCAGGAAGAATTTGTTCCTCCATGCTTAAAGTGCATTGAACGTGAATCGCTAATTCTTCACCAATGTTCAAATGCTTCAACTGTTACAAATTCTTCACCGCCTCTGCTATCACTAATTGCTCATCCGAGGACATTGCTAGTATCAATCGACGATGCAGGGCTGAAGGAATTGTACATGATAGGCATGTACAAAAGCCTCAAAGGGCATCGACTCTTTGTGATGTGCTTAAAAGCAGATCCTCAACAGAATCCTAGGAAAGAGGGTATTGCCTTTGAGAGGAAACTCAATGTCGATGGAACATATTGAAGCCCGAGCGGTACCCCAAAACCTCATGGGTTGCTGCAAAGGGACCTCCAGCTTGATCCATCTAACTTATCCGGCTTTACATGTGAATCTCCTCATTCTTCCGATGAGTCATTTGACTCCAACTATAAACTGTTCAAAAATCGAATGGTGAAGTATTTGCTAGATATGTTGGCACTAATCGCAGGAACGGTTCCCCTATGAAGAAAATATGGGTTCCCAAGAAGTGCCTTGAAAGGCTTCTGTGAATGTCCTCATGACACCACCGTGAAGAATAGGAACCCCAGATCAAACTCTTCATATGGACCAAATTCTTCATATGGATCCAAGTCCTCATACGGACCAAATTCCTCACATGGATCAAAGTCCTCATATGATTATCATCGTATAACAACTCGTTCCGCAGGTAGAGCTAAGGGCTATGAATATGTGCATTATTCTTCAAACCAATATGTTCATAAGTCCTCAAGAATTTCTCTCGCTTATTCATATGCTTACCCTAACCTCTCTTATGTGAAACGAAATGGATTGGCTTCTATGCCACCATTCTCATATGGAGCTCCCAGAGTGATGAACTCTTTGCCACCCCTTCGATGTGGGTGGTGAAGAAAAGAACTAATTTCCTCTGCAGGTCAGGTCTCCGCACGTGCTTTAACGTCTCAAGAATTTGTCAGGGACCGACAACAATGCCCGAAAGGATGCAGACTAATCATGAAGAAATGAACTTTCATTTCACACGCCCTCATACGCTTATCTCATTATATCGCTCGATGAATTCATCTCGATGAAATTGATATCATATTCTTCATCGATGAAGTATATGAGATCGTAAGTTGCACTAATTCATCTCGCAGGATGATCAACCCAAAGCCAATGAGTGGGTCCTGGATAGTGGATGTACAAATCACATGACCGGTGACAAGAATCTATTGATGGATGCTCCTTATCACCGCCACATCTCAAGCATATCATCTTTGCCGACAAAGGCAAAAGTCGTATTGGGTCTTGGTAAGGTTATGATCTCTAAGGACATACACATGGACAAAGTCATGCTTGTTGAGTCCTTAGGATTCAACCTCATGTCATCCTCAATGCTTTGTTATCTTGATATGGTTGTTGTCTTTGGCAAGTATCATTGTGTTGTGATCATGGAAGTCGACAATTCCAAAGTCTTCAAGGCTTTAGGAGAGGAGACTTGTATATTGTTGATTTCTCTACAGACCACAACCAGCCGTGTGTCTACTTGCAAAAGCTTCGTATATGGGCTATGGCATCGACGACTTGGTCACGCAGCATGAGGAATTTGCACACGCCATGAAGAAGAAGCATGTCATTGGCATTGAGAATGTCAAATTCCTCAAGGATCACTTGTGTGGAGCCCGTGAAGCTAGAAAATGACCAAGGCCAAGCATCCAAATAAGACTATCATGACCACTACTCGTCCATTCGAATTGCTTCACATGGACCTCTTTGGTCCTAATCATTACTCAGCAGTCACTAATGATGCATCTCTATATGGCTTTGTTATTGTTGATGATTACTCTCGTTACACATGGGTTCACATTGTTACTTACAAACATGAAGTGCAGGAAGTCTTCAAACGATTTTCCTCGAGGGCTTCAACCAACTTTGGTGTGAAGATCTGGCACATCAGGAGTGACAATGGAACTGAGTTCAAGAATTCTGGTCTTGATGACTATCTTGATGAACTTGGTATTACTCATGAGTTATCTGCTCCCTATACTCCTCAAAGAAATGGCGTCGTGGAGCGCAAGAACAGAACTCTTGTTGAGATGGCTCGACTATGCTTGATGAATACAAAACGCCTCGCGGTTTTGGATTGATGCTATTGATACCGCGTGCACATCATCAACAGAGTATATCTTCACAAATTCTTCAAGAAGACTGCCTATGAACTCCTCAACGACAAGAAACCCAATGTGAGTTATTTCAAAGTCTTCGTGCTAAATGCTGGATTAGAGATCCTCATCACAATGCTAAATTTGCACCAAAGCACATGAAGGTTTTATGCTTGGTTACGGAAAGGACTCGCACACCTACAGTAGTCTTCAACATCGCTCTTCACAAGATTGTTGAAATCAGATGTGCGTTTCGATGAAACTAATGGCTCACAAAGAGAGCACCTACCTTCTTTGATAGATGAACCAGCACCTGAGGAATCTATCAAGTTCAAGGCTACTGAGGATGTAATTCCTACTAAAGAATCTGTTGAAGAATTCATTCCTCAGACGCCAAGAACGCCGAAATGATGCACCAAGATAATGTCAAGAAAATGGTGTCAAGAAAATGCTGATCAAATTCTCAACGACAACCAGCTCATCCTCGCGTAAAAAGAAGTGCAAGTTGACAAGATCATCAATGACATTGAAGCGCCAGTCCTCTCACACGCCAAAAGCTTCACATTTATCTAAATTTTGTGGGCACTATGCTTTTGTCTCTATCACAGAGCCCACTAAGGTAGATGAAGCATTTCGAGCCCGAGTGGATTCAGCAATGCAAGAAGAATTACATCGATTCGAGCTCAACAATGTCCGGGAACCGGTCAAACGTCCAGATCATCGCAAGCATAATATCATTGGCACAAAGTGGATCTACCGCAACAAGCAAGATGAAATGGCCTTGTGGTGAGGAATAAGGCACGACTTGTAGCTCAAGGCTACACACAGTTGAAGGAATTGATTTCGATGAAACTTTTGCACTGTTGCTAGACTTGAGGCTATTCAGATATTACTTGCTTATGCTAACCATCATAATATCACTTTATATCAAATGGATGTGAAAAGTGCATTCCTCAATGGTAAGCTTGAGGAAGAAGTATATGTTGCTCAACCCCTGTGTTTTGAAGATCCAAAGAATCCCGACAAAGTCTTCAGACTCAACAAGGCCCTCTATGGCCTCAAACAGGCCTACCACGGCGTGGTATGATACATTGAAGGAATTCTTCGTGAAGAATGGCTTCACACCGGTTCACTCGACCCTACTCTCTTTACTAAATCATATGATGGTGAACTGTTTGTGTGCCAAATATATGTTGATGATATTATCTTTGGCTGTCTCGACCAACGTTATAGTGATGAATTTGCCTATATGATGAGTGAAGAATATCAAATGTCTATGATGGGAGAATTGAAATTCTTCTTAGGTCTTCAAATTCGTCAACAACACAATGGCGTATTCATATCTCAGGAGAAATACCTCAAAGATGTTCTGAAGAAATTCGGCATGCAAGATTGCAAAGGCGTCAAAATTCCTATGCCCACAAATGGCCATCTATTCACTGATGAAAATGGTATTGACTTCGATCACAAGGTATACCGCTCCATGATTGGTTCTCTATTGTACTTATGTGCATCTAGGCCAGATATAATGCTTAGTGTTTGCATGTGTGCCCGATTTCAAGCTACACCAAGGAATCACACCATAAGGTCAGAAGCATATTCTTTGATATCTAGCTCACACACCAACACTAGGATTATGGTACCCCAAGGGCTCTACGCTTGATCTCATTGGATATTCTCGACTGACTATGTTGGTGATTGTGTGGACCGCAAGTCAACATCTGGTACTTGTCATTTCCTGACGATCTTTGGTCCGTTGGTCCTCAAGAAACAGAATGCATGATCACCGCTTCATCATGGAAGCTGAGTACATTGCTGCTAGCTCTTGTTGTGCTCAATTGTCGTGGATGAAGCAAACTCTCAAGGACTACGGCATCAACGTGAAGAATGTGCCTCTCTACTGTGACAATGAGAGTGCCATCAAAATTGCTCACAACCCAGTTCAGCACTTGAAGACAAAGCACATTCAGATTCGTTATCATTTTCTTCGTGATCATGTGTTGAAGGGCGACATCTCCATCGAGCATGTGAAGACTGAAGAATAGCTAGCCGATATCTTCACACAAGCCCTTGGATGATAAGAGATTTAGCAAGTTGCGGTGTGAGCTAAATATCTTAGAATCTTCGAATGTTCTTTGATAAGGACACACATCCTGACACTTATGCAAAATTGATGACTTAGATGTGCAACACATGAAGAAACGTTTTTCTTCAATCAATGAAGAATAACACTCTAAGTGTGAAGAAATTAATGAAGAATTTGATTCTCGTAACCCTCACGACAATTGTACGCGTTGTCTGAAATCATCATTCTTATACGGTGGGTTACGCCACCACCAAAATTGAAAATCTTCAATTTGAGTTTTTCCTCGCTTTTGAAATTCTTCGCTTTTTCAGATTCTTCAACTTTGCAAAATCTTCACTGCTTCCGTTGTCTTTCTTCATTGACTATATATATATATATATATATATATATATATATATATATATATATATATATATATATATATATATATATATATATATATATATATATATATATATATATGGGTTTATGTCCTCACAAGATTCACTTATGGCTATTTCTTCAAGTTGCTTTTTCTACTAAGTGAATGTGATCGACCCTTCCCTCTATGCTATACTCAACCCAAGCTATTCACAAATTCTTCATGTGCGTTCTATTTGAAACTCATTCAAAATCTTCACTGTGTCCTTGTCTGCTGAAGAAATTGCGAACGGAACTTTTAACTTATCTTATCCAAATTTTCGGCTTTGCCGCTCAAACTGTTCTGCATCCCACGATAAACTTATCTATTCACCCATGATCTAACACAATCTCCACTTTTCATTACGTGGGTGACACATGTCAAGCGAATGAGAAGGGTCAGGGGCACGTTCGTCCAAAATCTTCGGGCGAACGGTTTTTCACCATGGCTATATATACCCCTCTCCCTTCCTCACTTCCTTTACTCCGCCGACCGCTCTCTCTCGCCGAGCTTCAAAACCTAGCGCCACCGCTACTCCATCGTCAGCCGGTGAGGAAGAGCTTCACCGCCTCGACCTCGTCACCGTCGTATTCGCTACCGATCATGAAATCTTCACTCCGCCGCCACCGTAGTTGTCTTCCTCCACCGAAGTTAGGGCGTGGAGATCTGAATCGATTTAACTTCTAATCTACACTTCTCGCTTCGTCGTGTTCTTCGCCGGGTAATTAAAAGTTACTTTTATTACTCGCTTTGATTCTCAAACCTTCCTGAAAATCTTCAAAGGTGTTTATTCTTCAAATCTTCACACATATGAACACCTCAAACGAAATATGCTCTTGATTCGCTTTCTAAGCAATGATTTTTCTTCAAGATTCCTCGCCAGTGTGGATCCTCGATCTATACAACTCGAACCTAAGACAAAGATCGCTAATGAAATTCTTCAAGGCTCATCTGGTCAAATTCCTCAAACTAGTTCTTTTGAAAACCTTCGAGAACGATATGACCTCTCCAAATTCCTCGCAACTATACTCTGCTCATTGGTACTCATGTCCGCTGAATCACTAGGTTCTCATCAACTTAACTCATTTGCAGCTGCCTCAAAGAAAAGTTGCATACTTCTTCAGAGAATTCGATTGTTCAAATTCCTCACCAAGAATATGGCGTAAGGAAAGAAGCCACGTAAAGGAGGAAAGAGGCCCGAGGTCATGACTGCTTTTGAGATACCCGAGGACATCCATGCCGACTATTGCACACTGATGAAGCCAAGTTTGGCAAGGAAAAAAATCAGCGCAAGGTGCGATTCAGAGGATTGAAAGGAGATGGGCAAGGGAATGGAGGAGTATGATATATTACTCCAAAGTACATGAATAAATTCAGACCGAATCATCCATGCCCAAGAGCTCCATTGGCACTGCCAAGAAGTCGACCCCACCAAAGATCAAGCGTGGTGAGGACTTTCTCAAGAATGGGCCAAGCGCCAAGCCAAGTTGGTGAGACAAGCCAAAGAAGTAGTGAGGAAATTCAATGAAGACTCACATTATCGCTGCCATCGAGGCCCCTGCTCAGCCCAAGATCAATGGCAAAGAAGCCAACAAGACAAGCCAAGTGCTTCACCAAAGAATGACCTCACGGCCAGAATCTTCAATGCCCTCACGGCCAGTTCCTCATGCTGCTCCCCGCTCCTCCCAAATCCTCAGCTCCTACAAAGTCCTCAGCAGCTCCTCCAAAGTCCTCAACACTGCATCCGCCACGTGCCAAAGGACTGCAGCATCTCTATTGCCTCCGTGTCTCAAAGAAGTTCCTCACTGCACCAAATTCTTCATCAGCCCCACTCGCTGAAGAAAAAGGCAACTGCTGACGAGGTCCTCGCCAAGTCCAAGAAGAAACAGGTCGCCTTCCAAGTGCCATCTGACGATGAAGCTTATGATGATGAACTTGCGTAAATCATCGAGACCGACAAGAAAGGGCCATAGAGCCAAAGGCACACCTGCCTTGCTTTTGGATCCAAGGGCGATCCTCGAGTACATTGATCTCTGGCACAAGGATCCAGAGACACCTATGCCTGATTTTCATCTAACACCTGGCCAAAGTCACATGCTGACTCATTTCATCCAAGAGGAGAAATGGAAATATGATAGGGCCAGAGAGATCAAGAAATCGCAGTACAGAAAAGAGAAACTACTGAAGAAAAATGTTGTCAAGATGACAACTGAGGAACTCCTCAATGTCCAGACTGAAATCCAAGCCCTCAGCAAAAATTTTGATGCTTATTATGCTGATTGGCAAGGAGCCAAAGTCGATTCACAACCTCGACGAAGAAATTCACAAATGTTGCAGCCCAACGCAACAAGAAATTCCTCAGCCGAGCCTCTGCCAGCCTCGCTGAAGAACATGCCAAGACCACGATGATTTTCAGCCGCTAAAGACAATGCTAGTTCCAGGCTGATGACTCCATTCCAGCCACCGAAGAAATTGCTGTGGCATCCACTAGTGGTGCGCTGAAGAAATCGAAGAAGTCAGGCAATCGCATCGGGCCATACCGAGAAAATTCAACTAGATTCCTCGGCCTCCTCCCGCCTACACCAACTCCAATCCTTCCATCTCGCATCCGATGTGAAGAAGACCAAGGCTGCAGAGCGAGCTGCAAAGAAGAAAAGGAAAGCATCACTGCTTCAAATCCTTCAGCCTCAAGAAAATGAAGCCTATGACAAGCTCTTTTGAAAATCCAATCGATGTTGTTCCAATTTCTCCATTCCATCAAAGGACCTTGTTCCTTTTGGTGAAGAGTATGAGATCCCAAGCGGATCTCGATGAAGAAAATCATTCTACCGCTTCGTCAGAGCAGATTGATGAAGAAATTGAAGTGGATGCAATCCTTCAACACCAATCATTTCCTCGCCTATGCCTCAGCTCACACCAAGAGGCTGGTGTTGAGGAAATTGAAGACGAAGACGTGATATTGGATGCACCACGCCTGTGATAAACGATGACTTTCGGAAAGTCAGCATCCCACCTCCACTCTTCACCCCAATCCAACAAATTCCTCACCCCCTGCTCCAACAGCTTCAAATGGGCTCAAGAAACTCATCCCAACTCGTCCACAAGATGAAGAAATTCCAGCCACTAGTGTCAAGAACCTCTTCCGCTGATCCTATGAACACACAGATCGCATATGAAGAGGAACCAGAAATTCCTCAGTCAAGAACCTGAGATTGCGATTCCAGAGGTTGTGATGCAACTCATTGACACTCCAACGCCAAAGCCAAAGAATCCATTCTCAACGAAGTAAAAGTTCAAGGCTGAAGATTTCTTCATGAGCATGTATTCTTCATCGACTACAACCCATATGACTCGCAAGATAAGGAAGAGGCGCTTCGACTGCTAGTCAAGCCAACTTCTATTCCTCTCAGTGCTATTCAACAAAGACAAAGTCTTCGATCATGCACATATTCCTCATGTGGACATGGAATCTCTACCAGTGCTTTGAGCCGCCCTCGTTGTTCTTCATGATGCGTGATTGCTGAATTTCTGACCGACATCTGTGATTGGAATGAAGAACTCATTCTTCAATTCTATGCGATGCTGCACATCACCGGAGATTCTCAAGATGTGAACTCATGGGTATTGGACCGATGATGAAAATACTCACTACAAGGCACCAAAGAATCGAATTGCTTCGTGCCTCCCACTCGTCCTCCCATTGATGGTGCTCGTTGCATCTACAACGAACCCGAGCTTTCAAATCATTACATGCAAGTGCCGATGAAGCCTTTGAAGCCGTGATGGCACCTCGAACCAAATTCTTTGTCAAGGAATTATCAGATGTGCCTCGAACTGTCTATCGATTTTGACGAAGACAATGAGTCCTATCAAAGGCCACGACTCAAATGATGAAGAAGTCGCTGGCATCATGAAGAATATGCTTTTCAATATCATTCATGGCGCTCCGGCCAACTTCCATGATTTCTTCATGAGGACTCGCAAACATTGCTATGTCACCTTTTGAGCTGAAGCCTTATGCACCATGGATTATGAGGTTCATCAGACAAGGTCTTCACTCAATTACAAGGCTGATACTCAACCATCAGAGCTACTTGCCTCCAATTGAAGTCCTCAAACGGACATTTTCCTCGCTTGATGACAAGGGCAAGGCAACTGCTGTGATAGATGAAGGCATTCGTCCATTGATGGTCAATTTCGCAAAGCTGCATCCTACTCCACCAATGATGACTCGCCACACATGACTCGCCGCCAATACCTCACCAAGCAAAATCCTCAAGCCACAAAGACCTGTGGTGATGACTGATCGTGAGTTACTCCGCAGTCTTCATCAAGGTTGATCGCAATCATAAATGGGTCAAGCGCCGCTTGGTTCAATTCTTCACAACATGACCTCAACACACAATGCAAAGAAGAAAACCAATACTACCTCCATGAAACCTTCAACCGCACTGGCTGTTCTTTCTAATGTCTACATGCAAGAAGAATCAAGACAATGGGTCTCAAGGAAGAATTTGACCGGTCTGCACCTCCACCAAGAAATTCAAGAAGGTCAAGGTTCCTTCCTTGGTGGCTAGCTCCTATTCTTCATCGCGCGACATCGATGAAAATGAAGACTTGACGACATCGCGGCAGGCCCTACTACGACAACCGACTTCGATAACGCCGGGCGCTCCTTCATCAACTTGAAATTTTTCGTATGCGTCAGTCCTCGCTTTCAATCCTTTGGTCATTTGATGACAAAGGGGAGAAATTTGAGTTAGTCTTCAAGCGGGTCTATTTTACGCCTATATACAACTTTTTTGCTAAGTTACAACTCACGCTCTTCGAAACTTTATTGGATCGAGTTGTAATCTTAAACCCGATGGTGCTCGATACTTTTGATGTGTTCCTCTGCATGCTTATTCCTCATTATATGTTAATACACGATGTCTGAACTACATCACCACCATATTTCATCATGCATTTCAAATTCTTCATATTATATGTCAAATGCGTGCATGATTTACAAGATATAGGGGGAGATCTCCATGATTCAACTCTTCAAATGTGCAATGCCTCAAAAGCAAATTCCTCACTATGCACATCTTCAGGGGGAGTTCTTCTATATCTTGCAATCAAATTCCTCAATATCAGTAATTACACTTCATATGTTTATCCCCGTTGAAAACTTAACCTATATTGTCATCAATCACCAAAAAGGGGGAGATTGTAAGTGCATCTAGTGCCCCTTAGTGATTTTGGTGTATTGAAGACTTATAGGTTAAGGGACTAATGTGTTTATGAGTGTACACAGGTCAATAAGTCTATGATGAGTTTGATATTTACAGAGAAATTCGACCCCTAAAAATGAAGCTCTTCGACTGAAGACTTTGTTATTCTGAAGACTTTCTGAAGACTTTGAAAGTGAAGAAATTGGTGTGACCTTGAAGACTTGGTATTCATTTGAGGAACATGAAGCGTGAAGACTTTTGTTTTCGTAGTTTTGTTTTCTTTCTTGAGTCATAGGAAACACCGTCATCGTTAAAGGGGTCGAGGAAATACTAAGGAAAAATTTCCATGTGATGCTCCACTCAAAATCCTACACCTACCAATCCTTCGAGTGAAGCCTTTGAAATCTCATACGCTCACCAATTTCTTCAAAGGATGTAGACGAAGTTCTTCTCGTCGCCGAGGAATTTGTTCTCGACCGAGGAGTTAGGAATTCGCCAAAGGCGGATTGCCTACACAAAGAGGAACATGATAGCCCCGAGGAATTTGAGAGTCAAATTTCCGATCAAGTTCTTGTGCGCGCCACCTGTCCCAAAATATCTTATCCACCTAACGGTCATATCATTGAAGGGAATTTATGTCTTATCATGTCGGGCTGCTCCCTAGGCTATAAATAGTCGCCCCCTACAACCACTAGCTGGTTGGCTGCTCCGAGAGAACTTGACACTTGTCATTTGAGAGCAAACCATCCTCCGAGGACTTTGAGCGAAAATCATCGAGTGAGGAAAACCCAAAACCAAACCCCTATAAACCCAAAGTGATTGAGCATCATCAAGAGATTGATCCTGCGTGGATCCGACGCTTGTTACCTTTGAAGATCTGTGCTTCTTCCAGACGGTTAGGCGTCATGGTCTAGAGCATCCAAGAGGAATTGTGGATCACCGAGTGACGAAGTCTATGAAGGTTTGGAAGTCGCCTGAAGACTTACCACGAGTGATTGGACGAGGTCTGTGTGACCTTAGTTCAAGGAGAATACGGTGAGGACTTGGTGTCCTGAGCTGCATGCTCAGCGATCACGTGTCCTTGAGTTTAAATACTCACCGCCCAACCGTACGCATAAATGAGATAGCAGTTGGAACTGGTCTACCAAATCATTGTCTTCACCAACCTAATCTGGTTCTATTTCCTCAACTCTTTCATTTCCTCATTATCGTGTTGAGTGTTTGTTCATATCTGTGTTTGAAGACTTTGATCAAGACTTTCTCAATTATCTCAGTTCAATTCTTCACTGCTTTGTCTTCATCTTGTGCTATCCTGTATACGCTTTACAGACTCTTTGAGTGTCTTCATTTCATCATGATGACCATGCCCGCATTCTCTTATGCTTACTTCGAGTACTTATTCCATGCAAGTAGTTCTTCACTTAGGAATTTCTCACCGAAAATTCCTCATTGAAGAATTCATAAAAATCGCCTATACACCCCCCCTCTAGTCGATATAACGTACTTTCGCACCGGATGCTTCAAAGGAATCTTTCATAGGGAACTTTTGGAGAACTTTTCTTATGGAGTTCGTTCAGAAACTTGTATAGAAAGTTTCTTAATGAGCACTCGACAAACGCATTTCGAGAACATACACAAAGTCCCTGCTATGGACCTAGTGCATCCTCATAACCGAGGTCTCTTGCATTACCCTACAAGTAATTGGATCTCATATGGAGATGCTTAGGGAAGTAGAATGGAAAAAATCAAGTGCAACTACACGAGAACTAGTCGGTAATCGCTGCTCAAATCAGTTTTATGCAAAGGTTAATCAAACATGGATATGTGACTCATACGGAGTCCGTTTTGGCTTCACAAGTAGTCAAAACGTTTGTGACGACCAGATGCTTCAATAGATTCTTTCATAGGTAACTTTTGGAGAACTTTTCTTAAGGAGTTCATTAAGAAACTTGTATAGAAACTTTCTTAATGAGCACTCGACAAACGCATTTCGAGAACATGCACAAAGTACCAGCTATGGACCTATTGCATCCTCATAACTGAGGTCTCTTGCATTTACCTACAAGTAATAGGATCTCATATGGAGATGTTTAGTGAAGTAGAATGGAAAAAATCGAGTGCAACTACACAAGAACAAGTCTCAGAATCGCTGCTCGAATCAGCTTTTGCAGCAAAGGTTAATCTGAAACATGGATATCTGACTCATACGGAGTCTGTTTTGGCTCCACAAATATTCGAAAAGTTTGTGAAGACCGGATGATTCAAAGGAATCTTTCATAGGGAACTTTTGGAGAACTTTTCTTTAGGAGTTCGTTCAGAAACTTGTATAGAAACTTTCTTAATGAGCACTCGACAAACGCATTTTGAGAACATACACAAAGTACCTGCTTTGAACCTAGTGCATCCTCATAACCGAGGTCTCTTGCATTTCCCTACAAGTAATTGGATCTCATATGGAGATGCTTAGTAAAGTAGAATGGAAAAAATCGAGTGCAACTACACAAGAACTAGTCTCAGAATCGCTGCTCGAATCTGCTTTTGCAAAGGTTAATCAAACATGGATATGTGACTCATACGGAGTCCGTTTTGGCTTCACAAGTAGTCAAAACGTTTTTGATGACCAGATGCTTCAAAATATTCTTTCATAGGTAACTTTTGGAGAACTTTTCGTAAGGAGTTCTTTCAGAAACTTGTATAGAAACTTTCTTAATGAGCACTCGACAAACGCATTTCGAAAACATACACAAAGTCCCAGCTATGGACCTAGTGCATCCTCATAACCGAGGTCTCTTGCATTTCCCTACAAGTAGTTGGATCTCCTATGGAGATGTTTAGTGAAATAGAATGGAAAAAATTTAGTGCAACTACACAAGAACTAGTGTGTAACTATCGTTTGGAATCAATTTTTGCGCAGTGCTAACTGAAACATGGATATCTGACTCATACGGAGTCCGTTTTGGCTCCACAAGTAGTCAAAACGTTTGTGACGACCAGATTCTTCAAAGGATTATTTCATAGGGAACTTTTGGAGAACTTTTCTTCAGGAGTTCGTTCAGAAGGTTGTATAGAAACTTTCTTAATGAGCACTCGACAAACGCATTTCGAGAACATACACAAAGTCCCAGCTATAGACCTAGTGCATCCTCATAACTGAGGTCTCTTGCATTTCCCTGCAAGTAATTGGATCTCATATGGAGATGTTTAGTGAAGTACAATGGAAAAAATCGAGTGCAACTACACAAGAACTAGTCTCAGAATCGCTATTCGAATCAGTTTTATGCAAAGTTAATCAAACATGGATATATGACTCATACGGAGTCCGTTTTGGCTCCACAAGTAGTCAAAACGTTTGTGACAACCAGATGCTTCAAAGGATTCTTCCATAGGGAACTTTTGGAGAACTTTTCTTAAGGAGTTCGTTCAAAAACTTGTATAGAAACTTTCTTAATGAGCACTCGACAAACGCATTTCGAGAACATACACAAAGTCCCAGCTATGGACCTAGTGCATCAACATAACCAAGGTCTCTTGCATTTCCCTACAAGTAATTGGATCTCATATGGAGATGTGTAGTGAAGTAGAATGGAAAAATCAAGTGCAACTACACAAGAATTAGTCTCAGAATCGCTGCTCGAATCAGCTTTTGCAAAGGTTAATCAAACATGGATATTTGACTCATACGGAGTCCGTTTTTGTTCCACAAGTAGTCAAACCGTTTGTGATGACTAGATTCTTCAAAGGATTCTTTCATAGGGTACTTTTGGAGAACTTTCCTTAAGGAGTTCGTTCAAAAACTTGTATAGAAACGTTCTTAATGAGCACTCGACAAACGCATTTCGAGAACATACACAAAGTCCCAGCTTTGGACCTAGTGCATCCTCATAACTGAGGTCTCTTGCATTTCCCTACAGGTAATTGGATCTCATATAAAGAAGTTTAGTGAAGTAGAATGGAAAAATTCGAGTGCAACTACACAAGAACTAGTTTGTAACTGTCGGAAGCAGTTTTTCGCAGTGTTAACTGAAACATGGATATCTCACTCATACGGAGTCCGTTTTGGCTCCACAAGTAGTCAAAATGTTTGTGAACACCAGATGCTTCAAAGGATTCTTTCATAGGGAACTTTTGGAAACTTTTCTTAAGGAGTTAGTTCAGAAACTTGTATAGAAACTTTCTTAATGAGCTCTCGACAAACGCGTTTCGAGAACATACACAAAGTCCCAGCTATGGACCTAGTGCAACCTAATAAACGAGGTCTCTTGCATTTCCGTACAAGTAATGAGATCTCATATGGAGATGTTTAGTGAATTAGAATAAAAAAATCGAGTGCAACTACACAAGAACTAGTTTGTAACTGTCAATCGGAATCAGTTTTGTGCAGTGTTAACTGAAACATGGATATCTGACTCATATGGAGTCCGTTTTGGGTCCACATGTAGTCGAAACGTTTGTGACGACCAGATACTTCAAAAGATTCATTCATAGGGAACTTTTGGAGAACTTTTTTCTTAAAGAGGTCGTTCGGAAACTTGTATAGAAACTTTCTTAATGAGCACTCGACAAACGCATTCGAGAACATACACAAAGTCCTAGCTATGGACCTAGTGCATCATCATAACCGAGGTCTCTTGCATTTCCCTACATGTAATTGGATCTCATTTGGAGATTTATAGTGAAGTAGAATGGAAAAAATTGAGTGTAACTACACAAGAACTAGTCTCAGAATTATCGCTCGAATCGCTTTTCTGTGTTAATCAAGCATGGATATCTGACTCATACGTTGTCCGTTTTGGCTCCACAAGTAGTCAAAACGTTTGTGACGACCAGATGCTTCAAAGGATTCTTTCATAGGGAACTTCTGGAGAACTTTTTTTCAGGACTTTTTTCAGAAACTTGTATAGAAACTTTCTTAATGAGCACTCGACAAACACATTTCGAGAACATACACAAAGTGACAGCTATGGACCTAGTGCATCGTCATAACTGAGGTCTCTTGCATTTCCATACAAGTAATTGGATCTCATATGGAGATGTTTAGTGAAGTAGAATGGAAAAAATTGAGTGCAACTACACAAGAACTAGTCTGTAACTGTCATTCGGAATCAGCTATGCGCAGTGTTAACTGAAACATGGATATCTGAGTCATACGGAGTCCGTTTTGGCTCCACAAGTTTCTTCAAAGGAATCTTTCATAGGGAACTTTTGGAGAACTTTTCTCAAGGAGTTCGTTCAGAAACTTTCTTAATGAGCACTCGACAAACGCATTTCGAGAACATACACAAAGTCCGTGCTATGGACCTAGTGCATCCTCATAACCGAGGTCTCTTGAATTTCCCTACAAGTAATTGGATCTCATATGGAGATGCTTAGTGAAGTAGAATGGAAAAAATCGAGTGCAACTACACAAGAACTAGTCAGAATCGCTGCTTGGAATCAGTTTTATGCAAAGTTAATCAAACATGGATATGTGACTCATACGGAGTCCGTTTTGGCTTCACAAGTAGTCAAAACGTTTATGACGACCAGATGCTTCAAAGGATTCTTTCATAGGTAACTTTTGGAGGACTTTTCTTAAGGAGTTCATTCAGAAAATTGTATAGAAAATTTCTTAATGAGCACTCGACAAACGCATTTCGAGAACATACACAAAGTACCAGCTATGGACGTATTGCATCCTCATAACCGAGGCCTCTTGCATTTACCTACAAGTAATTGGATCTCATATGAAGATGTTTAGTGAAGTGGAATGGAAAAGATCGAGTGCAACTAAACAAGAACAAGTCTAGGTTCAATATCACTCTTGGAGGATTGTTGAAGATGACACTAGATGCAATAAAACACATAGGTGTGAAAAACATGGTCAAAGTGAACTTGCCTTGTTGACGATCTTCAAAACTAGGGACTCGTGGTAGCAAGCTTAGCACTCGGAAATTCTACGAGGCAACAATAACCATAATAAGCATACAACTTATGATCACTTACATATCATAGTAACATAACACACCAAAACAAAGCGAATCAAACCCAAAGGAAAACTGAAGAAATCCAACTCAAAGTTTTCCTACTTCAAGCAACAACTAAAAATAGTTTTATATAACAAAAATTTTCTTAACATAACCTAAGCATGGGTTTATGTTAACTTAACAAAAAGAACTCATCAAGCAACTAGGAGCAAAAAGAATCTTTAAAACTATTATAAAACTCATATTAGGCCTAAAGCAGATTCTAATAAGAAAAATAAAATAAAAGTTATTTATTATAAATAAAAGTTCATGCTCTAAACTGACAAAACTAACCTAGAATAATTTATCACATATGAAAAATAAATTTATTTGCTAAGTAGAACAATAGGAAAAGCAGTAGCTAGTTAATTAATTAAGAATAACATGATTCTGATTACAACTATTTTTTATTAATCCTAAAATGCCCAAATAAATTCCTACGGTTAGGCAATGTCAAAAAAAAGTGGTAACAAAAGAATCACTAAAAATAATTTTCCTAACTCTTTTATAGCAGATTTACTATTCTGTCTAAATCTAAAATAAAGCAATTTTAAATAATTTTAACATGGCTAATTATATTTTCTACAGAAACTGTAAGAAATTTGCAAACCAACAAAAAAGAATCACTTAAAATATTAAGTAGATTAAAAGATATGAATTTTCAAATCTGAAACTATTCTGTTAAAACAGAAAACGAAAATAAAAGAAAAACGGGCTAATGGGCCTATATAGCAGCTTGATAATATAACTAAAGCAGGCCTAGGGTTTAAGCAATCGGCCGGTTCAACTAAAAACCCTAACTAAAATAAATAAACCGGAACTAACCGGACTGAACAGTTTTATTTAATAACATACCCCTTGAGGATCTAATCTAAACCGTCGGAGTTAGATCGGACGGCGGGAGGAACTCGGTGACTTACGGTCATGGCATGAGGCAGTGTTTCAATCTCCGGTGGTCGAGGCGGCAATGAGGCCTGGCCCAGGTCTTGAATGAGCGAGGGTCGGTTGGTGGTCAGGTGAGCTCGGGAGGCTAGAGGCGTGAAGTCAGGGGTTAATGGCGGCGGCTCCGGGCTCAGCCCAGGCTGCGTGGAGGGAGGCGTCGGGTGAGGCGGGGGGATTAGGTGAGGTTTATATAGAGGGCCTGACAGGCGAGGCAAGCAGGAGGCGAGGATCTGGCGAATCCGGATCTGGCGGGATCGTGGCAGGCCAGCCGGAGGTGGCGAGGGTAGGTGGCGGGTGGGGACCACCCGTCAGCGAAGGAGGGCCGGGTCGGTCGGTGTGTGAGGTTCAGCAGCAGGGGTTCGGTAGCTATTTCATGGCAACTTGGCTGATCATTGTGCTTTATTTCGGTGGAGTGCCAGTCTTTGGTTTGGCAGTCGGCTGGTTGGCGCACAGGTATTTTTCTTTTCTAATTTTATTTTTTGAAAATAAAAACAGAGATAATATATAAAATATAATATTTTATATAGGACATATATATATCAAAATGATCAGGGAATATTCCTATCATTTGAACATTTTCAAGGCAAAATCCAAACTTTATAAAATCATTTTCTAAAATTTCAAATAAAACTCAAATTTGAATTCAAACTTTTTTTAATGTTTTCCTCTGATATTTTTGGAGTGTCATGTTTACTCCTCTCATACTTTTCTCAAGTATTTATCGGCATAGTTTTTGAAAAAATTCCACTTGCCAAAATTTGAATTCAAACTCAACTCTGAAACTTCAAATGCCACTCAAAATCAAACAACATGCATAGAGGCTTAGCTATAATTGTAAAACATTCCAAATAGGAAATTTGGGATGTTACAAATCTACACTTAAAATGAATCTAGTCCTCGAGATTGAAGAAACTAAAGAAAGGTTAGGGGTTGGGGTCGCTAGCAAATGTTTGGTCGGAAGGTCGGGTGCTACACTTAAAACAAGGTTCTGGTTCCGATAAACTCAGATACTTCCTGCAGGGTGCCGACAATGTATGTCTCTTCACATATCTTACAATAGCTCCTTCATTGCGCTCTTGTCGGAAGCATAGTTCTCCTCAAAATCTTGGGTCGGTTCGTCAAAGTTGAAGTTAAATCCGATTGGATCTTCTTAGTTGATAGGTTCATGTCCATTTTAGACAACTATCGAAATACTCATGGTGGTCTACAATTTATGGTTTCTCCTCGAGAAGCAGGTCAGGTTGAACCTCACCGTATAACCTCGATTGGCAGTTTGCTGTAAAGGGGTCCCATCGTCCTACCATTCTATGGTTTTATGGCTTATCGTCGACACTCTTCTAAGGTTTTGGGCTCTCGATTTTCCATCAACATATGATAGTTCATGATAGAAGTCTCCGGTATGGGGCCAATCCATCCCGTACTTGAATCATTACCACATCGTAAATAGTAAATCACGTATTCTAACACTGGGCATACTCACAAGCAGCAGAATTTCACTTGTCGACGAACTGAGTTCGTATAAATCCATGGTTTCTGCAAGCTGAACAAGACATCTATCGTTCTTCACAATCCTAGGGTTTTGTATCCTCCGAAAAAATGTCGGATGCTTAAACTCGGGTTTTCTTCGAAATATGTTTCTGATGAAATGTGCTTGCTTCTTATTAACTCACAGGCTGTGGGTTATGGCACTTCAACTCTGTACAAGTTTAATTCATCCTTCCTAAGTTCCATATTACATCTCCTGTAATCAATAGTACTTCTTCCTTCATACCCTTGTGGTGGCGACGATCATACAAAACTCCAACTTATTTTGTCCAGCTTCCTTCTATGGACCGTCATGAAAATCGAGTGCAACTACACAAGAACTAGTCTGTAACTCTCATTCGGA
Source organism: Aegilops longissima (assembly GCA_021605205.1). Taxonomy (NCBI): domain Eukaryota; kingdom Viridiplantae; phylum Streptophyta; class Magnoliopsida; order Poales; family Poaceae; genus Aegilops; species Aegilops longissima. Next base: position 151,691,387 of record CM038681.1, read on the forward strand.
ATCAGTTTTGCGCAGTGTTAACTGAAACATGGATATGTGACTCATACGGAGTCCGTTTTGGCTTCACAAGTAGTCAAAACGTTTTTGACGACCAGACGCTTCAAAAGTTTCTTTCATAGGTAACTTTTGGAGAACTTTTCTTAAGGAGTTCTTTCAGAAACTTGTATAGAAACTTTCTTAATGAGCACTCGACAAACGCATTTCGAAAATATAAACAAAGTCCCAGCTATGGACCTAGTGCATCCTCATAACCGAGGTCTCTTGCATTTCCCTACAAGTAGTTGGATCTCATATGGAGATGTTTAGTGAAGTAGAATGGAAAAAATTAAGTGCAACTACACAAGAACTAGTGTGTAACTATCGTTTGGAATCAATTTTTGCGCAGTGCTAACTGAAACATGGATATCTGACTCATACGGAGTCCGTTTTGGCTCCACAAGTAGTCAAAACGTTTGTGACGACCAGATTCTTCAAAGGATTATTTTATAGGGAACTTTTGGAGAACTTTTCTTGAGGAGTTCGTTCAGAAGCTTGTATAGAAACTTTCTTAATGAGCACTCGACTAAAGCATTTCGAGAACATACACAAAGTCCCAGCTATAGACCTAGTGCATCCTCATAACCGAGGTCTCTTGCATTTCCCTACAAGTAATTGGATCTCATATGGAGATGTTTAGTGAAGTACAATGGAAAAAATCGAGTGCAACTACATAAGAACTAGTCTCATAGCATCATTCGAATCGGTTTTTATGCAGATATTAATCTGAAACATGGATATCTGACTCATACTGAGTCCGTTTTGGCTCCACAAGTAGTCAAAACGTTTGTGACGACCAGATGCTTCAAAGGATTCTTTCATAGGGAACTTTTGGAGAACTTTTCTTAAGGAGTTCATTCAAAAACTTGTATAGAAACTTTCTTAATGAGCACTCGACAAACGCATTTCGAGAACATACACAAAGTCCCAGCTATGGACATACTACATCAACATGACCAAGGTCTTTTGCATTTCCCTACAAGTAATTGGATCTCATATGGAGATGTTTAGTGAAGTAGAATGGAAAAAATCGAGTGCAACTACACAAGAACTAGTCTCAGAATCGTGCTCGAATCAGTTTTTGCAAATGTTAATCAAACATGGATATCTGACTTATACGGTGTCCGTTTTTGTTCCACAAGTAGTAAAACCGTTTGTGATGACTAGATGCTTCAAAGGATTCTTTCATAGGGAACTTTTGGAGAACTTTCCTTAAGGAGTTCGTTCAAAAACTTGTATAGAAACATTCTTAATGAGCATTTGACAAACGCATTTCGAGAACATACACAAAGTCCCAGCTATGGACCTAGTGCATCCTCATAACTGAGGTCTATTGCATTTCCCTACAAGTAATTGGATCTCATATAGGGATGTTTAGTGAAGTAGAATGGAAAAATTCGAGTGCAAATACACAAGAACTAGTTTGTAACTGTCGCTCGGATGCAGTTTTGCGCAGTGTTAACTGAAACATGGATATCTAACTCATACGGAGTCCGTTTTGGCTCCACAAGTAGTCAAAATGTTTGTGACCACCAGATGCTTCAAAGGATTCTTTCATAGGGAACTTTTGGAGAACTTTTCTTAAGGAGTTAGTTCAGAAACTTGTATAGAAACTTTCTTAATGAGCACTCGACAAACGCGTTTCGAGAACATACACAAAGTCCCAGCTATGGACCTAGTGCAACCTAATAACCGAGGTCTCTTGCATTTCCCTACAAGTAATGTGATCTCATATGGAGATGTTTAGTGAATTAGAATGAAAAAAATCGAGTGCAACTACACAAGAACTAGTTTGTAACTGTCAATCGGAATCGGTTTTGCGCAGTGTTAACTGAAACATGGATATCTGACTCATATGGAGTCCGTTTTGGGTCCACATATAGTCGAAACGTTTGTGACGACCAGATGCTTCAAAAGATTCATTCATAGGGAACTTTTGGAGAACTTTTCTTAAAGAGGTCGTTCGAAAACTTGTATAGAAACTTTCTTAATGAGCACTCGACAAACGCATTCGAGAACATACACAAAGTCCCAGCTATGGACCTAGTGCATACTCATAACCGAGGCTTCTTACATTTCCCTACAAGTAATTGGATCTCATATGGAGATGCTTAGTGAATTAGAATGGAAAAAATCGAGTGCAACTACACAAGAACTAGTCTCAGAATCGCTGCTCGAATCAGTTTTATGCAAGGTTAATCTGAAACATGGATATCTGACTTATACGGAGTCCGTTTTGGCTTCACAAGTAGTCAAAACGTTTTTGACGACCAGATGCTTCAAAGTATTCTTTCATAGGTAACATTTGGAGAACTTTTCTTAAGGAGTTCGTTCAGAAACTTGTATAAAAACTTTCTTAATGAGCACTCGACAAACGCATTTCGCGAACATACACAAAGTCCCAACTATGGACCTAGTGCATCCTCATAACCGAGGTCTCTTGCATTTCCCTACAACCAATTGGATCTCATATGGAGATGTTTAGTGAAGTAGAATGGAAAAAATCGAGTGCAACTACACAAGAACTAGTTTGTAACTATCGTTTGGAATCAGTTTTGCGCAGTGCTAACTGAAACATGGATATCTGACTCATACGGAGGCTGTTTTGGCTCCACAAGTAGTCGAAACGTTTGTGACAACCAGATGCTTCAAAGGATTCTTTCATAGGGAACTTTTGGAGAACTTTTCTTCAGGAGTTCGTTCAAAAACTTGTATACAAACTTTCTTAATGAGCACCCGACAAACGCATTTCAAAAACATACACAAAGTCCCAGCTATAGACCTAGTGCATCCTCATAACCGAGGTCTCTTGCATTTCCCTAAAAGTAATTGGATGTCATATGGAGATGTTTAGTGAAGTACAAATGAAAAATCCGAGTGCAACTACATAAGAACTAGTCTGTAACTCTCATTCGGAATCAGTTTTGCGCAGTCTTAACTGAAACATGGATATCTGACTCATACGGAGTCCGTTTTGGCTCCACAAGTAGTCAAAACGTTTGTGATGACCAGATGCTTCAAAGGATTCTTTCATAGGGAACTTTTGGAGAACTTTTCTTAAGGAGTTCGTTTAGAAACTTGTATAGAAACTTTCTTAATGAGCACTCGACAAATGCATTTCGAGAACACACACAAAGTACCAGCTATGGACCTAGTGCATCCTCATAACCGAGGTCTCTTGCATCTACCTTCAAGTAATTGGATCTCATATGAATATGTTTAGTGAAGTAGAATGGAAAAAAATCGAGTGCAACGACACAAGAACTAGTCTGTAACTGTCGTTCGGAATAAGTTTTGCGCAGTGCTAACTGAAACATGGATATCTGACTCATACGGAGTCCGTTTTGGCTCCACAAGTAGTCAAAATGTTTGTGACGACCAGATGCTTCAAAGGATTCTTTCATAGAGAACTTTTGGAAACTTTTCTTAAGGAGTTAGTTCAGAAACTTGTATAGAAACTTTCTTCATGAGCACTCGACAAACGCGTTTCGAGAACATACACAGCTATAGACCTAGTGCATCCTCATAACCGAGATCTCTTGCATTTCCCTACAAGTAATTGGATATCATATGGAGATTTTTAGTGAACTAGAATGGAAAAAATCGAGTGCAACTACACAAGAACTAGTTTGTAACTGTCATTCGGAATCAGTTTTGTGCAGTGTTAACTGAAACATGGATATGTGACACATACGGAGTCCGTTTTGGCTCCATAAGTAGTCAAACCATTTGTGACGACCATATACTTCAAAGGATTCTTTCATAGGGAACTTTTGGAGAACTTTTCTTAAGGAGTTTGTTCAAAAACTTGTATAGAAACTTTGTTAATGAGCACTCGACAAACGCATTTCGAGAATATACACAAAGTCCCAGCTATAGACCCAGTGCATCCTCATAACCGAGGTCTCTTGCATTTCCCTACAAGTAATTGGATCTCATATGGAGATTCTTAGTGAAGTACAATGGAAAAAATCGAGTGCAACTACACAAGAACTAGTCTATAACTGTCATTCGGAATCAGTTTTGCAAAGGTTAATCAAACATGGATATCGACTCATCACGAGTCTGTTTTGGCTCCACAAGTAGTCAAACCATTTGGGACGACCAGATGCTTCAAAGGATTCTTTCATAGGGAACTTTCGGAGAACTTTTCTTTAGAAGTTCGTTCAAAAACTTGTATAGAAACTTTCTTAATGAGCACTCGACAAACGCATTTCGAGAACATACACAAAGTTCCAGCTATGGACCTAGTGCATCATCATAACCGAGGTCTCTTGCATTTCCCTACAAGTAATTGGATCTCATATGGAGATGTTTAGTGAAGTAGAATGGAAAAAATTGAGTGCAACTACACAAGAACTAGTCTCAGAATCGCTGTTCGAATCAGTTTTATGCAGATGTTAATCAAACATGGATATCGACTCATCGGAGTCCGTTTCTGCTGCACAAGTTGTCAAAACATTTGTGATGACCAGATGCTTCAAAGGATTCTTTCATAGGGAACTTTTGGAGAAGTTTTCTTAAGGAGTTCGTTCAAAACTTGTATAGAAACTTTCTTAATGAGCACTGACAAACACATTTCGAGAACATACACAAAGTCCCAGCTATGGACCTAGCGCATCCTCATAACCGAGGTCTATTGCATTTCCTACAAGTAATTGGATCTCATATGGATATGTTTAGTGAAGTAGAATGGAAAAATCGAGTGCAACTACACAAGAACTAGTCTGTAATTGTTGTTGGAATAAGTTTTGCTTGACCGCTAATCTGAAACATGGATATCGACTCATCTGAGTCCGTTTGGCTCCACAAGTAGTCAAAATGTTTTGACGACCAGATGCTTCAAAGGATTCTTTCATAGGGAACTTTTGGAAACTTTTCTTAAGGAGTTAGTTCAGAAACTTGTATAGAAACTTTCTTAATGTGCACTCGACAAACGCGTTTCGAGAACATACACAAAGTCCCAGCTATAGACCTAGTGCATCCTCATAACCGAGGTCTCTTGCATTTCCCTACAAGTAATTGGATATCATATGGAGATGTTTAGTGAAGTAGAATGGAAAAAATCGAGTGCAACTACACAAGAACTAGTCTCAGAATCGTCATTCGAATCGGTTTTGCAGTGTTAATCAAACATGGATATCTGACTCATACGGAGTCCGTTTTGGCTCCACAAGTAGTCAAACCGTTTGTGACGACCAGATGCTTCAAAGGATTCTTTCATAGGGAACATTTTGAGAACTTTTCTTAAGGAGTTCGTTCAAAAACTTGTATAGAAACTTTCTTAATGAGCACTCGGCAAACGCATTTCGAGAATATACACAAAGTCCCAGCTATAGACCCAGTGCATCCTCATAACCGAGGTCTCTTGCATTTCACTACAAGTAATTAGATCTCATATGGAGATGCTTAGTGAAGTACAATGGAAAAAATCGAGTGCAACTACACAAGTACTAGTCTATAACTGTCATTCGGACTCAGTTTTGTGCAGTGTTAACTGAAACATGGATATCTGACTCATACGGAGTCCGTTTTGGCTCCACAAGTAGTAAAACCGTTTGTGACGACCAGATGCTACAAAGGATTCTTTCATAGGGAACTTTTGGAGAACTTTTCTTAAGGAGTTCGTTCAAAAACTTGTATAGAAACTTTCTTAATGAGCTCTCGACAAACGCATTTCGAGAACATACACAAAGTCCCAGCTATGGACCTTGTGCACCATCATAACCGAGGTCTCTTGAATTTCCCTACAAGTAATTGGATCTCATATGGAGATGTTTTGTGAAGTAGAATGGAAAAAATCGAGTGCAACTACATAAGAACTAGTCTGTAACTGTCGTGCCGAATCAGTTTTGAGCAGTGTTAACAGAAAGATGGATATCTGACTCATACGGAGTCCGTTTTTGCTCCAGAAGTAGTCAAACCGTTCGTGACGACCAGATGCTTCAAAATATTCTTTTATAGGGAACTTTTGGAGGACTTTTCTTAAGGAGTTTGTTCAGAAACTTGTATAGAAACTTTCTTAATTAGCACTCGACAAACGCATTTCGAGAACATACACAAAGTTCCAACTATGGACCTAGTGCATCCTCATAACCGAGGTCTCTTGCATTTACCTACAAGTAATTGGATCTCATATGGAGATGTTTAGTGAAGTAGAATGGAAAAAAATTGAGTGCAACGACACAAGAACTAGTTTGTAACTGTCATTCGGAATCAGTTTTGCGCAGTGTTAACTGAAACATGGATTTCTGACTCATACGGAGTCCGTTTCTGCTCCACAAGTTGTCCAAATGTTTGTGATGTCCAGATGCTTCAAAGTATTCTTTCATAGGGAACTTTTGGAGAACTTTTCTTAAGGAGCTCGTTCAAAAACTTGTATAGAAACTTTCTTAATGAGCACTCGACAAACGCGTTTCGAGAACATACACAGCTATAGACCTAGTGCATCCTCATAACCGAGGTCTCTTGCATTTCCCTACAAGTAATTGGATATCATATGGAGATTTTTAGTGAACTAGAATGGAAAAAATCAAGTGCAACTACACAAGAACTAGTTTGTAACTGTCATTCGGAATCAGTTTTGTGCAGTGTTAACTGAAACATGGATATGTGACTCATACGGAGTCCGTTTTGGCTCCATAAGTAGTCAAACCATTTGTGACGACCATATACTTCAAAGGATTCTTTCATAGGGAACTTTTGGAGAACTTTTCTTAAGGAGTTTGTTCAAAAACTTGTATAGAAACTTTCTTAATGAGCACTCGACAAACGCATTTCGAGAATATACACAAAGTCCCAGCTATAGACCCAGTGCATCCTCATAACCGAGGTCTCTTGCATTTCCCTACAAGTAATTGGATCTCATATGGAGATTCTTAGTGAAGTACAATGGAAAAAATCGAGTGCAACTACACAAGAACTAGTCTATAACTGTCATTCGGAATCAGTTTTGCGCAGTGCTAACTGAAACATGGATATCTGACTCATACGGAGTCTGTTTTGGCTCCACAAGTAGTCAAACCATTTGTGACGACCAGATGCTTCAAAGGATTCTTTCATAGGGAACTTTGGAGAACTTTTCTTTAGAAGTTCGTTCAAAAACTTGTATAGAAACTTTCTTAATGAGCACTCGACAAACGCATTTCGAGAACATACACAAAGTTCCAACTATGGACCTAGTGCATCATCATAACCGAGGTCTCTTGCATTTCCCTACAAGTAATTGGATCTCATATGGAGATGTTTAGTGAAGTAGAATGGAAAAAATTGAGTGCAACTACACAAGAACTAGTCTGTAACTGTCGTTCCGAATCAGTTTTGCGCAGTGTTAACTGAAACATGGATATCTGACTCATACGGAGTCCGTTTCTGCTGCACAAGTTGTCAAAACATTTGTGATGACCAGATGCTTCAAAGGATTCTTTCATAGGGAACTTTTGGAGAAGTTTTCTTAAGGAGTTCGTTCAAAAACTTGTATAGAAACTTTCTTAATGAGCAGTCGACAAACACATTTCGAGAACATACACAAAGTCCCAGCTATGGACCTAGCGCATCCTCATAACCGAGGTCTATTGCATTTCCCTACAAGTAATTGGATCTCATATGGATATGTTTAGTGAAGTAGAATGGAAAAAATCGAGTGCAACTACACAAGAACTAGTCTGTAATTGTTGTTCGGAATAAGTTTTGCGCACTGCTAACTGAAACATGGATATCTGACTCATACGGAGTCCGTTTTGGCTCCACAAGTAGTCAAAATGTTTGTGACGACCAGATGCTTCAAAGGATTCTTTCATAGGGAACTTTGGAAACTTTTCTTAAGGAGTTAGTTCAGAAACTTGTATAGAAACTTTCTCAATGTGCACTCGACAAACGCGTTTCGAGAACATACACAAAGTCCCAGCTATAGACCTAGTGCATCCTCATAACCGAGGTCTCTTGCATTTCCCTACAAGTAATTGGATATCATATGGAGATGTTTAGTGAAGTAGAATGGAAAAAATCGAGTGCAACTACACAAGAACTAGTCTCAGAATCGCTCATTGGAATCAGTTTTGCGCAGTGTTAACTGAAACATGGATATCTGACTCATACGGAGTCCGTTTTGGCTCCACAAGTAGTCAAACCGTTTGTGACGACCAGATGCTTCAAAGGATTCTTTCATAGGGAACATTTTGAGAACTTTTCTTAAGGAGTTCGTTCAAAAACTTGTATAGAAACTTTCTTAATGAGCACTCGGCAAACGCATTTCGAGAATATACACAAAGTCCCAGCTATAGACCCAGTGCATCCTCATAACCGAGGTCTCTTGCATTTCACTACAAGTAATTAGATCTCATATGGAGATGCTTAGTGAAGTACAATGGAAAAAATCGAGTGCAACTACACAAGTACTAGTCTATAACTGTCATTCGGACTCAGTTTTGCGCAGTGTTAACTGAAACATGGATATCTGACTCATACGGAGTCCGTTTTGGCTCCACAAGTAGTAAAACCGTTTGTGACGACCAGATGCTGCAAAGGGTTCTTTCATAGGGAACTTTTGGAGAACTTTTCTTAAGGAGTTCGTTCAAAAACTTGTATAGAAACTTTCTTAATGAGCACTCGACAAACGCATTTCGAGAACATACACAAAGTCCCAGCTATGGACCTAGTGCACCATCATAACCGAGGTCTCTTGAATTTCCCTACAAGTAATTGTTTCTCATATGGAGATGTTTTGTGAAGTAGAATGGAAAAAATCGAGTGCAACTACATAAGAACTAGTCAGAATCGTCGTTCGAATCAGTTTTGAGCGATGTTAATCAAAGATGGATATCGACTCATCTGAGTCCGTTTTTGCTCCGTAGTAGTCAAACCGTTCGTGACGACCAGATGCTTCAAAATATTCTTTTATAGGGAACTTCTGGAGGACTTTTCTTAAGGAGTTTGTTCAGAAACTTCTATAGAAACTTTCTTAATTAGCACTCGACAAACGCATTTCGAGAACATACACAAAGTTCCAACTATGGACCTAGTGCATCCTCATAACCGAGGTCTCTTGCATTTACCTACAAGTAATTGGATCTCATATGGAGATGTTTAGTGCAGTAGAATGGAAAAAAATTGAGTGCAACGACACAAGAACTAGTTTGTAACTGTCATTCGGAATCAGTTTTGCGCAGTGTTAACTGAAACATGGATTTCTGACTCATACGGAGTCCGTTTCTGCTCCACAAGTTGTCCAAATGTTTGTGATGTCCAGATGCTTCAAAGTATTCTTTCATAGGGAACTTTTGGAGAACTTTTCTTAAGGAGCTCGTTCAAAAACTTGTATAGAAACTTTTTAATGAGCACTCGACAAACACATTTCGAGAACATACACAAAGTCCCAGCTATGGACCTAGCGCATCCTCATAACCGAGGTCTCTTGCCTTTCCCTACAAGTAATTGGATCTCATCTGGATATGTTTAGTGAAGTAGAATGGAGAAAATCGAGTGCAACTACACAAGAACTAGTCATCAGAATCGCTGTTCGGAATAAGTTTTATGCAGGTTAATGAAACATGGATATCTGACTCATACGGAGTCCGTTTTGGCTCCACAAGTAGTCAAAATGTTTGTGACGACCAGATGCTTCAAAGGATTCTTTCATAGGGAACTTTTGGAAACTTTTCTTAAGGAGTTAGTTCAGAAACTTGTCTAGAAACTTTCTTAATGAGCACTCGACAAACGCGTTTCGAGAACATACACAAAGTCCCAGCTATAGACCTAGTGCATCCTCATAACCGAGGTCTCTTGCATTTCCCTACAAGTAATTGGATATCATATGGAGATTTTTAGTGAAGTAGAATGGAAAAAATTGAGTGCAACTACACAAGAACTAGTCTGTAACTGTCATTCGGAATCAGTTTTGCGCAGTGTTAACTGAAACATGGATATGTGACTCATACGGAGTCCGTTTTGGCTCCACAAGTAGTCAAACCGTTTGTGACAACCAGATGCTTCAAAGGATTCTTTCATAGGGAACTTTTGGAGAACTTTTCTTAAGGAGTTTGTTCAAAAAACTTGTATAGAAACTTTCTTAATGAGCACTCGACAAACGCATTTCGAGAATATACACAAAGTCCCAGCTATAGACCCAGTGCATCCTCATAACCGAGGTCTCTTGCATTTCCCTACAAGTAATTGGATCTCATATGGAGATGCTTAGTGAAGTACAATGGAAAAAATCGAGTGCAACTACACAAGAACTAGTCTATAACTGTCATTCGGAATCAGTTTTGCGCAGTGCTAACTGAAACATGGATATCTGACTCATACGGAGTCTGTTTTGGCTCCACAATTAGTCAAACCATTTGTGACGACCAGATGCTTCAAAATATTCTTTTATAGGTAACTTTTGGAGGACTTTTCTTGAGGAGTTTGTCCGGAAACTTGTATAGAAACTTTCTTAATTAGCACTCGACAAACGCATTTCAAGAACATACACAAAGTTCCAGCTATGGACCTAGTGCATCGTCATAACCGAGGTCTCTTGCATTTACCTACAAGTAATTGGATCTCATATGGAGATGCTTAGTGAAGAAGAATGGAAAAAAATTGAGTGCAACGACACAAGAACTAGTTTGTAACTGTCATTCGGAATCAGTTTTGCGCAGTGTTAACTGACACATGGATATCTGACTCATACGGAGTCCGTTTCTGCTCCACAAGTTGTCAAAATGTTTGTGATGACCAGATGCTTCAAAGGATTCTTTCATAGGGAACTTTTGGAGAACTTTTCTTAAGGAGTTCATTCAAAAACTTGTATAGAAACTTTTTAATGAGCACTCGACAAACACATTTCGAGAACATACACAAAGTCACAGCTATGGACCTAGCGCATCCTCATAACCGAGGTCTCTTGCATTTCCCTACAAGTAATTGGATATCATATGGAGATGTTTTGTAGCGACCCGACCTCAGACGGTCAAGCCTACGTGTTCTTTGTGCCATCCACGGATCAGTATCTTTGCACACACAAGACATCAATGTATATATCAAAGTGCAATCACATGTATAATTAACATAAAACTGATATATATACCTCATAAGTCTCAGTGAAACAAGTAATCGGTGTGGAGTCCCATCAACGCCATCGGCAAGTTGAGTGTAGACCGTAACCTCAGATCGTAACTCTTACTCGTCGAGGAAATATCTGCAACATGATACGTTGCAACCGTGTAGGTCGAGACATTGAATGTACCGCAAGATCACAATAAGAGAAAACAGATGATAAACTATACTATATGCGGTATGGCTTTGTGGCTCAGATCTGAGTTTTGTTTATGTAAAAGCTGGTTTTATTTTCCCTACATCAAAGGAATAAATGAAGTCTGTACTATAGAGTTTTCTATCATGACATGGTTCCGCCAACCGATGTCTCATAGCCCAAATTCATCATAAGTTGCCCACAATTAAGTTATCATCCGGTGTTGAGAGTTCCAGATAGATCCAAGTCCAGAGGCTCAAATTGTCCGTGAATCGGGACACGGCTAATCGATTAGGTTTTAACCCTCTGCAGAGGTTTGTACACTTTACCCGCAAGATTCGATCCCTCTTTTACGTTCTCGCACTTCGTGTGTTTGAGAACAAGATGACCAAACATGGTCTTCGAAGAGTTCCTCGACCACCGTCCGTGCTCATCCAATCCTACCGTAGTTCTACATCTGCTAGCACCGTCCCCAGCCAGATTCACCACTAAGGTCAACCAAGCGAGCCCATAATGACTTGCGGTTGCACAGTAAGCTTCCGGCATGAAGTATTCTTCCGTCTCTTTGAGTCTAGGTGAAGCTTTCCATAAGATGTCATGGCGCTTCTCCATGCATCCCGCCAACCACTGGTTTCTCCAGGTGCCGTCAACCATCCTTCACCCAAAGAGTGTGTATTGAATTCTTGTCTCGAGTCTTGAAGTCTTGAGGCCTTGAAGATGCAGTCCTTGCAGATTCCATCATGGAGTTGTCGTCATTGACGTAGATCCTCCATTCTCACACCACTCCCGAGCACTCATACCAAACACCGTCTACTATAGCGTAGCATTAAAATAAATAACGTCCCGGGCTTGGTAACAGGGTGATGGATTCCTACCTCATGCATACTACTCAACTACAAGGGTTCAATATCACTACTGGAGGGATTGTTGCGAAGATGACACTAGATGCAGTAAAACACATAGGTGTGAAAAACATGGTCAAAGTGAACTTGCCTTGTTGACGATCTTCCAAAACTAGGGACTCGTGGTAGCAAGCTTCGCACTCCGGAAATTCTACCGAGGCAACAATAACCATAATAAGCATACAACTTATGATCACTTACATAACATCATAGTAACATAACACACCAAAACAAACGAATCAAAACCCAAAGGAAAACTCGAAGAAATCCAACTCAAAGTTTTCCTACTTCAAGCAACAACTAAAAATAGTTTTATATAACAAAAATTTTCTTAACATAACCTAAGCATGGGTTTATGTTAACTTAACAGAAAAGAACTCATCAAGCAACTAGGAGCAAAAAGAATCACTTTAAAAACTATTATAAAACTCATATTAGGCCTAAAGCAGATTCTAATAAGAAAAATAAAATAAAAGTTTTATTTATTATAAATAAAAGTTCATGCTCTAAACTGACAGAAACTAACCTAGAATAATTTATCACATATGAAAAATAAATTTATTTGCTAAGTAGAACAATAGGAAAACAGTAGCTAGTTAATTAATTAAGAATAACATGATTCTGATTACAACTATTTTTTATTAATCCTAAAATGCCCAAATAAATTCCTACGGTTAGGCAATGTCAAAAAAAGTGGTAACAAAAGAATCACTAAAAATAATTTTCCTAACTCTTTTTATAGCAGATTTACTATTCTGTCTAAATCTAAAATAAAGCAATTTTAAATAATTTTAACATGGCTAATTATATTTTCTACAGAAACTGTAAGAAATTTGCAAACCAACAAAAAAGAATCACTTAAAAATATTAAGTAGATTAAAAGATATGAATTTTCAAATCTGAAACTATTCTGTTAAAACAGAAAACGAAAATAAAAGAAAAACGGGCTAATGGGCCTATATAGCGCTTGGCGTAATATAACTAAAACGGGCCTAGGGTTTAAGCGAATCGGCCGGTTCAACTAAAACCCTAACTAAAATAAATAAACGGAACTAACCGGACTGAACAGTTTTATTTAAATAACATACCCCTCTGAGATCTAATCTAAACCGTCGGAGTTAGATCGGACGGCGGGAGGGGCTCGGCGACTTACCGGTCGGCGGCGACGGCAGGCTCGGCGGCGAGTGTTCCAGCGTCTCCGGTGGTCGAGGCGGCAATGGAGAGCTCAAGCCAGTGCAGACGGGCGAGGGGTCAGGTTGGTGGAGTCGGGTGAGCTCGGGAGGCTAGGCGGCGAAGTCACGGGGTTAATGGCGGCGGCGGCGCTCTCGGGCTCGGCGGGGCTTTGCGTGGAGGAGGCGTCGGGTGAGGCGAGGGGGATTAGGTGAGGGGGTTTATATAGAGGGGGCACGGCTTGGGCGAGGGCAAGCCGGGCGAGGATCACGGCGAATCCGGATCTGGCGGGATCCGTGACAGCAGCCTGGGAGGGGGCGTGGCGAGGTAGGTGACGGGTGGGGACCACCCGTCAGTGAAGGAGGGGCCGGTCCGGGTCGGTCGGCCGACGCGAGGGGTTTCAAGGCTGGGGTTCGGTGCGCTGGCTCGCTAGGCCGGCTCGATCATTGGTGGCCTGGCTCGGTGGGTCGCCAGTCTTTGGTGGGCAGTCGGCTGGCTGGCGCTGGGGGTATTTTTCTTTTTCTAATTTTTATTTTTTGAAAATAAAAACAGAGATAATATATAAAATATAAATATTTTATATAGGACATATATATATCAAAATGATCAGGGAATATTCCTATCATTTGAACATTTTCAAGGGCAAAATCCAAACTTTATAAAAATCATTTTTCTAAAATTTCAAATAAAACTCAAATTTGAATTCAAACTTTTTTGGCAATGTTTTTCCTCTGATATTTTTGGAGTGTCATGTTTACTCCTCTCATACTTTTTCTCAAGTATTTATCAGGCATAGTTTTTGAAAAAAAATTCCACTTGCCAAAATTTGAATTCAAACTCAAAACTTCAAAACTTCAAATGCCACTCAAAATCAAACAACATGCATAGAGGCTTAGCTATAATTGTAAAACATTCCAAATAGGAAATTTGGGATGTTACAAATCTACCACACTTAAAATGAATCTAGTCCTCGAGATTGAAGAAACTAACAAGAAAAGGTTAGGGGTTGGGGTCTGCTAGCAAATGTTTGGTCGGAAGGTCAGGGGTGCTACCACACTTAAAACAAGGTTACGGTTCCGATAAACTCAGATACTTCCTCTGGGGTGCCGACAATGTATGTCTCTTCACATATCTTACAATAGCTCCTTCATTGACGCTCTTCTGTCAGAAGCATAGAGTTCTCCTCAAAATCTTGGGTCGGTTCGTCAAAGTTGAAGTTCGTCCGGGACTGGATCTTCTTAGTTGATAGGTTCATGTCCATTTTAGACAACTATCGAAATACTCATGGTGGTCTACAATTTATGGTTTCTCCTACAGAAACGGGTCTGGGTTGAACCTCACCGTATAACCTACGATTGGCAACGGTTGCCTGTAAAGGGGTCCCATCGTCCTACCATTCTATGGTTTTATGGCTTATCGCGTCGACACTCTTCTAAGGTTTTCGGGGCTCTCTGATTTTCCATCAACATATGATAGTTCATGATAGAAGTCTCCGGTATGGGGGCCAATCCATCCCGTACTTGAATCATTACCACATACGTAAATAGTAAATCACGTATTCTAACACTTGGGCATACTCACAAGCACTGTAGAATTTCACTTGTCGACGAACTGAGTTCGTATAAATCCATGGTTTCTGCAAGCTGAACAAGACATCTATCGTTCTTCACAATCCTAGGGTTTTCGTATCCTCCTGAAAAAAATGTCGGATGCTTAAACTCGGAGTTTTCTTCCGAAATATGTTCCTACAGTAAGAGTGTGCTTGCTTCTTATTAACTCCTGGGCCTGTGGGTTATGGCCCACTTCAACTCTTGTACAAGTTTAATTCATCCTTCCTAGGATTCCATATTACATCTCCTGTAAATCCAATAGTACTTCTTCCTTCATACCCTTGTGGTGACGATCATACAAAACTCCAACTTATTTTGTCCAGCTTCCTTCTATGGACCGTCATGAATAACACATTTCTTTCTTCATTGATCCTGTGGCTTTACGGAGTACTCCGACACCAAAGAAGAATGCACTAGTTTATCCATAAATCTCATTATTTTCATGTCAATCTTTTATTACATCCTTAACCATTATTCGTGAATCCAAATTCCAAAATGTTTATTACAAATGCCGCCACCCACATGGTTCGGTATGGTCAGACATTACTTCCAACTTTATTTATTTATCTTCCTCGAGGATTCTTTAGTCCTGCTGGAATTGTGCGACATGCGCCTTGAAGTCTTCAATCTTCTGTTTCATCGTGGTGGCCTTGAGCTTCACCTCCATCATCTCTGCATGCACTTCGCTTAGGTATTCCTGAGTATAACGGAGTCTTGCTTCAAGTATTTGTCCGATCTGGCATATGGCTTCCATGGCTGCTTCACGAACAGCATCGAAGAAAGTTGCTTGTGGCACACGTGAAACGAAAAAGTACTGCCCCATCATCTTTGGGCAAACTCCTTTCAAATGGTGGAGGTGTACCTCCACATACCAAAGTTCCACTCCCTTTTGCATGAAGGGGTAGCCTTTGTAGACTGCATCTCCTTCAAGGTGAATATGCTTCATCATGTCCTTCAGGATCTTCGGGTAATCATGATCACTTGTCAGGGTCATGATTGTTTCCGGACCTTTAAGGAAAGACTCGTAAAGGGTCGTCATCTGCAGTTGTAAAACAACAATGGTGCTCAGAATAAGGTACATATCTCCTGGGGCACACATTCATATCATCCAAACAAAACTTCAAACTCAATTTCCAATTTCCCGTTTATGCATCACAACTCACTTTCTTCCATGTTCATCCAGAATATTAATTTCCAAGATAAAATATAACAACTCCTTAAAGCCTTTCAGCATGTGACATTACAACTTTATTGAGTCATGAACTATTACAATCTCTGAGTAATCTATTACATAACTCAACTCATCGAACTCATGAAAATGAAATTGCTTTCTACTACTCTTATTATCCATATCAAAATTCCAAATACTCAACTCCAGCTTTCGTCTTGTTGGGACATTTAGTAGCATAATGTGCTGCTTCCTTGCAGCGAAAACAAAAGGCTTCCGTCATGTCTCGGGGCTTCTTTGTGATTATGTAGGCTCCTTGGATTCTTGGCTTCCTTTCTGGACATTTACTAGCGTAATGACCTAAATCCTTGCACCTGTAACAAGTGATATGACTTAGGTCCTTCTCTGCAAAAATTGTGTTGTTCTCGGGTTGCCTTCTTTTTCTCTTCCTGGATTTCTCTGTAATGATCAGAGCTTCTATTTCCCGAGGGTCAAACTTCACTTCTGCTGTCGGGAAATCTCGGAGATATTCTTTTCTTTCCTTGGTGCAATTCTGCGAAAAATGTCCTTCTTCTCCACATGAATAGCAGGCATTGGAGTAAAATCTGTTGAGGCCTTCTCCATCAGGGTCTTCAACACATTCCTTCATCACAGGTTCTTTCATAACTTCTCGGAGGGCTTCTTTCATTCCTTCTTCCTGCTCCTGAATAGTTTGTTGCACCATGGGGTAAATGTGACACTTGAGTCGGGTAGTGGGTGGTTCCTTCACACAAGAAACAAGTCACCCGACTAGTTGGGCATTCCTCACCGGGTGTTTCTCCTCACAATGAGGGCATCCATCCTTGTGTTCCTCCTGGGTGTGTCCTATTTCTCCGCAAATCTTGCAGGCACAAGGTTTATTTATTGGTGTATCATGGTGCTTCCGGATAAGACGTGATCTCAACAGGGTCTTCTTGAATTCCTCCCAAGTTCTTGCTCCATTAAATCCCTGTATGGCTTGATGCATTTTCCACCAGGTTGTAGCACTTCCTTCAAAGTACTGAAGAGCGTAAGATACTACATTCTTCCTTGAAACCAAATTGCTCCCGAAGTGATTTTCCATGTTCGCATCCATAGCTCGCCTCCTTAATGAGCACTCGACAAACGCATTTCGAGAACATACACAAAGTCCCAGCTATGGACCCATCATCCTCATAACCAGGTCTCTTGCATTTACCTACAAGTAATTGGATCTCATATGGAGATGTTTAGTGAAGTAGAATGGAAAAATCGAAAACTACACAAGAACTAGTTTGTAACTTCGCTCGAATCCGCAAAGGTTAACTCAAACATGGATATCCGACTCATACGGAGTCCGCTTTTGGCTCCACAAGTAGTCAAAACGTTTGTGACACTAGGTGCTTCAAAGGATTCTTTCATAGGGATCTTTGGAGAACTTTTCTTCGGAGTTCGTCAAACTTGTATAGAAACTTTCTTAATGAGCAATCGACAAACGCATTTGAGAACATACACAAAGTCCCAGCTATGGACCTAGTGCATACTCATAACCGGGCTTTACATTTCCTCACAAGTAATTGGATCTCATATGGAGATGCTTAGTGAAGTAGAATGGAAAAATTGGGTGCAACTACACAAGAACTAGTCTCAGAATCGCTGCTCGAATCGGCCATAAAGGTTAATCAAACATGGATATGTGACTCATACGGAGGCCGCTTTTGGCTTCACAAGTAGTCAAAACGTTTGTGACGCCAGATGCATCAAAGGATTCTTTCATAGGTAACTTTTGGAGAACTTTTCTTAGGAGTTCGTCGTAAACTTGTATAGAAATCTTAATGAGCACTTGACAAACGATTTCGAGAACATACACAAAGTCCCAACTATGGACCTGTGCATCCTCATAACCGAGGTCTCTTGCATTTCCTTACAAGTAATTGGATCTCATATGGAGATGTTTATTGAAGTAGAATGGAAAAAAGAGTGCAACTACACAAGAACTAGTCCAGAATCGCGCTCGAATCATGGCGCAAAGTGTTAATCAAACATGGATATCTGACTCATACGGAGTCCGCTTTTGGCTCCACAAGTAGTCAAACAGTTTGTGACGACCAGATGCTTCAAAGGATTCTAGGTGTGAAAACATGGTCAAAGTGAACTTGCCTTGTTGACGATCTTCAAAACTAGGGACTCGTGGTAGCAAGCTTCAGACCGGAAATTCTACCGAGGCAACAATAACCATAATAAGCATACAACTTATGATCACTTACATAACATCATAGTAACATAACACACCAAAACAAACGAATCAAAACCAAAAGGAAAACTCGAAGAAATCCAACTCAAAGTTTTCCTACTTCAAGCAAAAAATAAAAATAGTTTTATATAACAAAAATTTTCTTAACATAACCTAAGCATGGGTTTATGTTAACTTAACAGAAAAGAACTCATCAAGCAACTAGGAGCAAAAAGAATCACTTTAAAAACTATTATAAAACTCATATTAGGCCTAAAGCAAATTCTAATAAGAAAAATAAAATAAAAGTTTTATTTATTATAAATAAAAGTTCATGCTCTAAAGTGACAGAAACTAACCTAGAATAATTTATCACATATGAAAAATAAATTTATTTGCTAAGTAGAACAATAGGAAAACAGTAGCTAGTTAATTAATTAAGAATAACATGATTCTGATTACAACTATTTTTTATTAATCCTAAAATGCCCAAATAAATTCCTACGGTTAGGCAATGTTAAAACAAAGTGGTGACAAAAAGAATCACTAAAAATAATTTTCCTAACTCTTTTATAGCATATTTACTATTCTGTCTAAATCTAAAATAAAGCAATTTTAAATAATTTTAACATGGCTAATTATATTTTCTACAGAAACTATAAGAAATTTGCAAACCAAGAAAAAAGAATCACTTAAAAATATTAAGTAGATTAAAAGATATGAATTTTTCAAATCTGAAACTATTCTGTTAAAACAGAAAACAAAAATAAAAGAAAAACGGGCTAATGGGCCTATATAACGCTTCGGCGTAATATAACTAAAACGGGCCTAGGGTTTAAACGAATCGGCCGGTTCAACTAAAAACCCTAACTAAAATAAATAAACCGAACTAACCGGACTGAACCGGTTTTATTTAATAACATATTTCTTCTTGGGGAGCTCCGCGGGTGCAGAGGCAGGCGGGGTCCGCCAGGAGTCGGGTGAGCTTGGGAGGGCTAGGGCGGCGAGTGCGGGGTTAATGGCGGCGGCGGCGCTCGGGCTCGGCTCAAGGGCTTTGAGGAGGAGGCGCGGGTGAGGGGGCGAGGGGGGGAATGAGGTGAGGGGGGGTTTATATAGAGGGGGGGCACGGCTTGGGCGAGGGGCAAGCCGGGCGAGGATCACGGCGAATCCCGGATACGGCGGGATCCGGCGAGCGGCGGCGCGGAGGGTGGCGTGGGCAAGGGTAGGTGACGGGGTGGCAGCGAGAGGGAGGGGGAGCGGGTCCGGTCGGTCGGCCGACGCGAGGGGGGTTTCGCGCTGGGTTCGGGCTGGCTCACTGGGCCGGGCTCGGCTGCCGGTGGGCGTGGCTCGGTGGGTCGCCCACGCGGCTTTGGCTGGCCACTGGCTCGGCCAGCGCCTGGGTATTTTTTTTTTTTTCTAATTTTTATTTTTTTGAAAATAAAAACAGAGAGATAATATATAAAATATAAATATTTTATATAGGGCATATATATATCAAAATGATCAGGGGAATATTCCCTATCATTTGAACATTTTTCCAAGGGCAAAATCCAAACTTTATAAAAAATCATTTTTCTAAAACTTCAAATAAAACTCAAATTTGAATTCAAACTTTTTTGGCAAGGTTTTTCCTCTGATATTTTTGGAGTGTCATGTTTACTCCTCTCATACTTTTTCTCAAGTATTTATCAGGCATAGTTTTTGAAAAAATTTCCACTTGCCAAAATTTGAATTCAAACTCCAAAACTTCTGAAACTTCAAATGCCACTCAAAATCAAACAACATGCATAGAGGCTTAGCTATAATTGTAAAACATTCCAAATAGGAAATTTGGGATGTTACATGTTTAGTGAAGTAGAATGGAAAAAAACGAGTGCAACTACACAAGAACTAGTCTGTAAGTGTCGTTCGGAATAAGTTTTGCGCAGTGCTAACTGAAACATGGATATCTGACTCATACGGAGTCCGTTTTGGCTCCACAAGTAGTCAAAATGTTTGTGACGACCAGATGCTTCACAGGATTCTTTCATAGGGAACTTTTGGAAACTTTTCTTAAGGAGTTAGTTCAGAAAGTTGTATAGAGACTTTCTTAATGAGCACTCGACAAACGCGTTTCGAGAACATACACAAAGTCCCAGCTGTAGACCTAGTGCATCCTCATAACCGAGGTCTCTTGCATTTCCCTACAAGTAATTGGATATCATATGGAGATGTTTAGTGAAGTAGAATGGAAAAAATTCGAGTGCAACGACACAAGAACTAGTCTCAGAATCGCGCTCGAATCAGTTTTTGCGAAAGGTTAATGAAACATGGATGTGTGACTCATACGGAGTCCGTTTTGGCTTCACAAGGAGTCAAAACATTTGTGACGACCAGATGCTTCAAAGGATTCTTTCATAGGTAACTTTTGGAGAACTTTTCTTAAGGAGTTCGTTCAGAAACTTGTATGGAAACTTTCTTAATGAGCACTCGACAAACGCATTTCGAGAACATACACAAAGTCCCAGCTATGGACCTAGTGCATCCTCATAACCGAGGTCTCTTGCATTTACCTACAAGTAATTGGATCTCATATGGAGATGTTCAGTGAAGTAGAATGGAAAAAATCGAGTGCAACTACACAAGAACTAGTCTGTAACTTTCGTTGGGAATCAGTTTTGCGTAGTGTTAACTAAAACATGGATATGTGACTCATACGGAGTCCGTTTTGGCTTCACAAGTAGTAAAAACGTTTGTGACAACTAGATGCTTCAAAGGATTCTTTCATAGGTAACTTTTGGAGAACTTTTCTTAAGGAGTTCGTTTAGAAACTTGTATATAGACTTTCTTAATGAGCACTCAACAAACGCATTTCGAGAACATACACAAAGTCCCAGCTATGGACCTAGTGCATCCTCATAACCGAGGTCTCTTGCATTTACCTACAAGTAATTGGATCTCATATGGAGATGTTTAGTGAAGTAGAATGGAAAAAATCGAGTGCAACTACACAAGAACTAGTCTCAGAACTTTCGCTCAAATCAGTTTTATGCAAAGGTTAATCAAACATGGATATCTGACTCATACGGAGTCCGTTTTGGCTCCACAAGTAGTCAAAACGTTTGTGACGGCTAGGTGCTTCAAAGGATTCTTTCATAGGGATCTTTTGGAGAACTTTTATTAAAGAGTTCGTTCAGAAACTTGTATAGAAACTTTCTTAATGAGCACTCGACAAACGCATTTCGAGAACATACACAAAGTCCCAACTATGGACCTAGTGCATCATCATCACCGAGGTCTCTTGAATTTACCTACATGTAATTGGATCTCATATGGATATGCTTAGTGAAGTAGAATGGAAAAAATTCAAGTGCAACGACACAAGAACTAGTCTCAGAATCGCTGCTCGAATCAGTTTTATGCAAAGGTTAATCAAACATGGATATGTGACTCATACGGAGTCCGTTTTGGCTTCACAAGTAGTCAAAACGTTTGTGACGACCAGATGCTTCAAAGGATTCTTTCATAGGTAACTTTTGCAGAACTTTAGTTAAGGAGTTCGTTCAGAAACTTGTATAGAAACTTTCTTAAGAAGCACTCGACAAACGTATTTCGAGAACATACACAAAGTCCCAGCTATGGACCTAGTGCATCCTCATAACCGAGGTCTCTTGCATTTACCTACAAGTAATTGGATCTCATATGGAGATGTTTAGTGAAGTAGAATGGAAAAAATCGAGTGCAACTACACAAGAACTAGTCTCAGAATTTCGTCTCGAATCAGTTTTGCAAAGTTAATCAAACATGGATATGTGACTCATACGGAGTCCGTTTTGGCTTCACAAGTAGTCAAAACGTTCGTGACGACCAGACGCTTCAAAGGATTCTTTCATAGGTAACTTTCGGATAAATTTTCTTAAGGAGTTCGTTAATAAACTTGTATAGGAACTTTCTTAATGAGCACTCGACAAACGCATTTCGAGAACATACACAAGGTCCCAGCTATGGACCTACTGCATCCTCATAACCGAGGTCTCTTGCATTTACCTACAAGTAATTGGATCTCATATGGAGATGTTTAGTGAAGTAGAATAGAAAAAATCGAGTGCAACTACACAAGAACTAGTATGTAACTTTCGTTCAAAATCAGTTTTGCGCAGTGTTAATTGAAACATGGATATCTGACTCATATGGAGTCCGTTTTGGCTCCACAAGTAGTCAAAAAGTTAGTGACGGCTAGGTGCTTTAAAGGATTCTTTCATAGGGATCTTTTGGAGAACTTTTATTCAGGAGTTCGTTCAGAAACTTGCATAGAAACTTTCTTAATGAGCAATCGACAAACGCATTTCGAGAACATACACAAAGTCCCAGCTATGGACCTAGTGCATACTCATAACCGAGGCTTCTAACATTTCCCTACAAGTAATTGGATCTCATATGGAGATGCTTAGTGAAGTAGAATGTAAAAAATCGAGTGCAACTACACAAGAACTAGTCTGTAACTTTCGTTCGGAATCAGTTTTGTGCAGTGTTAACTGAAACATGGATATGTGACTCATACGGAGTCCGTTTTGGCTTCACAAGTAGTCAAAATGTTTGTGACGACCAGATGCTTCAAAGGATTCTTTCATAGGTAACTTTTGGAGAACTTTTCTTAAGGAGTTCGTTTAGAAACTTGTATAGAAACTTTTTTAATGAGCACTCGACAAACGCATTTCGAGAAAATACACAAAGTCCCAGCTATGGACCTAGTGCATCATCATAACCGAGGTCTCTTGCATTTACCTACAAGTAATTGGATCTCATATGGAGATGTTTAGTGAAGTAGAATGGAAAAAATCGAGTGCAACTACACAAGAACTAGTCTGTAACTTTCGTTCGAAATCTGTTTTGCGCAGTGTTAACTGAAACATGGATATCTGACTCATACGGAGTCCGTTTTGGCTGCACAATTAGTCAAAACGTTTGTGAAGGCTAGGTGCTTCAAAGGATTCTTTTATAGGGATCTTTTGGAGAACTTTTATTAAGGAGTTCGTTCAGAAAGTTGTATAGAAACTTTCTTAATGAGCACTCGACAAACGCATTTCGAGAACATACACAAAGTCCCAACTATGGACCTAGTGCATCCTCATCACCGAGGTCTCTTGAATTTACCTACAAGTAATTGGATCTCATATGGATATGATTAGTGAAGTAGAATGGAAAAAAATCGAGTGCAACTACACAAGAACTAGTCTGTAACTCTCGTTCGGAATCAGTTTTGCGCAGTGTTAACTGAAACATGGATATGTGATTCATACGGAGTCCGTTTTGGCTTCACAAGTAGTCAAAACGTTTGTGACGACCAGATGCTTCAAAGGATTCTTCCATAGGTAACTTTTGGAGAACTTTTCTTAAGGAGTTCGTTCAGAAACTTGTATAGAAACTTTCTTAATAAGCACTCGACAAACGCATTTCGAGAACATACACAAAGTCCCAGCTATGGACCTAGTCCATCCTCATAACCGAGGTCTCTTGCATTTACCTACAAGTAATTGGATCTCATACGGAGATGTTTAGTGAAGTAGAATGGAAAAAATCGAGTGCCACTACACAAGAACTAGTCTGTAACTTTCGTTCGGAATCAGTTTTGCGCAGTGTTAACTGAAACATGGATATGTGACTCATACGGAGACCGTTTTGGCTTCACAAGTAGTCAAAACATTTGTGACGACCAGATGCTTCAAAGGATTCTTTCATAGGTAACTTTTGGATAACTTTTCTTAAGGAGTTCGTAAAGAAACTTGTATAGAAAGTTTCTTAATGAGCACTCGACAAACGCATTTCAAGAACATACACAAAGTCCCAGCTATGGACCTACTGCATCCTCATAACCGAGGTCTCTTGCATTTACCTACAAGTAATTGGATCTCCTATGGAGATGTTTAGTGAAGTAGAATGGAAAAAATCGAGTGGAACTACACAAGAACTAGTCTGTAACTTTCGTTCGAAATCAGTTTTGCGCAGTGTTAACTGAAACATGGATATCTGACTCATATGGAGTCCGTTTTGGCTCCACAAGTAGTCAAAACGTTTGTGACGGCTAGGTGCTTGAAAGGATTCTTTCATAGGGATCTTTTGGAGAACTTCTCTTCAGGAGTTCGTTCCGAAACTTGTATAGAAACTTTCTTAATGAGCAATCGACAAACGCATTTCGAGAACATACACAAAGTCCCAGCTATGGACCTAGTGCATACTCATAACCGAGGCTTCTTACATTTCCCTACAAGTAATTGGATCTCATATTTAGATGCTTAGTGAAGTAGAATGGAAAAAATCGAGTGCAACTACACAAGAACTAGTCTGTAACTTTCGTTCGGAATCAGTTTTGCGCAGTGTTAACTGAAACATGGATTTGTGACTCATACGGAGTCCGTTTTGGCTTCACAAGTAGTCAAAACGTTTGTGACGACCAGATGCTTCAAAGGATTCTTTCATAGGTAACTTTTGGAGAACTTTTCTTAAGGAGTTCGTTTAGAAACTTGTATAGAAACTTTCTTAATGAGCACTCGACAAACGCATTTCGAGAACATACACAAAGTCCCAGCTATGGACCTAGTGCATCCTCATAACCGAGGTCTCTTGCATTTACCTACAAGTAATTGGATCTCATATGGAGATGTTTAGTGAAGTAGAATGGAAAAAATCGAGTGCAACTACACAAGAACTAGTCTCAGAATTTCGCTCAAATCAGTTTTGCGTAGTGTTAACTGAAACATGGATATCTGACTCATACGGAGTCCGTTTTGGCTCCACAAGTAGTCAAAACGTTTGTGACGGCTAGGTGCTTCAAAGGATTCTTTCATAGGGATCTTTTGGAGAACTTTTATTAAGGAGTTCGTTCAGAAACTTGTATAGAAACTTTCTTAATGAGCACTCGACAAACGCATTTCGAGAACATACACAAAGTCCCAACTATGGACCTAGTGCATCCTCATCACCGAGGTCTCTTGAATTTACCTACAAATAATTGGATCTCATATGGATATGCTTAGTGAAGTAGAATGGAAAAAATTCGAGTGCAACGACATAAGAACTAGTCTCAGAATCGCTGCTCGAATCAGTTTTGCAAAGTGTTAATCAAACATGGATATGTGACTCATACGGAGTCCGTTTTGGCTTCACAAGTAGTCAAAACGTTTGTGACAACCAGATGCTTCAAAGGATTCTTTCATAGGTAACTTTTGGAGAACTTTTCTTAAGGAGTTCGTTCAGAAACTTGTATAGAAACTTTCTTAATAAGCACTCGACAAACGCATTTCGAGAACATACACAAAGTCCCAGCTATGGACCTAGTGCATCCTCATACCCGAGGTCTCTTGCATTTACCTACAAGTAATTGGATCTCATATGGAGATGTTTAGTGAAGTAGAATGGAAAAAATCGAGTGCAACTACACAAGAACTAGGCTCAGAACTTTCGCTCGAATCAGTTTTATGCAGATGTTAATCAAACATGGATATGTGACTCATACGGAGTCCGTTTTGGCTTCACAAGTAGTCAAAACGTTTGTGACGACCAGATGATTCAAAGGATTCTTTCATAGGTAACTTTTGAAGAACTTTTCTTAAGGAGTTCGTTCAGAAACTTGTATAGGAACTTTCTTAATGAGCACTCGACAAACGCATTTCGAGAACATACACAAAGTCCCAGCTATGGACCTACTGCATCCTCATAACCAAGGTCTCTTGTATTTACCTATAAGTAATTGGATCTCATATGGATATGTTTAGTGAAGTAGAATGGAAAAAATCGAGTGCAACTACACAAGAACTAGTCTGTAACTTTCGTTCGGAATCAGTTTTGCGCAGTGTTAACTGAAACATGGATATCTGACTCATACGGAGTCCGTTTTGGCTCAACAAGTAGTCAAAACGTTTGTGACGTCTAGGTGCTTCAAAGGATTCTTTTATAGGGATCTTTTGGAGAACTTTTCTTCAGGAGTTCGTTCAGAAACTTGTATAGAAACTTTCTTAATGAGCAATCGACAAACGCATTTCGAGAACATACACAAAGTCCCAGCTATGGACCTAGTGCATACTCATAACCGAGGCTTCTTACATTTCCATACAAGTAATTGGATCTCATATGGAGATGCTTAGTGAAGTAGAATGGAAAAAATCGAGTGCAACTACACAAGAACTAGTCTCAGAATCTCCGCTCGAATCAGTTTTGCACAGTGTTAACTGATACATGGATATGTGACTCATACGGAGTCCGTTTTGGCTTCACAAGTAGTCAAAATGTTTGTGACGACCAGATGCTTCAAAGGATTCTTTCATAGGTAACTTTTGGAGAACTTTTCTTAAGGAGTTCGTTTAGAAACTTGTATAGAAACTTTCTTAATGAGCACTCGACAAACGCATTTCGAGAACATACACAAAGTCCCAGGTATGGACCTAGTGCATCCTCATAACCGAGGTCTCTTGAATTTAGCTACAAGTAATTGGATCTCATATGGAGATGTTTAGTGAAGTAGAATGGAAAAAATCGAGTGCAACTACACAAGAACTAGTCTGTAACTTTCGTTCCAAATCAGTTTTGCGCAGTGTTAACTGAAACATGGATATCTGACTCATACGGAGTCCATTTTGGCTCCACAAGTAGTCAAAACGTTTGTGACGGCTAGGTGCTTCAAATGATTCTTTCATAGGGATCTTTTGGAGAACTTTTATTATGGAGTTCGTTCAGAAACTTGTATAGAAACTTTCTTAATGAGCACTCGACAAACGCATTTCGAGAACATACACAAAGTCCCAACTATGGACCTAGTGCATCCTCATAACCGAGGTCTCTTGAATTTACCTACAAGTAATTGGATCTCATATGGATATGCTTAGTGAAGTAGAATGGAAAAAATTCGAGTGCAACGACACAAGAACTAGTCTCAGAATCGCTGCTCGAATCAGTTTTGCGCAGTGTTAACTCAAACATGGATATGTGACTCATACGGAGTCCGTTTTGGCTTCACAAGTAGTCAAAACGTTTGTGACAACCAGATGCTTCAAAGGATTCTTTCATAGGTAACTTTTGGAGAACTTTTCTTAAGGAGTTCGTTCAGAAACTTGTATAGAAACTTTCTTAATAAGCACTCGACAAATGCATTTCGAGAACATACACAAAGTCCCAGCTATGGACCTAGCGCATCCTCATAAACGAGGTCTCTTGCATTTACCTACAAGTAATTGGATCTCATATGGAGATGTTTAGTGAAGTAGAATGGAAAAAATCGAGTGCAACTACACAAGAACTAGTCTCAGAATTTTTCGCTCGAATCAGTTTTGCGCAGTGTTAACTGAAACATGGATATGTGACTCATACGGAGTCCGTTTTGGCTTCACAAGTAGTCAAAACGTTTGTGACGACCAGATGATTCAAAGGATTCTTTCATAGGTAACTTTTGAAGAACTTTTCTTAAGGAGTTCGTTCAGAAACTTGTATAGGAACTTTCTTAATGAGCACTCGACAAACGCATTTCGAGAACATACACAAGGTCCCAGCTATGGACCTACTGCATCCTCATAACCGAGGTCTCTTGCATTTACCTACAAGTAATTGGATCTCA
Source organism: Aegilops longissima (assembly GCA_021605205.1). Classification (NCBI taxonomy): domain Eukaryota; kingdom Viridiplantae; phylum Streptophyta; class Magnoliopsida; order Poales; family Poaceae; genus Aegilops; species Aegilops longissima. The sequence goes on from CM038681.1 coordinate 151,719,322, forward strand.
TATGGAGATGTTTAGTGAAGTAGAATAGAAAAAATCGAGTGCAACTACACAAGAACTAGTCTGTAACTTTCGTTTGGAATCAGTTTTGCGCAGTGTTAACTGAAACATGGATATGTGACTCATACGGAGTCCGTTTTGGCTTCACAAGTAGTCAAAACGTTTGTGACGATCAGATGCTTCAGAGGATTCTTTCATAGGTAACTTTTGGAGAACTTTTCTTAAGGAGTTCGTTTAGAAACTTGTATAGAAACTTTCTTAATGAGCACTCGACAAACGCATTTCGAGAACATACACAAAGTCCCAACTATGGACCTAGTGCATCCTCATAACCGAGGTCTCTTTAATTTACCTACAAGTAATTGGATCTCATATGGATATGCTTAGTGAAGTAGAATGGAAAAAATTCGAGTGCAACGACACAAGAACTAGTCTCAGAATCGCTGCTCGAATCAGTTTTATGCAGTGTTAACTCAAACATGGATATGTGACTCATACGGAGTCCGTTTTGGCTTCACAAGTAGTCAAAACGTTTGTCACAACCAGATGCTTCAAAGGATTCTTTCATAGGTAACTTTTGGAGAACTTTCCTTAACGAGTTCGTTCAGAAATTTGTATAGAAACTTTCTTAATAAGCACTCGACAAACGCATTTCGAGAACATACACAAAGTCCCAGCTATGGACCTAGTGCATCCTCATAACCGAGGTCTCTTGCATTTACCTACAAGTAATTGGATCTCATATGGAGATGTTTAGTGAAGTAGAATGGAAAAAATCGAGTGCAACTACACAAGAACTAGTCTGTAACTTTCGTTCGGAATCAGTTTTGCGCAGTGTTAACTGAAACATGGATATGTGACTCATACGGAGTCCATTTTGGCTTCACAAGTAGTCAAAACGTTTGTGACGACCAGATGCTTCAAAGGATTCTTTCATAGGTAACTTTTGGAGAACTTTTCTTAAGGAGTTCGTTCAGAAACTTGTATAGAAACTTTCTTAATGAGCACTCGACAAACGCATTTCGAGAACATACACAAAGTCCCAGCTATGGACCTAGTGCATCCTCATAACCGAGGTCTCTTGCATTTACCTACAAGTAATTGGATCTCATATGGAGATGTTTAGTGAAGTAGAATGGAAAAAATCGAGTGCAACTACACAAGAACTAGTTTGTAACTTTCGTTCGAACTCAGTTTTGTGCAGTGTTAACTGAAACATGGATATCTGACTCATACGGAGTCCGTTTTGGCTCCACAAGTAGTCAAAACGTTTGTGAGGGCTAGGTGCTTCAAAGGATTCTTTCATAGGGATCTTTTGGAGAACTTTTCTTCAGGAGTTCGTTCAGAAACTTGTATAGAAACTTTCTTAATGAGCAATCAACAAACGCATTTGGAGAACATACACAAAGTCCCAGCTATGGACCTAGTGCATACTCATAACCGAGGCTTCTTGCATTTCCCTACAAGTAATTGGATCTCATATGGAGATGTTTAGTGAAGTAGAATGGAAAAATTGGGTGCAACTACACAAGAACTAGTCTCAGAATCGCTGCTCGAATCAGCTTTTGCTGCAAAGGTTAATCAAACATGGATATGTGACTCATACGGAGTCCGTTTGGCTTCACAAGTAGTCAAAACGTTTGTGACGACCAGATGCTTCAAAGGATTCTTTCATAGGTAACTTTTGGAGAACTTTTCTTAAGGAGTTGGTTTAGAAACTTGTATAGAAACTTTCTTAATGAGCACTTGACAAACGATTTCGAGAACATACACAAAGTCCCAACTATGGACCTGGTGCATCCTCATAACCGAGGTCTCTTGCATTTCCCTACAAGTAATTGGATCTCATATGGAGATGTTTATTGAAGTAGAATGGAAAAAATCGAGTGCAACTACACAAGAACTAATCAGAATCGCTGCTCGAATCAGTTTTGCAAAGGTTAATCAAACATGGATATCTGACTCATACGGAGTCCGTTTTGGCTCCACAAGTAGTCAAACAGTTTGTGACGACCAGATGCTTCAAAGGATTCTTTCATAGGTAACTTTTGGAGAACTTTTCTTAAGGAGTTCGTTCAGAAACTTGTATAGAAACTTTCTTAATGAGCACTCGACAAACGCATTTCGAGAACATACACAAAGTCCCAGCTATGGACCTAGTGCATCCTCATAACCGAGGTCTCTTGCATTTACCTACAAGTAATTGGATCTCATATGGAGATGTTTAGTGAAGTAGAATGGAAAAAATCGAGTGCAACTACACAAGAACTAGTTTGTAACTTTCGTTCGAACTCAGTTTTGTGCAGTGTTAACTGAAACATGGATATCTGACTCATACGGAGTCCGTTTTGGCTCCACAAGTAGTCAAAACGTTTGTGACGGCTAGGTGCTTCAAAGGATTCTTTCATAGGGATCTTTTGGAGAACTTTTCTTCAGGAGTTCGTTCAGAAACTTGTATAGAAACTTTCTTAATGAGCAATCGACAAACGCATTTGGAGAACATACACAAAGTCCCAGCTATGGACCTAGTGCATACTCATAACCGGGGCTTCTTACATTTCCCTACAAGTAATTGGATCTCATATGGAGATGCTTAGTGAAGTAGAATGGAAAAAATTGGGTGCAACTACACAAGAACTAGTCTCAGAATCGCTGCTCGAATCAGTTTTATGCAAAGTTAATCAAACATGGATATGTGACTCATACGGAGTCCGTTTGGCTTCACAAGTAGTCAAAACGTTTGTGACGACCAGATGCTTCAAAGGATTCTTTCATAGGTAACTTTTGGAGAACTTTTCTTAAGGAGTTCGTTCAGAAACTTGTATAGAAACTTTCTTAATGAGCACTCGACAAACGCATTTCGAGAACATACACAAAGTCCCAACTATGGACCTAGTGCATCCTCATAACCGAGGTCTCTTGCATTTCCTACAAGTAATTGGATCTCATATGGAGATGTTTAGTGAAGTAGAATGGAAAAATTGAGTGCAACTACACAAGAACTAGTCTCAGAATCGCTGCTCGAATCAGTTTTATGCAAAGTTAATCAAACATGGATATCTGACTCATACGGAGTCCGTTTTGGCTCCACAAGTAGTCAAACAGTTTGTGACGACCAGATGCTTCAAAGGATTCTTTCATAGGGAACTTTTGGAGAACTTTTCTAAAGGAGTTCGTTCAGAAACTTGTATAGAAACTTCATTAATGAGCACTCGACAAACGCATTTTGAGAACATACACAAAGTCCCAGCTATGGACCTAGTGCATCCTCATAACCGAGGTCTCTTGCATTTATCTACAAGTAATTGGATCTCATATGGAGATGTTTAGTGAAGTAGAATGGAAAAAAATCGAGTGCAACGACACAAGTACTAGTCTCAGAATCGCTATTCAAATCAGTTTTGCACAAAGGTTAATCAAACATGGATATATGACTCATACGGAGTCCGTTTCGGCTCCACAAGTTGTCAAAACGTTTATGACGACCAGATGCTACATAGGATTCTTTCATAGGGAACTTTTGGAGAACTTTTCTTAAGGAGTTCGTTCAAAAACTTGTATAGAAACTTTCTTAATGAGCACTCGACAAACGCATTTCGAGAACATACACAAAGTCCCAACTATGGACCTAGTGCATCCTCATAACCGAGGTCTCTTGCATTTACCTACAAGTAATTGGATCTCATATGGAGATGTTTAGTGAAGTAGAATAGAAAAAATCGAGTGCAACTACACAAGAACTAGTCTGTAACTTTCGTTTGGAATCAGTTTTGCGCAGTGTTAACTGAAACATGGATATGTGACTCATACGGAGTCCGTTTTGGCTTCACAAGTAGTCAAAACGTTTGTGACGATCAGATGCTTCAGAGGATTCTTTCATAGGTAACTTTTGGAGAACTTTTCTTAAGGAGTTCGTTTAGAAACTTGTATAGAAACTTTCTTAATGAGCACTCGACAAACGCATTTCGAGAACATACACAAAGTCCCAACTATGGACCTAGTGCATCCTCATAACCGAGGTCTCTTTAATTTACCTACAAGTAATTGGATCTCATATGGATATGCTTAGTGAAGTAGAATGGAAAAAATTCGAGTGCAACGACACAAGAACTAGTCTGTAACTGTCGTTCGGAATCAGTTTTGCGCAGTGTTAACTCAAACATGGATATGTGACTCATACGGAGTCCGTTTTGGCTTCACAAGTAGTCAAAACGTTTGTCACAACCAGATGCTTCAAAGGATTCTTTCATAGGTAACTTTTGGAGAACTTTTCTTAAGGAGTTCGTTCAGAAACTTGTATAGAAACTTTCTTAATGAGCACTCGACAAACGCATTTCGAGAACATACACAAAGTCCCAGCTATGGACCTAGTGCATCCTCATAACCGAGGTCTCTTGCATTTACCTACAAGTAATTGGATCTCATATGGAGATGTTTAGTGAAGTAGAATGGAAAAAATCGAGTGCAACTACACAAGAACTAGTCTGTAACTTTCGTTCGGAATCAGTTTTGCACAGTGTTAACTGAAACATGGATATGTGACTCATACGGAGTCCGTTTTGGCTTCACAAGTAGTCAAAACGTTTGTGACGACCAGATGCTTCAAAGGATTCTTTCATAGGTAACTTTTGGAGAACTTTTCTTAAGGAGTTCGTTCAGAAACTTGTATAGAAACTTTCTTAATGAGCACTCGACAAACGCATTTCGAGAACATACACAAATTCCCAGCTATGGACCTACTGCATCCTCATAACCGAGGTCTCTTGCATTTACCTACAAGTAATTGGATCTCATATGGAGATGTTTAGTGAAGTAGAATGGAAAAAATCGAGTGCAACTACACAAGAACTAGTTTGTAACTTTCGCTCGAATCAGCTTTGTGCAAAGTTAATCAAACATGGATATCTCGACTCTACGGAGGTCCGTTTGGCTCCACAAGTAGTCAAAACGTTTGTGACGGCTAGGTGCTTCAAAGGATTCTTTCATAGGGATCTTTTGGAGAACTTTTCTTCAGGAGTTCGTTCAGAAACTTGTATAGAAACTTTCTTAATGAGCAATCGACAAACGCATTTGGAGAACATACACAAAGTCCCAGCTATGGACCTAGTGCATACTCATAACCGAGGCTTCTTACATTTCCCTACAAGTAATTGGATCTCATATGGAGATGCTTAGTGAAGTAGAATGGAAAAAATTGGGTGCAACTACACAAGAACTAGTCTCAGAATCGCTGCTCGAATCAGTTTTGCGCAGTGTTAACTGAAACATGGATATGTGACTCATACGGAGGCCGTTTTGGCTTCACAAGTAGTCAAAACGTTTGTGACGACCAGATGCATCAAAGGATTCTTTCATAGGTAACTTTTGGAGAACTTTTCTTAAGGAGTTGGTTTAGAAACTTATATAGAAACTTTCTTAATGAGCACTTGACAAATGCATTTCGAGAACATACACAAAGTCCCAACTATGGACCTGGTGCATCCTCATAACCGAGGTCTCTTGCATTTCCCTACAAGTAATTGGATCTCATATGGAGATGTTTATTGAAGTAGAATGGAAAAAATCGAGTGCAACTACACAAGAACTAATCAGAATCGCTGCTCGAAATCAGTTTTCTGCAAAGTTAATCAAACATGGATATCTCGACTCATACGGAGTCCGCTTTGGCTCCACAAGTAGTCAAACAGTTTGTGACGACCAGATGCTTCAAAGGATTCTTTCATAGGTAACTTTTGGAGAACTTTTCTTAAGGAGTTCGTTCAGAAACTTGTATAGAAACTTTCTTAATGAGCACTCGACAAACGCATTTCGAGAACATACACAAAGTCCCAGCTATGGACCTAGTGCATCCTCATAACCGAGGTCTCTTGCATTTCCCTACAAGTAATTGGATCTCATATGGAGATGTTTAGTGAAGTAGAATGGAAAAAATCGAGTGCAACTACACAAGAACTAGTTTGTAACTGTCGTTCGGAATCAGTTTTGTGCAAAGGTTAATCAAACATGGATATCTGACTCATACGGAGTCCGTTTTGGCTCCACAAGTAGTCAAAACGTTTGTGACGACTAGATGCTTCAAAGGATTCTTTCATAGGGAACTTTTGGAGAACTTTTCTTCAGGAGTTCGTTCAGAAACTTGTATAGAAACTTTCTTAATGAGCAATCGACAAACGATTTGGAGAACATACACAAAGTCCCAGCTATGGACCTAGTGCATACTCATAACCGGGGCTTCTTACATTTCCCTACAAGTAATTGGATCTCATATGGAGATGCTTAGTGAAGTAGAATGGAAAAAATTGGGTGCAACTACACAAGAACTAGTCTCAGAATCGTGCTCGAATCAGTTTTGCTGCAGTGTTAATCAAACATGGATATGTGACTCATACGGAGGCCGTTTTGGCTTCACAAGTAGTCAAAACGTTTGTGACGACCAGATGCATCAAAGGATTCTTTCATAGGTAACTTTTGGAGAACTTTTCTTAAGGAGTTCGTTCAGAAACTTGTATAGAAACTTTCTTAATGAGCACTTGACAAACGCATTTCGAGAACATACACAAAGTCCCAACTATGGACCTGGTGCATCCTCATAACCGAGGTCTCTTGCATTTCCCTACAAGTAATTGGATCTCATATGGAGATGTTTATTGAAGTAGAATGGAAAAAATTGAGTGCAACTACACAAGAACTAGTCATGAATCGCTGCTCGAATCAGTTTTATGCAAAGGTTAATCAAACATGGATATCTGACTCATACGGAGTCCGTTTTGGCTCCACAAGTAGTCAAACAGTTTGTGACGACCAGATGCTTCAAAGGATTCTTTCATAGGGAACTTTTGGAGAACTTTTCTAAAGGAGTTCGTTCAGAAACTTGTATAGAAACTTCATTAATGAGCACTCGACAAACGCATTTCGAGAACATACACAAAGTCCCAGCTATGGACCTAGTGCATCCTCATAACCGAGGTCTCTTGCATTTATCTACAAGTAATTGGATCTCATATGGAGATGTTTAGTGAAGTAGAATGGAAAAAAATCGAGTGCAACGACACAAGTACTAGTCTGTAACTGTCATTCGAAATCAGTTTTGCACAGTGTTAACTGAAACATGGATATATGACTCATACGGAGTCCGTTTCGGCTCCACAAGTTGTCAAAATGTTTATGACGACCAGATGCTACATAGGATTCTTTCATAGGGAACTTTTGGAGAACTTTTCTTAAGGAGTTCAGAAACTTGTATAGAAACTTCATTAATGAGCACTCGACAAACGCATTTCGAGAACATACACAAAGTCCCAACTATGGACCTAGTGCATCCTCATAACCGAGGTCTCTTGCATTTCCCTACAAGTAAATGGATCTCATATGGAGATGTGTAGTGAAGTAGAATGGAAAAAATGGAGTGCAACTACACAAGAACTAGTCTCAGAATCGCTTGGGTTTATGCAAAGGTTAATGAAACATTGATATCTGACTCATACGGAGTCCGTTTTGGTTCCACAAGTAGTCAAACCGTTTGTGACGACCAGATGCTTCAAAGGATTCTTTCATAGGGAACTTTTGGAGAAATTTTCTTAAGGAGTTTGTTCCGAAACTTGTATAGAAACTTCATTAATGAGCACTCGACAAACGCATTTCGAGAACATACACAAAGTCCCTGCTATGGACCTAGTGCATCCTCATAACCGAGGTCTCTTGCATTTCCCTACAAGTAATTGGATCTCATATGGAGATGTTTAGTGAAGTAGAATGGAAAAAATCGAGTGCAACGACACAAGAACTAGTCTCAGAATCGTCATGCAAAATCAGTTTTATGCAAAGTTAATCAAACATGGATATATGACTCATACGGAGTCCGTTTCGGCTCCAGAAGTTGTCAGAACGTTCGTGACGACCAGATGCTTCAAAGATTCTTTCATAGGGAACTTTTGGTGAACTTTTCTTAAGGAGTTCGTTCAAAAACTTGTATAGAAACTTTCTTAATGAGCACTCGACAAACAAATTTCGAGAACATACACAAAGTCCCAGCTCTAAACCTAGCGCATCCTCATAACCGAGGTCTCTTGCATTTCTCTACAAGTAATTGGATCTCATATGGAGATGTTTAGTGAAGTATAATGGAAAAATCGAGTGCAACTACACAAGAACTAGTCTCAGAATCGCTGCTCGAATCAGTTTTGCAAAGGTTAATCAAACAAGGATATCTGACTCATACGGAGTCCGTTTTGGCTCCACAAGTAGTCAAAACGTTTGTGATGACTAGATACTTCAAAGGATTCTTTCATAGGGAACTTTTGGAGAACTTTTCTTGAGGAGTTCGTTCAGAAACTTGTATAGAAACTATCTTAATGAGCACTCGACAAACGCATTTCGAGAACATACACAAAGTCCCAGCTATAGACCTAGTGCATCCTCATAACCAAGGTCTCTTACATTTCCCTACAAGTAATTGGATCTCATATGGAGATGTTTAGTGAAGTAGAATGGAAAAAATCGATTGCAACTACACAAGAACTAGTCTCAGAATCGCTATTCGAATCGGTTTTGCAGCAGATGTTAATCAAACATGGATATATGACTCATACGGAGTCCGTTTCGGCTCCACAAGTTTTCAAAACGTTTGTGACGACCAGATGCTACAAAGGATTCTTTCATAGGGAACTTTTGGAGAACCTTTCTTAAGATGTTCGTTCAAAATCTTGTATAGAAACTTTCTTAATGAGCACTCGACAAACGCATTTCGAGAACATACACAAAGTCCCAACTATGGACCTAGTGCATCCTCATAACCGAGGTCTCTTGCATTTCCCTACAAATAATTGGATCTCATATGGAGATGTTTAGTGAAGAAGAATGGAAAAAATCAAGTGCAACTACACAAGAACTAGTCTGTAACTATCGCCCGGAATCAGTTTTGCGCAGTGTTAACTGAAACATGGATATCTGACTCATACGGAGTCCGTTTTGGCTCCACAAGTAGTCAAACCGTTTGTGACGACCAGATGCTTTAAAGGATTCTTTCATAGGGAACTGTTGGTGAACTTTTCTTAAGGAGTTCGGAATCAGTTTTGCGCAGTGTTAACTGAAACATGGATATGTGACTCATACGGAGTCCGTTTTGGCTTCACAAGTAGTCAAAACGTTTGTGACGACCAGATGCTTCAAAGGATTCTTTCATAGGTAACTTTTGGAGAACTTTTCTTAAGGAGTTCGTTCAGAAACTTGTATAGAAACTTCATTAATGAGCACTCGAGAAACGCATTTCGAGAACATACACATAGTCCCAGCTATGGAACTAGTACATCCTCATAACCGAGGTCTCTTGCATTTACCTACAACTAATTGGATCTCATATTGAGATGTTTAGTGAAGTAGAATGGAAAAATATCGAGTGCAACGACACAAGTACTAGTCTGTAACTGTCATTCGGAATCATTTTTGCGCAGTGTTAACTGAAACATGGATATCTGACTCATACGGAGTCCGTTTTGACTCCACAAGTAGTCAAACCGTTTGTGACGACCAGATGCTTCAAAGGATTCTTTCATAGGGAACTTTTGGAGAACTTTTCTTAAGGAGTTCAGAAACTTGTATAGAAACTTCATTAATGAGCACTCGACAAACGCATTTCGAGAACATACACAAAGTCCCAGCTATGGACCTAGCGCATCCTCATAACCGAGGTCTCTTGCATTTCCCTACAAGTAATTGGATCTCATATGGATATGTTTAGTGAAGTAGAATGGAAAAAAATTGAGTGCAACGACCCAAGTACTAGTCTCTAACTGTCATTCGGAATCAGTTTTGCGCAGTGTTAACTGAAACATGGATATATGACTCATACGGAGTCCGTTTCGGCTCCACAAGTTGTCAAAACGTTTGTGACGACCAGATTCTTCAAAGTATTCTTTCATAGGGAACTTTTGGTGAACTTTTCTTACGGAGTTCGTTCAAAAACCTGTATAGAAACTTTCTTAATGAGCACTCGACAAACACATTTCGAGAACATACACAAAGTCCCAGCTATGGACCTAGCGCATCCTCATACCGAGGTCTCTTGCATTTCCCTACAAGTAATTGGATCTCATATGAAGATGTTTACTGAAGTAGAATGGAAAAAATCGAGTGCAACTACACAAGAGCTAGTCTCAGAATCGCTGCTCGAATCAGTTTTGCGCAGTGTTAACTGAAACATGGATATCTTACTCATACGGAGTCCGTTTTGGCTCCACAAGTAGTCAAAACGTTTGTGACGACCAGATACTTCAAAGGATTCTTTCATAGGGAACTTTTGGAGAACTTTTCTTGAGGAGTTCGTTCAGAAACTTGTATAGAAACTTTCTTAATGAGCGCTCGACAAACGCATTGCGAGAACATACACAAAGTCCCAGCTATAGACCTAGTGCATCCTCATAACCGAGGTCTCTTAGATTTCCCTACAAGTAATTGGATCTCAGATGGAGATGTTTAGTGAAGTAGAATGTAAAAAATTGAGTGCAACTACACAAGAACTAGTTTGTAACTGTCATTCGGAACCAGTTTTGCGCAGTGTTAACTGAAACATGTATATCTGACTCATACGGAGTCCGCTTTGGCTCCACTAGTAGTCAAAACGTTTGTGACGACCAGATGCTTCAAATGATTCTTTCATAGGGAACTTTTGGAGAACTTTTCTTAAGGAGTTCGTTCAAAAACTTGTATAGAAACTTTCTTAATGAGCACTCGACAAACGCATTTCGAGAACATACACAACATCCCAACTATGAACCTAGTGCATCCTCATAACCAAATTCTCTTGCATTTCCCTAAAAGTAATAGGATCTCATGTGGATATGTTTAGTGAAGAAGAATGGAAAAAAATCAAGTGCAACTACACAAGAACTAGTCTGTAACTATCGTCCGGAATCAGTTTTGCGCAGTGTTAACTGAAACATGGATATCTGACTCATACGTAGTCCGTTTTGGCTCCACAAGTAGTCAAACCGTTTGTGACAACCAGATGATTTAATGGATTCTTTCATAGAGAACTTTTGGTGAACTTTTCTTAAGGAGTTCGTTCAGAAACTTGTATAGAAACTTCATTATTGTGCACTCGACAAACGCATTTCGAGAACATACACAAAGTCCCAGTTATGGACCTAGTGCATCCTCATAACCGAGGTCTCTTGCATTTACCTAAAAGTAATTGGATCTCATATGGAGATGTTTAGTGAAGTAGAATGGAAAAAAATCGAGTGCAACGACACAAGTACTAGTCTGTAACTGTCATTCGGAATCATTTTTGCGCAGTGTTAACTGAAACATGGTTATATGACTCATACGGAGTCCGTTTCGGCTCCACAAGTTGTCAAAACGTTTGTGACGACTAGATGCTTCAAAGGATTCTTCCATAGGGAACTTTTGGAGAACTTTTCTTAAGGAGTTCGTTCAAAAACTTGTATAGAAACTTTCTTAATGAGCACTCGACAAACGCATTTCGAGAACATACACAAAGTCCCAACTATGGACCTAGTGCAACCTCATAACCGAGGTCTCTTGAATTTCCCTACAAGTAATTGGATCTCATATGGAGATGTTTAGTGAAGTAGAATGGAAAAATCGAGTGCAACTACACAAGAACTAGTCTGCACTGCTGCTCGAATCAGTTTTGCAGAGGTTAATCGAAACATGGATATCTGACTCATACGGAGTCCGTTTTGGCTCCACAAGTAGTCAAACCGTTTGTGATGACCAGATGCTTCAAAGGATTCTTTCATAGGGAACTTTTGGAGAACTTTTCTTAAGGAGTTCGTTCAGAAACTTGTATAGAAACTTCATTAATGAGCACTCGACAAACGCGTTTCGAGAACACACACAAAGTCCCAGCTATGGACCTAGTGCATCCTCATAACCGAGGTCTCTTGCATTTCCCTACAAGTAATTCGATCTCATATGGAGATGTTTAGTGAAGTAGAATGGAAAAAATCGAGTGCAACGACACAAGTACTAGTCTGTAACTGTCATTCAGAATCAGTTTTGCGAAGTGTTAACTGAAACATGGATATATGACTCATACGGAGTCCGTTTGGGCTCCATAAGTTGTCAAAACGTTTGTGACGACCAGATGCTTCAAAGGATTCTTTCATAGGGAACTTTTGGTGAACTTTTCTTAAGGAGTTCGTTCAAAAACTTGTATAGAAACTTTCTTAATGAGCACTTGACAAACACATTTCGAGAACATACACAAAGTCCCAGCTATGGACCTAGCGCATCCTCATAACCGAGGTCTCTTGCATTTCCCTACAAGTAATTGGATCTCATATGGAGATGTTTAGTGAAGTAGAATGGAAAAATCGAGTGCAACTACACATGAACTAGTCTGTAACTGTCGTTCGGAATGAGTTTTGTGGAGTGTTAACTGAAACATGGATATCTGACTTATACGGAGTCTGTTTTGGCTCCACAAGTAGTCAAAATGTTTGTGACGACCAGATACTTCAAAGGATTCTTTCATAGGGAACTTTTGGAGAACTTTTCCTGAGGAGTTCGTTCAGAAACTTGTATAGAAACTTTCTTAATGAGTGAGGGAGTCCCGGATTAGGGGGTGTCCGGATAGCCGGACTACCGTCATCGGCCGGACTATCATTTGCCGGACTATCATCATCGACCGGACTCCAAGACTATGAAGATAGAAGATTGAAGACTTCCCCCCGTGTCCGGATGGGACTTTCCTTGGCGTGGAAGGCAAGCTTGGCGATACGGATATGTAGATCTCCTACCATTGTAACCGACTCTATGTAACCCTAGCCCTCTCCGGTGTCTATATAAAGCGGATGGCTTTAGTACGTAGGACAACAATCACAACAACCCTTATAATCATACCATAGGCTAGCTTCTAGGGTTTAGCCTCCTTGATCTCGTGGTAGATCCACTCTTGTAAACATCCACAATATCAATATCAATCAAGCAGGACGTAGAGTTTTACCTCCATCAAGAGGGCCCGAACCTGGGTAAACATCGTGTCCCTTGTCTCCTGTTACCATCCACCTAGACGCACAGTTCGGGACCCCCTACCCGAGATCCGCCGGTTTTGACACCGACATTGGTGCTTTCATTGAGAGTTCCTCTGTGCCGTCACCGATAGGAAGGATGCCTCCTCCCGTCTTCAAGGACGGTATCTTCGCCAAAGGAGCCTTGGCCACGCCAAACTATCCGGCTAGGTGGTTTTCTTATGACCGCCGTCCGCCATCGCTCGACAACGACCTCTCAAGTCGCCAAAAGCAATCTTCACGCCAGCTCGAATTCGCCGAGCGGTTGGATCCAATAGAGCTCTCGTCCAGAACGAGCTCTTGGATCGCATCGCCGCCTAGGAGTCGCTATGAGACTACGATCAGATTGGGCTTAAACCCGATCCGAGAGAAATTAACTCTCCCAGTCACCCACCACGCTGCGCAGGTAGAGGAACAATGCGCGGCGCTTCTCCTTTATTGAAAACTAGTCATGTCCGGATCCCGAACCCCTCATGCCGGATTCCCGCGAGGGACGGGCTTCGATCAAACACTGAACTTAAAGTCGCATCGGACTGCACTCGTTGGACAACGCCCGAAATCCAAGCTTCAAAATTGGAAACTTCGCCAGATTCCTCCTGGTTATGGACAGGATAAAGGACTGCCGAGAGGAAAACGCAATCTCAGTCTTCTGCAATAATTGCACGGACAAGGGAATCCTAAACGCCATAAGTCGCCGTGACATCACGCGCTTCGCTGACTTGGAGACCATCGTACAAAAGTATTGTGCGATGGAGAGCGCCTGGAAAACCGAAAGTAAATTTTGGGATAATCCGGCCCCGAATACATCCCTAGTCCGGAACCAAAGGGTGCATCATCATCAAGCACCTGGGCTGAATACCAAAAAACCAAAACCCCTAAAGGGTACGGAACCGTACTGGAGGGTTGGCTAAACGGACCCTGCAAAATTCATAGCACAGAGGGCGCCACTCCAACTCATAGCCTTCGAGCATGTTGGATACTACGGCAGGTGGCCAAAAGTGTCGAGGAGCTTCTAGCTCCAGAATCCCAGCATAGCAACACCAGTACGGTGTTAACAGTCTTCGAGACTTTCGCATCCAATAACATGCGAAAACGACAACTCCGCAACCTCGCCGAAGTCTACCAAGTAGCAACAATAAATCCATGGAGCAACACGGCTATTACCTTCAATGCCGGTGATTTAACCTAAATTCGAACTGCCCGGACACCAAATTGCATTGGTCCTCAGCCCAATAGTAGACGGCTTTAGCTTTACTAAGGTACTCATGGATGGCGGCAGCGGACTAAACCTCATCTATGAGGAAACCCTCCAAAAATGGAAATAGACTGGAACCGCATTGAGCGAAGCAGCACAACCTTTAGAGGAATAATCCTCACCGGGAAGCATGCTGCACAGAAAAATCACGCCGGGCGTAGTGTTCGGCTCGCCGGACAATTATAGGTCCGAGGAGGTCACGTTTCAAGTGGCCCCATTCAGCAGCGGATATCATGCTCTATTAGGACGAGAGGCATTCACAATTTTTCAAGCTATACCCCATTATGGGTACATGAAGCTTAAAATGCCCGGTCCCAACGGAATTATCACTCGCTAGTGATCCGGACATAGCACTCGCTACCAAAACAAGACAGCCGCACTAGCCCTCGAGGCACTATCCGGCCCTAGCGGCCGAGGAACTCACCGCGATGCGCTCCACGGTGAACAGGGACGATGTGATACTTGATAAAAGATCCAAGTCCACCTCTTTTAAACCAGCGGATGAAATAGTCAAATTCCAGGTCCACCCAACGGACCCCACCAAGACGGCCTCCATCGGGGCACAATTGAACCCTGATGTAGACGCCGCACTGCGAGAATTCCTTCGGGAAAATTGGGACATTTTTGCCTGGCACCCATCGGATATGCCCGGAATCCCACGCAGATTGGCAGAACACAGCCTAAACATCCTAAAAGGATTCAAGCCAGTCAAACAGGCTCTTCGACGATTTTCCGAACCCAAAAGACAGGCAATGGGAGAAGAGCTAGCCAAGCTATTGGAAGCCGGATTCATCAGAGACATCAAGCACCCGGATTGGCTAGCAAACTTGGTGATGGTACCAAAGAAGGACAAATCCTGGCGCCTATGTGTCGATTTCAAAGACCTAAATAAGGCTTGCCCAAAGGATTCCTTCCCCCTCCCCCGCATCGACCAAATCATCGATGCCACCGCAGGGCACGATTCATTGTGCTTCCTGGACGCATACTCCGGCTATCATCAAATCAAGATGGCAGAAGCGGATCAAGCCGCAACAGCATTCATTACTCCATATGGACCATTCTGCTTCAACACGATGCCCTTCGGACTTAAAAACGCCGGCGCAACATATCAGCGCATGATTCGTATATGTCCGCTACCCAGATCGGCAAAACAGTAGAGGCATATGTGGACGACGTAGTCGTCAAAACCAAACACGCCGAAACTCTAGTAGACGACTTGAGGCTCACATTCGATGACCTCGGAGCATATGACATCAAGCTGAATCCGGAAAATGTGTTTTCGGCGTATCACCGTGAAAAGCTGGGCTTCATCGATCCGTAGAGGAATTGAAGCAAACCCAGCCAAGATCCGAGCTCACACAGCTAGATATCCCAAAAGACCTCAAGCAAATACAAAATTGACCCGGATGCGTGGCGGCTCTAAGCCGCTTTATCTCCGCCTAGGAGAAAAGGCATTACCCTCTATCGCCTCCTCAAAGATCAACACTTCGAGTGGACGGATGCTGCCACCGCCGGACTCAAGAAATAAAGGCCATATTGGCAACAAATCTGGTCCTGGCTGCGCCCAACCTCATGCGAACCAATGTTGTTATACATCGCAGCTACACATCAAGTTGTAAGCGCGGTACTGTCGTCGAACGAGAAATGTAAGGGCATAAATTCCCTCTTCAAAACCAGTATACTACGATCCACGTGTTAACCCCTTGCAAGTCTCAAGTTACCCGCACTATCGTAACATAGCGTGCACGCGTGTTCATGGCATCCCGAAGTCTCCGACACTACTTTCAAGAGTGTTCGATAACAGCAGCCTCTGAAGTACCACTTAACGACATTATAAACAACCGCGACGCGACGGGCAGGATTGCAAAATGGGCCATTGAGCTCTTACCATTTGATATATCTTACAAAACTCGGCGAGCTATCAAGTCTCAAGTTTTGGCTGACTTTGTCGCTGAATGGACCGAAGCCGAACTCCCTAAAGAATACGGCGCATACTCCAATTGGATTATGCACTTCGACGGCTCCAAAATGTTAGCCGGATCGGGGCTGGCGTCGATTGACGCCCCCAACCGGAGACACAGTCCAATACGTATTTCAGATAATGTACACGGACTCTAACAACGTGGCGAATCACGAGGCCCTTTTACACGGTCTCCGGATGGCAATCTCCATGGGCATTCAACGCCTAGAGGTGCGCGGGGACTCAAACCTTGCAATATCCCAAATAAACGGAGACTTTGACGCCAAAGATCCGAAAATGGCAGCATATCGCAACGCTGTCCTCAAAATGTCAGCCCGGTTCGAAGGACTTGAATTCCATCACGTCACCCGGGATAATAACCAAGCGGCCGACGTACTGGCACGCATTGGCGCAAAACGCGACGCTGTCCCGCCTAACATCTTCCTGGAACGGCTCTTCAAGCCATCCGTACTATGGGAAGAGGAGTCCGGACCTAACAATCCGGAACAAGCCGCGCCAACCGGCGATCTAGCCGATGACATAACACCTTCCGCCCACGACATAATGGCAGTAATTGCCCGTGGGATGTAACCATTCCTCGCCTACTTGCTTAGGAAGGAGCTTCCGAAGACCAAAATGAGGCCTCGCTGCATTATCCGCGCGATCAAAAGCCTACAAGGTCTATGAGGGAGAACTTTATAAGAAAAGCACAACCGAGTCCTTCAAAGGTGTATCTCCAAGAGGAAGGGCGAAACCTCCCGGCTGAAATTCATGCCGGACTAGGCGGACACCACGCCGCAGCTCGGGCCCTTGTAGGAAAGGCATTCCGTACAGGATTTTATCGCCGACGGCTCGAAAGCAGATGCCCAGACTTAGTCCAAAGATGCGCCGGTTGTCGCCTCTTTGCTAATCGAGCCATATGCCACCCACCGCCTCAAAACTATACCAATTACCCGGCCGTCATGGTCTGGGGCTTGACATGGTTGGACCACTTAAAGGGGGAACCCACAAGCAAAGGTAACTATTGGTCATGGTGGATAAATTCACCAAATGGATAGAGGCCAAGCCAGTTAAAACGGCAGAGTCCGGACCAGTGATAGACTTTATATCCGGGTAGTACACCGTTATGGTGTCCCCACAAAGATCATCACCGATAACGGCATGAACTTCACCGCCGACGAGGTTAAATCATGGTGCAAAAATATGGGCATCAAGCTCGATTACGCTTCAGTCTATCATCCTCAAACCAACGGTCAAGTGGAACGAGCAAATGGTCTCATAATGAGCGCCATCAAACCCAGACTAGTGCGGTCCCTTACGAAATCTGACACGCACTGGGTAGAGGAGCTCGACTCCGTACTCTGGGGGCTGCGGACAACGCCTAACCGTACCACCGGATTCACACCATTTTTATGGTGTACGGCGCAGCAGTTTTGCCTCGACATCATTCATGACTCACCTCGAAAAGCGCATGTACGAAGAAAGAGAAGCCGAGTTGGATCGGCAGGACAGCTTGACACATTGAGGAAGAGCGCGACGCCGCCAAGGCTCGCTCCGCATTCTATCAACAGCAGGCTCAAGATACCAAAGCAGAGAAGCACGGGCCAAGACTTACAACATTGGCGAACTGGTTCTACGCTTTGCCGGACAAGAAAAAGGACAAGCTCAAGCCCAAATGGGAAGGCCCTTCATCATTGATCAAGTCTTGACCGCGGAGCGCACTGCTCACTTAAATGCATCGGATAACCGACTCGAGCCGAACCCATGGTACGCAGCCCGCCTCCGGCGATTCTATGCCTAGCGCCGGACTAAGAGTTCGTCCCCTTCCCCCGTCCAAAATTTTATTTATTTATTTCAGCTGCCTTTTGTTCATCTTTTTCTTCTCAAACCTATTCATCCAAGCCTTAAAGGGCTTTACCCACATAACGTTCACAAGACAATTGATGTGCTACCGCACTCATTATACCTTCGGGGCTTCTTTACCGAAGCTTAATTATACGAGCATTTATGCCCAAAGACATGTGTCAAGCCTCCACATGTACCTTTTATTCACCATTATATGCATCGATATGACTTAAGTTTTGGCCATGCTGGGTTGCTCGGCTCCTGTGCTTACCCCTACGCTCCCGATTGTTCGGCTAGGAGGTAAAGGAGCACCTCTGCGATTGTTACCGCTGGTCAGCGGATGTGTACCTCGACCGGGTGAAGCCGAAAGCTAGCGTTCTTAAGGGAATATTCAGTCGGTGACTCAAAAGATGATTTTTTATCCACTTTTTATCTGCCCCCAGATGTTTTCTGCTTTTTTCGCAGCCCGGACATGCACTTTAGGGCATGCCACCCCGAGCGGAAAGGAACCCTTAACGGAACTATTCTCCCTGGAAGATGTTTCTTACTAACCATGTAATATAACATAACTAGTTGGGCACTTGTCTGATAAAGCACTGATGACCCCTACGCCTGGTCTCCATGCATACCCCGGTTGTTTCATAACCGAGAAGGTATTCGACACACCGGACTCTAGGGTCCCGAGGTCGAAGCAAAAGGTCGGCAAAGACAAACGATCTACAATCCGCTAGAAGGCATTTTGTATGTCATTTTATAATACATTGTCAAATCGACCGGTATTCTTCCTCAATCCCGCCTAAGAGGTTGTCTAATTTACAGTCCTGTTGGAAATTTTATGCCAACTCCACTTGGCCGATACTAAACTCACAGGATCTCCTTCCCATCGGGCCCCACAGTCCGACTTCGCCATGTGATTGGGATCCGCCTTCTTGTACCGCTGCGTCTTTACCATGGCCCAGCCTCCTCGGCACCTTGGCGGCAGGCCGAAATCTTCCATAAATGGAAGCGCTGCCGCACTCCTCAGAAGCCCGCAAGCTCCCCAAGACCATCGGGTATGGAGAGGGCTGGCCATAACGCCTGGATGACGCCGCTCATAGCCTGCCAACTCGCTCGATCAGCTTGCAACAATTCGAAGTTGATCACCCGTTGTTACGGGCATCTCTCCGCAGGCGACTGTGAGTATACCTACGTACATATTGTGTCAATTGACTTCCTCGCCAACTCTTCTTTTCAAAGGAGTTCGCCAAGCACTTACTATATATGCCGCGACGAAGCACTGATTCTCCTTAACGGAGCCCGACAGCTCGGCCGAACGCTTTTCAGCTCTTTCTCCAAGCTGGGCATGGGCATCCTGGAGCTTGTTCCTTTCATGCTGCACCTTATGCAGCACCCTCTCGCCGCCTTTAGTTGGCGCAGGTTCTTGCTGTCCGGATCTTGTCCGCAGCACCGCAACGCCGTTTTTTAGACTTGCGCCAAGGCCAAACGCTACTTATCCTTCTAAAATAATGCGTTACCAGGAGAGGTCCTTGTGTTTCCTCCTGTGCGGCATAACGCGCCTCAAGTTGGGCCTTGCACTCTTGCAGCTCTGAGACAGTTGGGTATTCTTCTCGGTAAGATCCTGCATTTCATATGATCCTTAAATCAGTTAATATAACTACTTTAAGTCTCGGGGCTACCGGCATATACAACCGTTAAAATCTCTTACCCGTATGTCTTTTACATACCGCCCGTGGCTCGTAAAACTATCTTGAGCGGCACGAAGGTGCGCGTCCCCGTGTTAAAGGCATTCAACGCCTCGGGGAGAAGCACGCACACGAAATACTGTCCGCGGCACCTGTGATTCGAGCACTTCCACCTCGAGACTTGGTGGCGGACAGCCTTCGGCATCCTCTGTCGGAGGAACGCCCGGCTCGCGCCTTGCGCTTTGCCCCCTCCGGCCAAAAGGGAGCCCGGCTGGTAGAGGTCGGATGGACAACTTCCACGCGACGAACCGGGCGGACGCTTTTTTCCCTATAAAAGTCATGAGCACTCAAAACGCTTCCTAGAACGTTGCTCAAGATAATGAATTGTGAGCTACACCTTTGCGGCGACGCTTCATCCCGCGCCGCGCTCCTCTTCCACCTACCGTCCGAATCGCCCTTGTTGGCCAGCCACCGCTGGCTCGGCTTCTCGCCCTAGGGCGCCTCGCACAATGCCATCATGTACGATGGTCAGAAATAAGCAAGGAAGGAATGACGGTGTCAAGGCTTCGGCTGCAATCACCTGGGGAGCCGGATTTAGTCCGGGGTAGTCGGCCGTGATGGCGACTAAAGCATTGTCCATGCTGAGCTGGTGGAACACCCCGTCGATTAGCTCCACCTTTATGTCCGGATCCTCTTCGGAGGCCGGATCTCGGGATCTCTCTGGATCCTCAGGCTGCGGAGCCGGACTTAGCATTCCCTCCACAGTCCGGGGCAGTTCCTGCGTTGAAAGAAGAACACAATGTAAGAAACTTAAGTTTCGAAAGGCACGGGTCGGACACGCTGAGTGTTCACTTACCCAAGGCCGGGGATTGTTCATGGAAAACCCATTTAACGGGTCCGTCTGAAGGAAATCCTCCTTCTCCCCCTTATACAGGCCGGACAAGATCGTCACCAGATCTTCGGCCGATTCCGCCCTTTATGCCATGACGGTGGCATCATCCTCCCGCTGAAATCCCACATGGGTGGCCTCAGATTGTAGTGGCTGCACCCCACAGAATGCATGTTGCCATGACTCATCATGGTCAACCGGCATGGGCCAAGAACCTTATTCGCCCATCGATAATGGACGCCTTGTCTTCCTCCGATCGGGGCTCATGACGCCAACTAAGGCGTTTCTTGAGGAGCATTGCTGAACTCCGGAGGCCGATCCAACAAGGTCCGACAGCGAGCATCTTCTATATAAAACCATTCTCAAGGCCAGTCTTGGCGCTTTCTTAGGGGTTCCGATGGATATCCGTCCCGCAATGCGCCATATTTCGCGCCGACACTTGATATATGGACCCCTCGTGAGAGCGGGGACAAGGCAAAACAACCTCTTCCACAGCGTGAAGTGAGGCTCGATGCCTGTGAAAAGCTCAAGAAAAGAGCTACGTAACCCGCGATATGCAGGATTGAGGCGGCGTGAGGTGATGGAGCTGGAGTCCGAGAACTCCGTGAGCCCGCGGAGGAATGGATGTACAGGAAATCCGAGCCCCTTATTAGATAGGGGACGAAGCATACCCGCCTCCCTTTGTTGGGATTAGGGGTAACCTCATAGGTTCCCACCTTTGTAGGTGGCAAGCCTGCTCGAACCGGAACCATGAAGGCCGGAGGAGATATCCCCATTTGGAGCTTCACCAGCTCGTTGCGAAATGAGCATCTCCTCCAATCTCTGGCGAAGGGCTGGGAGCGCGAGAAGAGGAGCCGTTGACGGTCCATGATGGAATGGATTCTTGGTCGAAAGCGCTCCGATGAGTATTTGCAAGAGGAAGATGGTGATTTGGATCTGGATTCTTGCCTCCCTTATAGGCAGATTATTCGCACAACCAGGGGGTAAAACATAAAAGACACCCTGGCTTTTCACATTCGCACGACGCGTGGAAGAAGGCCCTTATTGGGCGGGGAAGCCAAGACGCGCAACATTGATGAGGAAGCTGGACACTGTTTGGCAGGTACATGGAACTTAAAGGAGAACCCGCCTTGCAACGCCGAAGACTACACGCATGCTGGACTTATCGTCATTGAAGCCTGGTTCGGGGGCTACTGAGGGAGTCCCGGATTAGGGGGTGTCCGGATAGCCGGACTACCGTCATCGGCCGGACTATCATTTGCCGGACTATCATCATCGACCGGACTCCAAGACTATGAAGATAGAAGATTGAAGACTTCCCCCCGTGTCCGGATGGGACTTTCCTTGGCGTGGAAGGCAAGCTTGGCGATACGGATATGTATATCTCCTACCATTGTAACCGACTCTATGTAACCCTAGCCCTCATCGGTGTCTATATAAACCGGATGGCTTTAGTCTGTAGGACAACAATCACAACAACCCTTACAATCATACCATAGGCTAGCTTCTAGGGTTTAGCCTCCTTGATCTCGTGGTAGATCCACTCTTGTAAACATCCACAATATCAATATCAATCAAGCAGGACGTAGGGTTTTACCTCCATCAAGAGGGCCCGAACCTGGGTAAACATCGTGTCCCTTGTCTCCTGTTACCATCCGCCTAGACGCACAGTTCGGGACCCCCTACCCGAGATCCGCCGGTTTTGACACCGACAATGAGCACTCGACAAACGCATTTCGAGAACATACACAAAGTCCCAGCTATAGACCTAGTGCATCCTCATAACCGAGGTCTCTTACATTTCCCTACAAGTAATTGGATCTCATATGGAGATGTTTAGTGAAGTAGAATGGAAAAAATCGAGTGCAACTACACAAGAACTAGTCTGTAACTGTCATTCGAAATCAGTTTTGCGCAGTGTTAACTGATACATGGATATCTGACTCATACGGAGTCCATTTTGGCTCCACAGGTAGTCAAAACATTTGTGACGACCAGATGCTTCAAAGGATTCTTTCATAGGGAACTTTTGGAGAACTTTTCTTAAGGAATTCGTTCAAAAACTTGTATAGAAACTTTCTTAATGAGCACTCGACAAACGCATTTCAAAAACATACACAAAGTCCCAACTATGGACCTAGTGCATCCTCATAACCGAGGTCTCTTGCATTTCCCTACAAGTAATTGGATCTCATATGGAGATGTTTAGTGAAGAAGAATGAAAAAAATCAAGTGCAACTACACAAGAACTAGTCTCAGAATCGCACTCGAATCAGTTTTATGCAGTGTTAATCAAACATGGATATCTGACTCATACGGAGTCCGTTTTGGCTCCACAAGTAGTCAAACCGTTTGTGACGACCAGATGCTTCAAAGGATTCTTTCATAGGGAACTTTTGGAGAACTTTTCTTAAGGAGTTCGTTCAGAAACTTGTATAGAAACTTTCTTAATGAGCACTCGACAAACGATTTCGAGAACATACACAAAGTCCCAGCTATGGACCTAGTGCATCCTCATAACCTAGGTCTCTTGCATTTCCATACAAGTAATTGGATCTCATATGGAGATGTTTAGTGAAGTAGAATGGAAAAATCGAGTGCAACTACACAAGAACTAGTCTCAGAATCGCTGCTCGAATCAGTTTTATGCAAAGGTTAATCAAACATGGATATCTGACTCATACGGAGTCCGTTTTGGCTCCACAAGTAGTCAAAACGTTTGTGACGACCAGATGCTTCAAAGGATTCTTTCATAGGGAACTTTTGGAGAACTTTTCTTAAGGAGTTCGTTCAGAAACTTGTATAGAAACTTTCTTAATGAGCACTTGACAAACGCATTTCGAGAACATACACAAAGTCCCAGCTATGGACCTAGTGCATCCTCATAACCGAGGTCTCTTGCATTTCCCTACAAGTAATTGGATCTCATATGGAGATGTTTAGTGAAGTAGAATGGAAAAATCGAGTGCAACTACACAAGAACTAGTCTCAGAATCGCTATTCGAATCAGTTTTGCGCAAAGTTAATCAAACATGGATATCTGACTCATACGGAGTCCGTTTTGGCTCCACAAGTAGTCAAAACGTTTGTGACGACTATATGCTTCAAAGGATTCTTTCATAGGGAACTTTTGGAGAACTTTTCTTAAGGAGTTCGCTCAAAACTTGTATAGAAACTTTCTTAATGAGCACTCGACAAACGATTTCGAGAACATACACAAAGTCCCAGCTATGGACCTAGTGCATCATCATAACCGAGGTCTCTTGCATTTCCTACAAGTAATTGGATCTCATATGGAGATGTTTAGTGAAGTAGAATGGAAAAATCGAGTGCAACTACACAAGAACTAGTCTCAGAATCGCTGCTCGAATCAGCTTTTATGCAAAGGTTAATCAAACATGGATATCTGACTCATACGGAGTCCGCTTTTGGCTCCACAAGTAGTCAAAACGTTTGTGACGACCAGATGCTTCAAAGGATTCTTTCATAGGGAACTTTTGGAGAACTTTTCTTAAGGAGTTCGCTCAGAAACTTGTATAGAAACTTTCTTAATGAGCACTCGACAAACGATTTCGAGAACATACACAAAGTCCCAGCTATGGACCTAGTGCATCATCATAACCGAGGTCTCTTGCATTTCCTACAAGTAATTGGATCTCATATGGAGATGTTTAGTGA
This sequence comes from Aegilops longissima, assembly GCA_021605205.1. Taxonomy (NCBI): domain Eukaryota; kingdom Viridiplantae; phylum Streptophyta; class Magnoliopsida; order Poales; family Poaceae; genus Aegilops; species Aegilops longissima. Next base: position 151,743,659 of record CM038681.1, read on the forward strand.
AGTAGAATGGAAAAATCGAGTGCAACTACACAAGAACTAGTCTCAGAATCGCTGCTCGAATCAGTTTTATGCAAAGGTTAATCAAACATGGATATCTGACTCATACGGAGTCCGCTTTGGCTCCACAAGTAGTCAAAACGTTTGTGACGACCAGATGCTTCAAAGGATTCTTTCATAGGGAACTTTTGGAGAACTTTTCTTAAGGAGTTCGCTCAAAACTTGTATAGAAACTTTCTTAATGAGCACTCGACAAACGATTTCGAGAACATACACAAAGTCCCAGCTATGGACCTAGTGCATCATCATAACCGAGGTCTCTTGCATTTCCTACAAGTAATTGGATCTCATATGGAGATGTTTAGTGAAGTAGAATGGAAAAATCGAGTGCAACTACACAAGAACTAGTCTCAGAATCGCTGCTCGAATCAGTTTTATGCAAAGGTTAATCAAACATGGATATCTGACTCATACGGAGTCCGCTTTTGGCTCCACAAGTAGTCAAAACGTTTGTGACGACCAGATGCTTCAAAGGATTCTTTCATAGGGAACTTTTGGAGAACTTTTCTTAAGGAGTTCGCTCAGAAACTTGTATAGAAACTTTCTTAATGAGCACTCGACAAACGATTTCGAGAACATACACAAAGTCCCAGCTATGGACCTAGTGCATCATCATAACCGAGGTCTCTTGCATTTCCTACAAGTAATTGGATCTCATATGGAGATGTTTAGTGAAGTAGAATGGAAAAATCGAGTGCAACTACACAAGAACTAGTCTCAGAATCGCTGCTCGAATCAGCTTTATGCAAAGTGTTAATCAAACATGGATATCTGACTCATACGGAGTCCGCTTTTGGCTCCACAAGTAGTCAAAACGCTTGTGACGACCAGATGCTTCAAAGGATTCTTTCATAGGAACTTTTGGAGAACTTTTCTTAAGGAGTTCGCTCAAAACTTGTATAGAAACTTTCTTAATGAGCACTCGACAAACGATTTCGAGAACATACACAAAGTCCCAGCTATGGACCTAGTGCATCATCATAACCGAGGTCTCTTGCATTTCCTACAAGTAATTGGATCTCATATGGAGATGTTTAGTGAAGTAGAATGGAAAAATCGAGTGCAACTACACAAGAACTAGTCTCAGAATCGCTGCTCGAATCAGTTTTATGCAGTGTTAATCAAACATGGATATCTGACTCATACGGAGTCCGCTTTTGGCTCCACAAGTAGTCAAAACGTTTGTGACGACCAGATGCTTCAAAGGATTCTTTCATAGGAACTTTTGGAGAACTTTTCTTAAGGAGTTCGCTCAGAAACTTGTATAGAAACTTTCTTAATGAGCACTCGACAAACGATTTCGAGAACATACACAAAGTCCCAGCTATGGACCTAGTGCATCATCATAACCGAGGTCTCTTGCATTTCCTACAAGTAATTGGATCTCATATGGAGATGTTTAGTGAAGTAGAATGGAAAAATCGAGTGCAACTACACAAGAACTAGTCTCAGAATCGCTGCTCGAATCAGTTTTATGCAGTGTTAATCAAACATGGATATCTGACTCATACGGAGTCCGCTTTGGCTCCACAAGTAGTCAAAACGCTTGTGACGACCAGATGCTTCAAAGGATTCTTTCATAGGGAACTTTTGAGAACTTTTCTTAAGGAGTTCGCTCAGAAACTTGTATAGAAACTTTCTTAATGAGCACTCGACAAACGATTTCGAGAACATACACAAAGTCCCAGCTATGGACCTAGTGCATCATCATAACCGAGGTCTCTTGCATTTCCTACAAGTAATTGGATCTCATATGGAGATGTTTAGTGAAGTAGAATGGAAAAATCGAGTGCAACTACACAAGAACTAGTCTCAGAATCGCTGCTCGAATCAGCTTTATGCAAAGGTTAATCAAACATGGATATCTGACTCATACGGAGTCCGCTTTGGCTCCACAAGTAGTCAAAACGCTTGTGACGACCAGATGCTTCAAAGGATTCTTTCATAGGGAACTTTTGGAGAACTTTTCTTAAGGAGTTCGCTCAGAAACTTGTATAGAAACTTTCTTAATGAGCACTCGACAAACGATTTCGAGAACATACACAAAGTCCCAGCTATGGACCTAGTGCATCATCATAACCGAGGTCTCTTGCATTTCCTACAAGTAATTGGATCTCATATGGAGATGTTTAGTGAAGTAGAATGGAAAAATCGAGTGCAACTACACAAGAACTAGTCTCAGAATCGCTGCTCGAATCAGTTTTATGCAGTGTTAATCAAACATGGATATCTGACTCATACGGAGTCCGCTTTTGGCTCCACAAGTAGTCAAAACGTTTGTGACGACCAGATGCTTCAAAGGATTCTTTCATAGGGAACTTTTGGAGAACTTTTCTTAAGGAGTTCGCTCAGAAACTTGTATAGAAACTTTCTTAATGAGCACTCGACAAACGATTTCGAGAACATACACAAAGTCCCAGCTATGGACCTAGTGCATCATCATAACCGAGGTCTCTTGCATTTCCTACAAGTAATTGGATCTCATATGGAGATGTTTAGTGAAGTAGAATGGAAAAATCGAGTGCAACTACACAAGAACTAGTCTGTAAATCGCTGCTCGAATCAGTTTTATGCAAAGGTTAATCAAACATGGATATCTGACTCATACGGAGTCCGCTTTTGGCTCCACAAGTAGTCAAAACGTTTGTGACGACCAGATGCTTCAAAGGATTCTTTCATAGGGAACTTTTGGAGAACTTTTCTTAAGGAGTTCGCTCAAAACTTGTATAGAAACTTTCTTAATGAGCACTCGACAAACGATTTCGAGAACATACACAAAGTCCCAGCTATGGACCTAGTGCATCATCATAACCGAGGTCTCTTGCATTTCCTACAAGTAATTGGATCTCATATGGAGATGTTTAGTGAAGTAGAATGGAAAAATCGAGTGCAACTACACAAGAACTAGTCTCAGAATCGCTGCTCGAATCAGTTTTATGCAAAGTTAATCAAACATGGATATCTGACTCATACGGAGTCCGCTTTGGCTCCACAAGTAGTCAAAACGTTTGTGACGACCAGATGCTTCAAAGGATTCTTTCATAGGGAACTTTTGGAGAACTTTTCTTAAGGAGTTCGCTCAGAAACTTGTATAGAAACTTTCTTAATGAGCACTCGACAAACGATTTCGAGAACATACACAAAGTCCCAGCTATGGACCTAGTGCATCATCATAACCGAGGTCTCTTGCATTTCCTACAAGTAATTGGATCTCATATGGAGATGTTTAGTGAAGTAGAATGGAAAAATCGAGTGCAACTACACAAGAACTAGTCTCAGAATCGCTGCTCGAATCAGTTTTATGCAAAGGTTAATCAAACATGGATATCTGACTCATACGGAGTCCGCTTTTGGCTCCACAAGTAGTCAAAACGTTTGTGACGACCAGATGCTTCAAAGGATTCTTTCATAGGGAACTTTTGGAGAACTTTTCTTAAGGAGTTCGCTCAGAAACTTGTATAGAAACTTTCTTAATGAGCACTCGACAAACGATTTCGAGAACATACACAAAGTCCCAGCTATGGACCTAGTGCATCATCATAACCGAGGTCTCTTGCATTTCCTACAAGTAATTGGATCTCATATGGAGATGTTTAGTGAAGTAGAATGGAAAAATCGAGTGCAACTACACAAGAACTAGTCTCAGAATCGCTGCTCGAATCAGCTTTATGCAGTGTTAATCAAACATGGATATCTGACTTATACGGAGTCCGCTTTGGCTCCACAAGTAGTCAAAACGTTTGTGACGACCAGATGCTTCAAAGGATTCTTTCATAGGGAACTTTTGGAGAACTTTTCTTAAGGAGTTCGCTCAAAACTTGTATAGAAACTTTCTTAATGAGCACTCGACAAACGATTTCGAGAACATACACAAAGTCCCAGCTATGGACCTAGTGCATCATCATAACCGAGGTCTCTTGCATTTCCTACAAGTAATTGGATCTCATATGGAGATGTTTAGTGAAGTAGAATGGAAAAATCGAGTGCAACTACACAAGAACTAGTCTCAGAATCGCTGCTCGAATCAGTTTTATGCAAAGTTAATCAAACATGGATATCTGACTCATACGGAGTCCGCTTTGGCTCCACAAGTAGTCAAAACGTTTGTGACGACCAGATGCTTCAAAGGATTCTTTCATAGGGAACTTTTGGAGAACTTTTCTTAAGGAGTTCGCTCAAAAACTTGTATAGAAACTTTCTTAATGAGCACTCGACAAACGATTTCGAGAACATACACAAAGTCCCAGCTATGGACCTAGTGCATCATCATAACCGAGGTCTCTTGCATTTCCTACAAGTAATTGGATCTCATATGGAGATGTTTAGTGAAGTAGAATGGAAAAATCGAGTGCAACTACACAAGAACTAGTCTCAGAATCGCTGCTCGAATCAGTTTTATGCAAAGGTTAATCAAACATGGATATCTGACTCATACGGAGTCCGCTTTGGCTCCACAAGTAGTCAAAACGCTTGTGACGACCAGATGCTTCAAAGGATTCTTTCATAGGGAACTTTTGGAGAACTTTTCTTAAGGAGTTCGCTCAGAAACTTGTATAGAAACTTTCTTAATGAGCACTCGACAAACGATTTCGAGAACATACACAAAGTCCCAGCTATGGACCTAGTGCATCATCATAACCGAGGTCTCTTGCATTTCCTACAAGTAATTGGATCTCATATGGAGATGTTTAGTGAAGTAGAATGGAAAAATCGAGTGCAACTACACAAGAACTAGTCTCAGAATCGCTGCTCGAATCAGTTTTATGCAAAGGTTAATCAAACATGGATATCTGACTCATACGGAGTCCGCTTTTGGCTCCACAAGTAGTCAAAACGCTTGTGACGACCAGATGCTTCAAAGGATTCTTTCATAGGAACTTTTGGAGAACTTTTCTTAAGGAGTTCGCTCAGAAACTTGTATAGAAACTTTCTTAATGAGCACTCGACAAACGATTTCGAGAACATACACAAAGTCCCAGCTATGGACCTAGTGCATCATCATAACCGAGGTCTCTTGCATTTCCTACAAGTAATTGGATCTCATATGGAGATGTTTAGTGAAGTAGAATGGAAAAATCGAGTGCAACTACACAAGAACTAGTCTCAGAATCGCTGCTCGAATCAGTTTTATGCAAAGGTTAATCAAACATGGATATCTGACTCATACGGAGTCCGCTTTGGCTCCACAAGTAGTCAAAACGTTTGTGACGACCAGATGCTTCAAAGGATTCTTTCATAGGGAACTTTTGGAGAACTTTTCTTAAGGAGTTCGCTCAGAAACTTGTATAGAAACTTTCTTAATGAGCACTCGACAAACGATTTCGAGAACATACACAAAGTCCCAGCTATGGACCTAGTGCATCATCATAACCGAGGTCTCTTGCATTTCCTACAAGTAATTGGATCTCATATGGAGATGTTTAGTGAAGTAGAATGGAAAAATCGAGTGCAACTACACAAGAACTAGTCTCAGAATCGCTGCTCGAATCAGTTTTATGCAAAGGTTAATCAAACATGGATATCTGACTCATACGGAGTCCGCTTTGGCTCCACAAGTAGTCAAAACGCTTTGTGACGACCAGATGCTTCAAAGGATTCTTTCATAGGGAACTTTTGGAGAACTTTTCTTAAGGAGTTCGCTCAGAAACTTGTATAGAAACTTTCTTAATGAGCACTCGACAAACGATTTCGAGAACATACACAAAGTCCCAGCTATGGACCTAGTGCATCATCATAACCGAGGTCTCTTGCATTTCCTACAAGTAATTGGATCTCATATGGAGATGTTTAGTGAAGTAGAATGGAAAAATCGAGTGCAACTACACAAGAACTAGTCTCAGAATCGCTGCTCGAATCAGCTTTTATGCAAAGGTTAATCAAACATGGATATCTGACTCATACGGAGTCCGCTTTGGCTCCACAAGTAGTCAAAACGTTTGTGACGACCAGATGCTTCAAAGGATTCTTTCATAGGGAACTTTTGGAGAACTTTTCTTAAGGAGTTCGCTCAAAACTTGTATAGAAACTTTCTTAATGAGCACTCGACAAACGATTTCGAGAACATACACAAAGTCCCAGCTATGGACCTAGTGCATCATCATAACCGAGGTCTCTTGCATTTCCCTACAAGTAATTGGATCTCATATGGAGATGTTTAGTGAAGTAGAATGGAAAAATCGAGTGCAACTACACAAGAACTAGTCTCAGAATCGCTGCTCGAATCAGTTTTATGCAAAGGTTAATCAAACATGGATATCTGACTCATACGGAGTCCGCTTTTGGCTCCACAAGTAGTCAAAACGTTTGTGACGACCAGATGCTTCAAAGGATTCTTTCATAGGGAACTTTTGGAGAACTTTTCTTAAGGAGTTCGCTCAAAACTTGTATAGAAACTTTCTTAATGAGCACTCGACAAACGATTTCGAGAACATACACAAAGTCCCAGCTATGGACCTAGTGCATCATCATAACCGAGGTCTCTTGCATTTCCTACAAGTAATTGGATCTCATATGGAGATGTTTAGTGAAGTAGAATGGAAAAATCGAGTGCAACTACACAAGAACTAGTCTCAGAATCGCTGCTCGAATCAGTTTTATGCAAAGGTTAATCAAACATGGATATCTGACTCATACGGAGTCCGCTTTGGCTCCACAAGTAGTCAAAACGCTTGTGACGACCAGATGCTTCAAAGGATTCTTTCATAGGGAACTTTTGGAGAACTTTTCTTAAGGAGTTCGCTCAGAAACTTGTATAGAAACTTTCTTAATGAGCACTCGACAAACGATTTCGAGAACATACACAAAGTCCCAGCTATGGACCTAGTGCATCATCATAACCGAGGTCTCTTGCATTTCCTACAAGTAATTGGATCTCATATGGAGATGTTTAGTGAAGTAGAATGGAAAAATCGAGTGCAACTACACAAGAACTAGTCTCAGAATCGCTGCTCGAATCAGCTTTATGCAGTGTTAATCAAACATGGATATCTGACTCATACGGAGTCCGCTTTGGCTCCACAAGTAGTCAAAACGTTTGTGACGACCAGATGCTTCAAAGGATTCTTTCATAGGGAACTTTTGGAGAACTTTTCTTAAGGAGTTCGCTCAGAAACTTGTATAGAAACTTTCTTAATGAGCACTCGACAAACGATTTCGAGAACATACACAAAGTCCCAGCTATGGACCTAGTGCATCATCATAACCGAGGTCTCTTGCATTTCCTACAAGTAATTGGATCTCATATGGAGATGTTTAGTGAAGTAGAATGGAAAAATCGAGTGCAACTACACAAGAACTAGTCTCAGAATCGCTGCTCGAATCAGTTTTATGCAAAGGTTAATCAAACATGGATATCTGACTCATACGGAGTCCGCTTTGGCTCCACAAGTAGTCAAAACGCTTGTGACGACCAGATGCTTCAAAGGATTCTTTCATAGGGAACTTTTGGAGAACTTTTCTTAAGGAGTTCGCTCAGAAACTTGTATAGAAACTTTCTTAATGAGCACTCGACAAACGATTTCGAGAACATACACAAAGTCCCAGCTATGGACCTAGTGCATCATCATAACCGAGGTCTCTTGCATTTCCTACAAGTAATTGGATCTCATATGGAGATGTTTAGTGAAGTAGAATGGAAAAATCGAGTGCAACTACACAAGAACTAGTCTCAGAATCGCTGCTCGAATCAGCTTATGCAAAGGTTAATCAAACATGGATATCTGACTCATACGGAGTCCGCTTTTGGCTCCACAAGTAGTCAAAACGCTTGTGACGACCAGATGCTTCAAAGGATTCTTTCATAGGGAACTTTGGAGAACTTTTCTTAAGGAGTTCGCTCAGAAACTTGTATAGAAACTTTCTTAATGAGCACTCGACAAACGATTTCGAGAACATACACAAAGTCCCAGCTATGGACCTAGTGCATCATCATAACCGAGGTCTCTTGCATTTCCTACAAGTAATTGGATCTCATATGGAGATGTTTAGTGAAGTAGAATGGAAAAATCGAGTGCAACTACACAAGAACTAGTCTCAGAATCGCTGCTCGAATCAGCTTTATGCAAAGGTTAATCAAACATGGATATCTGACTCATACGGAGTCCGCTTTTGGCTCCACAAGTAGTCAAAACGCTTTGTGACGACCAGATGCTTCAAAGGATTCTTTCATAGGAACTTTTGGAGAACTTTTCTTAAGGAGTTCGCTCAGAAACTTGTATAGAAACTTTCTTAATGAGCACTCGACAAACGATTTCGAGAACATACACAAAGTCCCAGCTATGGACCTAGTGCATCATCATAACCGAGGTCTCTTGCATTTCCTACAAGTAATTGGATCTCATATGGAGATGTTTAGTGAAGTAGAATGGAAAAATCGAGTGCAACTACACAAGAACTAGTCTCAGAATCGCTGCTCGAATCAGCTTTATGCAAAGGTTAATCAAACATGGATATCTGACTCATACGGAGTCCGCTTTGGCTCCACAAGTAGTCAAAACGTTTGTGACGACCAGATGCTTCAAAGGATTCTTTCATAGGGAACTTTGGAGAACTTTTCTTAAGGAGTTCGCTCAGAAACTTGTATAGAAACTTTCTTAATGAGCACTCGACAAACGATTTCGAGAACATACACAAAGTCCCAGCTATGGACCTAGTGCATCATCATAACCGAGGTCTCTTGCATTTCCTACAAGTAATTGGATCTCATATGGAGATGTTTAGTGAAGTAGAATGGAAAAATCGAGTGCAACTACACAAGAACTAGTCTCAGAATCGCTGCTCGAATCAGCTTTTATGCAAAGTGTTAATCAAACATGGATATCTGACTCATACGGAGTCCGCTTTGGCTCCACAAGTAGTCAAAACGCTTTGTGACGACCAGATGCTTCAAAGGATTCTTTCATAGGGAACTTTTGGAGAACTTTTCTTAAGGAGTTCGCTCAGAAACTTGTATAGAAACTTTCTTAATGAGCACTCGACAAACGATTTCGAGAACATACACAAAGTCCCAGCTATGGACCTAGTGCATCATCATAACCGAGGTCTCTTGCATTTCCTACAAGTAATTGGATCTCATATGGAGATGTTTAGTGAAGTAGAATGGAAAAATCGAGTGCAACTACACAAGAACTAGTCTCAGAATCGCTGCTCGAATCAGTTTTATGCAAAGGTTAATCAAACATGGATATCTGACTCATACGGAGTCCGCTTTGGCTCCACAAGTAGTCAAAACGCTTGTGACGACCAGATGCTTCAAAGGATTCTTTCATAGGGAACTTTGGAGAACTTTTCTTAAGGAGTTCGCTCAGAAACTTGTATAGAAACTTTCTTAATGAGCACTCGACAAACGATTTCGAGAACATACACAAAGTCCCAGCTATGGACCTAGTGCATCATCATAACCGAGGTCTCTTGCATTTCCTACAAGTAATTGGATCTCATATGGAGATGTTTAGTGAAGTAGAATGGAAAAATCGAGTGCAACTACACAAGAACTAGTCTCAGAATCGCTGCTCGAATCAGTTTTATGCAAAGGTTAATCAAACATGGATATCTGACTCATACGGAGTCCGCTTTGGCTCCACAAGTAGTCAAAACGTTTGTGACGACCAGATGCTTCAAAGGATTCTTTCATAGGGAACTTTTGGAGAACTTTTCTTAAGGAGTTCGCTCAGAAACTTGTATAGAAACTTTCTTAATGAGCACTCGACAAACGATTTCGAGAACATACACAAAGTCCCAGCTATGGACCTAGTGCATCATCATAACCGAGGTCTCTTGCATTTCCTACAAGTAATTGGATCTCATATGGAGATGTTTAGTGAAGTAGAATGGAAAAATCGAGTGCAACTACACAAGAACTAGTCTCAGAATCGCTGCTCGAATCAGTTTTGCAAAGGTTAATCAAACATGGATATCTGACTCATACGGAGTCCGCTTTGGCTCCACAAGTAGTCAAAACGCTTTGTGACGACCAGATGCTTCAAAGGATTCTTTCATAGGGAACTTTTGGAGAACTTTTCTTAAGGAGTTCGCTCAGAAACTTGTATAGAAACTTTCTTAATGAGCACTCGACAAACGATTTCGAGAACATACACAAAGTCCCAGCTATGGACCTAGTGCATCATCATAACCGAGGTCTCTTGCATTTCCTACAAGTAATTGGATCTCATATGGAGATGTTTAGTGAAGTAGAATGGAAAAATCGAGTGCAACTACACAAGAACTAGTCTCAGAATCGCTGCTCGAATCAGTTTTATGCAAAGTGTTAATCAAACATGGATATCTGACTCATACGGAGTCCGCTTTGGCTCCACAAGTAGTCAAAACGTTTGTGACGACCAGATGCTTCAAAGGATTCTTTCATAGGAACTTTTGGAGAACTTTTCTTAAGGAGTTCGCTCAGAAACTTGTATAGAAACTTTCTTAATGAGCACTCGACAAACGATTTCGAGAACATACACAAAGTCCCAGCTATGGACCTAGTGCATCATCATAACCGAGGTCTCTTGCATTTCCTACAAGTAATTGGATCTCATATGGAGATGTTTAGTGAAGTAGAATGGAAAAATCGAGTGCAACTACACAAGAACTAGTCTCAGAATCGCTGCTCGAATCAGCTTTATGCAAAGGTTAATCAAACATGGATATCTGACTCATACGGAGTCCGCTTTTGGCTCCACAAGTAGTCAAAACGTTTGTGACGACCAGATGCTTCAAAGGATTCTTTCATAGGAACTTTTGGAGAACTTTTCTTAAGGAGTTCGCTCAAAAACTTGTATAGAAACTTTCTTAATGAGCACTCGACAAACGATTTCGAGAACATACACAAAGTCCCAGCTATGGACCTAGTGCATCATCATAACCGAGGTCTCTTGCATTTCCTACAAGTAATTGGATCTCATATGGAGATGTTTAGTGAAGTAGAATGGAAAAATCGAGTGCAACTACACAAGAACTAGTCTCAGAATCGCTGCTCGAATCAGCTTTATGCAAAGTTAATCAAACATGGATATCTGACTCATACGGAGTCCGCTTTTGGCTCCACAAGTAGTCAAAACGTTTGTGACGACCAGATGCTTCAAAGGATTCTTTCATAGGAACTTTTGGAGAACTTTTCTTAAGGAGTTCGCTCAAAACTTGTATAGAAACTTTCTTAATGAGCACTCGACAAACGATTTCGAGAACATACACAAAGTCCCAGCTATGGACCTAGTGCATCATCATAACCGAGGTCTCTTGCATTTCCCTACAAGTAATTGGATCTCATATGGAGATGTTTAGTGAAGTAGAATGGAAAAATCGAGTGCAACTACACAAGAACTAGTCTCAGAATCGCTGCTCGAATCAGCTTTTGCAAAGGTTAATCAAACATGGATATCTGACTCATACGGAGTCCGCTTTGGCTCCACAAGTAGTCAAAACGCTTGTGACGACCAGATGCTTCAAAGGATTCTTTCATAGGGAACTTTTGGAGAACTTTTCTTAAGGAGTTCGCTCAGAAACTTGTATAGAAACTTTCTTAATGAGCACTCGACAAACGATTTCGAGAACATACACAAAGTCCCAGCTATGGACCTAGTGCATCATCATAACCGAGGTCTCTTGCATTTCCTACAAGTAATTGGATCTCATATGGAGATGTTTAGTGAAGTAGAATGGAAAAATCGAGTGCAACTACACAAGAACTAGTCTCAGAATCGCTGCTCGAATCAGTTTTGCAAAGGTTAATCAAACATGGATATCTGACTCATACGGAGTCCGCTTTTGGCTCCACAAGTAGTCAAAACGCTTGTGACGACCAGATGCTTCAAAGGATTCTTTCATAGGGAACTTTTGGAGAACTTTTCTTAAGGAGTTCGCTCAAAACTTGTATAGAAACTTTCTTAATGAGCACTCGACAAACGATTTCGAGAACATACACAAAGTCCCAGCTATGGACCTAGTGCATCATCATAACCGAGGTCTCTTGCATTTCCTACAAGTAATTGGATCTCATATGGAGATGTTTAGTGAAGTAGAATGGAAAAATCGAGTGCAACTACACAAGAACTAGTCTCAGAATCGCTGCTCGAATCAGTTTTATGCAAAGGTTAATCAAACATGGATATCTGACTCATACGGAGTCCGCTTTGGCTCCACAAGTAGTCAAAACGTTTGTGACGACCAGATGCTTCAAAGGATTCTTTCATAGGGAACTTTTGGAGAACTTTTCTTAAGGAGTTCGCTCAGAAACTTGTATAGAAACTTTCTTAATGAGCACTCGACAAACGATTTCGAGAACATACACAAAGTCCCAGCTATGGACCTAGTGCATCATCATAACCGAGGTCTCTTGCATTTCCCTACAAGTAATTGGATCTCATATGGAGATGTTTAGTGAAGTAGAATGGAAAAATCGAGTGCAACTACACAAGAACTAGTCTCAGAATCGCTGCTCGAATCAGCTTTTATGCAAAGTTAATCAAACATGGATATCTGACTCATACGGAGTCCGCTTTGGCTCCACAAGTAGTCAAAACGCTTGTGACGACCAGATGCTTCAAAGGATTCTTTCATAGGGAACTTTTGGAGAACTTTTCTTAAGGAGTTCGCTCAGAAACTTGTATAGAAACTTTCTTAATGAGCACTCGACAAACGATTTCGAGAACATACACAAAGTCCCAGCTATGGACCTAGTGCATCATCATAACCGAGGTCTCTTGCATTTCCCTACAAGTAATTGGATCTCATATGGAGATGTTTAGTGAAGTAGAATGGAAAAATCGAGTGCAACTACACAAGAACTAGTCTCAGAATCGCTGCTCGAATCAGTTTTATGCAAAGGTTAATCAAACATGGATATCTGACTCATACGGAGTCCGCTTTTGGCTCCACAAGTAGTCAAAACGTTTGTGACGACCAGATGCTTCAAAGGATTCTTTCATAGGGAACTTTTGGAGAACTTTTCTTAAGGAGTTCGCTCAGAAACTTGTATAGAAACTTTCTTAATGAGCACTCGACAAACGATTTCGAGAACATACACAAAGTCCCAGCTATGGACCTAGTGCATCATCATAACCGAGGTCTCTTGCATTTCCTACAAGTAATTGGATCTCATATGGAGATGTTTAGTGAAGTAGAATGGAAAAATCGAGTGCAACTACACAAGAACTAGTCTCAGAATCGCTGCTCGAATCAGTTTTATGCAAAGGTTAATCAAACATGGATATCTCGACTCATACGGAGTCCGCTTTGGCTCCACAAGTAGTCAAAACGCTTGTGACGACCAGATGCTTCAAAGGATTCTTTCATAGGAACTTTTGGAGAACTTTTCTTAAGGAGTTCGCTCAGAAACTTGTATAGAAACTTTCTTAATGAGCACTCGACAAACGATTTCGAGAACATACACAAAGTCCCAGCTATGGACCTAGTGCATCATCATAACCGAGGTCTCTTGCATTTCCCTACAAGTAATTGGATCTCATATGGAGATGTTTAGTGAAGTAGAATGGAAAAATCGAGTGCAACTACACAAGAACTAGTCTCAGAATCGCTGCTCGAATCAGCTTTTGCAAAGGTTAATCAAACATGGATATCTGACTCATACGGAGTCCGCTTTTGGCTCCACAAGTAGTCAAAACGCTTGTGACGACCAGATGCTTCAAAGGATTCTTTCATAGGGAACTTTTGGAGAACTTTTCTTAAGGAGTTCGCTCAGAAACTTGTATAGAAACTTTCTTAATGAGCACTCGACAAACGATTTCGAGAACATACACAAAGTCCCAGCTATGGACCTAGTGCATCATCATAACCGAGGTCTCTTGCATTTCCTACAAGTAATTGGATCTCATATGGAGATGTTTAGTGAAGTAGAATGGAAAAATCGAGTGCAACTACACAAGAACTAGTCTCAGAATCGCTGCTCGAATCAGCTTTATGCAAAGGTTAATCAAACATGGATATCTGACTCATACGGAGTCCGCTTTGGCTCCACAAGTAGTCAAAACGCTTGTGACGACCAGATGCTTCAAAGGATTCTTTCATAGGGAACTTTTGGAGAACTTTTCTTAAGGAGTTCGCTCAGAAACTTGTATAGAAACTTTCTTAATGAGCACTCGACAAACGATTTCGAGAACATACACAAAGTCCCAGCTATGGACCTAGTGCATCATCATAACCGAGGTCTCTTGCATTTCCTACAAGTAATTGGATCTCATATGGAGATGTTTAGTGAAGTAGAATGGAAAAATCGAGTGCAACTACACAAGAACTAGTCTCAGAATCGCTGCTCGAATCAGCTTTATGCAAAGGTTAATCAAACATGGATATCTGACTCATACGGAGTCCGCTTTGGCTCCACAAGTAGTCAAAACGTTTGTGACGACCAGATGCTTCAAAGGATTCTTTCATAGGAACTTTTGGAGAACTTTTCTTAAGGAGTTCGCTCAGAAACTTGTATAGAAACTTTCTTAATGAGCACTCGACAAACGATTTCGAGAACATACACAAAGTCCCAGCTATGGACCTAGTGCATCATCATAACCGAGGTCTCTTGCATTTCCTACAAGTAATTGGATCTCATATGGAGATGTTTAGTGAAGTAGAATGGAAAAATCGAGTGCAACTACACAAGAACTAGTCTCAGAATCGCTGCTCGAATCAGCTTTTATGCAAAGGTTAATCAAACATGGATATCTGACTCATACGGAGTCCGCTTTTGGCTCCACAAGTAGTCAAAACGCTTTGTGACGACCAGATGCTTCAAAGGATTCTTTCATAGGGAACTTTGGAGAACTTTTCTTAAGGAGTTCGCTCAAAACTTGTATAGAAACTTTCTTAATGAGCACTCGACAAACGATTTCGAGAACATACACAAAGTCCCAGCTATGGACCTAGTGCATCATCATAACCGAGGTCTCTTGCATTTCCTACAAGTAATTGGATCTCATATGGAGATGTTTAGTGAAGTAGAATGGAAAAATCGAGTGCAACTACACAAGAACTAGTCTCAGAATCGCTGCTCGAATCAGCTTTTATGCAAAGTTAATCAAACATGGATATCTGACTCATACGGAGTCCGCTTTGGCTCCACAAGTAGTCAAAACGCTTGTGACGACCAGATGCTTCAAAGGATTCTTTCATAGGGAACTTTTGGAGAACTTTTCTTAAGGAGTTCGCTCAGAAACTTGTATAGAAACTTTCTTAATGAGCACTCGACAAACGATTTCGAGAACATACACAAAGTCCCAGCTATGGACCTAGTGCATCATCATAACCGAGGTCTCTTGCATTTCCCTACAAGTAATTGGATCTCATATGGAGATGTTTAGTGAAGTAGAATGGAAAAATCGAGTGCAACTACACAAGAACTAGTCTCAGAATCGCTGCTCGAATCAGTTTTATGCAAAGGTTAATCAAACATGGATATCTGACTCATACGGAGTCCGCTTTGGCTCCACAAGTAGTCAAAACGCTTTGTGACGACCAGATGCTTCAAAGGATTCTTTCATAGGGAACTTTTGGAGAACTTTTCTTAAGGAGTTCGCTCAGAAACTTGTATAGAAACTTTCTTAATGAGCACTCGACAAACGATTTCGAGAACATACACAAAGTCCCAGCTATGGACCTAGTGCATCATCATAACCGAGGTCTCTTGCATTTCCTACAAGTAATTGGATCTCATATGGAGATGTTTAGTGAAGTAGAATGGAAAAATCGAGTGCAACTACACAAGAACTAGTCTCAGAATCGCTGCTCGAATCAGCTTTGCAAAGGTTAATCAAACATGGATATCTGACTCATACGGAGTCCGCTTTTGGCTCCACAAGTAGTCAAAACGCTTGTGACGACCAGATGCTTCAAAGGATTCTTTCATAGGGAACTTTTGGAGAACTTTTCTTAAGGAGTTCGCTCAGAAACTTGTATAGAAACTTTCTTAATGAGCACTCGACAAACGATTTCGAGAACATACACAAAGTCCCAGCTATGGACCTAGTGCATCATCATAACCGAGGTCTCTTGCATTTCCTACAAGTAATTGGATCTCATATGGAGATGTTTAGTGAAGTAGAATGGAAAAATCGAGTGCAACTACACAAGAACTAGTCTCAGAATCGCTGCTCGAATCAGTTTTATGCAGTGTTAATCAAACATGGATATCTGACTCATACGGAGTCCGCTTTGGCTCCACAAGTAGTCAAAACGCTTGTGACGACCAGATGCTTCAAAGGATTCTTTCATAGGGAACTTTTGGAGAACTTTTCTTAAGGAGTTCGCTCAAAACTTGTATAGAAACTTTCTTAATGAGCACTCGACAAACGATTTCGAGAACATACACAAAGTCCCAGCTATGGACCTAGTGCATCATCATAACCGAGGTCTCTTGCATTTCCCTACAAGTAATTGGATCTCATATGGAGATGTTTAGTGAAGTAGAATGGAAAAATCGAGTGCAACTACACAAGAACTAGTCTCAGAATCGCTGCTCGAATCAGCTTTTGCAAGTGTTAATCAAACATGGATATCTGACTCATACGGAGTCCGCTTTTGGCTCCACAAGTAGTCAAAACGCTTGTGACGACCAGATGCTTCAAAGGATTCTTTCATAGGGAACTTTGGAGAACTTTTCTTAAGGAGTTCGCTCAGAAACTTGTATAGAAACTTTCTTAATGAGCACTCGACAAACGATTTCGAGAACATACACAAAGTCCCAGCTATGGACCTAGTGCATCATCATAACCGAGGTCTCTTGCATTTCCTACAAGTAATTGGATCTCATATGGAGATGTTTAGTGAAGTAGAATGGAAAAATCGAGTGCAACTACACAAGAACTAGTCTCAGAATCGCTGCTCGAATCAGCTTTTATGCAGTGTTAATCAAACATGGATATCTGACTCATACGGAGTCCGCTTTTGGCTCCACAAGTAGTCAAAACGTTTGTGACGACCAGATGCTTCAAAGGATTCTTTCATAGGGAACTTTTGGAGAACTTTTCTTAAGGAGTTCGCTCAGAAACTTGTATAGAAACTTTCTTAATGAGCACTCGACAAACGATTTCGAGAACATACACAAAGTCCCAGCTATGGACCTAGTGCATCATCATAACCGAGGTCTCTTGCATTTCCTACAAGTAATTGGATCTCATATGGAGATGTTTAGTGAAGTAGAATGGAAAAATCGAGTGCAACTACACAAGAACTAGTCTCAGAATCGCTGCTCGAATCAGTTTTATGCAAAGTTAATCAAACATGGATATCTGACTCATACGGAGTCCGCTTTTGGCTCCACAAGTAGTCAAAACGCTTGTGACGACCAGATGCTTCAAAGGATTCTTTCATAGGAACTTTTGGAGAACTTTTCTTAAGGAGTTCGCTCAGAAACTTGTATAGAAACTTTCTTAATGAGCACTCGACAAACGATTTCGAGAACATACACAAAGTCCCAGCTATGGACCTAGTGCATCATCATAACCGAGGTCTCTTGCATTTCCTACAAGTAATTGGATCTCATATGGAGATGTTTAGTGAAGTAGAATGGAAAAATCGAGTGCAACTACACAAGAACTAGTCTCAGAATCGCTGCTCGAATCAGCTTTATGCAAAGGTTAATCAAACATGGATATCTGACTCATACGGAGTCCGCTTTGGCTCCACAAGTAGTCAAAACGTTTGTGACGACCAGATGCTTCAAAGGATTCTTTCATAGGGAACTTTTGGAGAACTTTTCTTAAGGAGTTCGCTCAAAACTTGTATAGAAACTTTCTTAATGAGCACTCGACAAACGATTTCGAGAACATACACAAAGTCCCAGCTATGGACCTAGTGCATCATCATAACCGAGGTCTCTTGCATTTCCCTACAAGTAATTGGATCTCATATGGAGATGTTTAGTGAAGTAGAATGGAAAAATCGAGTGCAACTACACAAGAACTAGTCTCAGAATCGCTGCTCGAATCAGTTTTATGCAAAGGTTAATCAAACATGGATATCTGACTCATACGGAGTCCGCTTTGGCTCCACAAGTAGTCAAAACGTTTGTGACGACCAGATGCTTCAAAGGATTCTTTCATAGGGAACTTTTGGAGAACTTTTCTTAAGGAGTTCGCTCAGAAACTTGTATAGAAACTTTCTTAATGAGCACTCGACAAACGATTTCGAGAACATACACAAAGTCCCAGCTATGGACCTAGTGCATCATCATAACCGAGGTCTCTTGCATTTCCTACAAGTAATTGGATCTCATATGGAGATGTTTAGTGAAGTAGAATGGAAAAATCGAGTGCAACTACACAAGAACTAGTCTCAGAATCGCTGCTCGAATCAGCTTTATGCAAAGGTTAATCAAACATGGATATCTGACTCATACGGAGTCCGCTTTTGGCTCCACAAGTAGTCAAAACGCTTGTGACGACCAGATGCTTCAAAGGATTCTTTCATAGGGAACTTTTGGAGAACTTTTCTTAAGGAGTTCGCTCAGAAACTTGTATAGAAACTTTCTTAATGAGCACTCGACAAACGATTTCGAGAACATACACAAAGTCCCAGCTATGGACCTAGTGCATCATCATAACCGAGGTCTCTTGCATTTCCTACAAGTAATTGGATCTCATATGGAGATGTTTAGTGAAGTAGAATGGAAAAATCGAGTGCAACTACACAAGAACTAGTCTCAGAATCGCTGCTCGAATCAGTTTTATGCAAAGTTAATCAAACATGGATATCTGACTCATACGGAGTCCGCTTTGGCTCCACAAGTAGTCAAAACGCTTGTGACGACCAGATGCTTCAAAGGATTCTTTCATAGGGAACTTTTGGAGAACTTTTCTTAAGGAGTTCGCTCAGAAACTTGTATAGAAACTTTCTTAATGAGCACTCGACAAACGATTTCGAGAACATACACAAAGTCCCAGCTATGGACCTAGTGCATCATCATAACCGAGGTCTCTTGCATTTCCTACAAGTAATTGGATCTCATATGGAGATGTTTAGTGAAGTAGAATGGAAAAATCGAGTGCAACTACACAAGAACTAGTCTCAGAATCGCTGCTCGAATCAGTTTTATGCAAAGTTAATCAAACATGGATATCTGACTCATACGGAGTCCGCTTTTGGCTCCACAAGTAGTCAAAACGTTTGTGACGACCAGATGCTTCAAAGGATTCTTTCATAGGGAACTTTTGGAGAACTTTTCTTAAGGAGTTCGCTCAGAAACTTGTATAGAAACTTTCTTAATGAGCACTCGACAAACGATTTCGAGAACATACACAAAGTCCCAGCTATGGACCTAGTGCATCATCATAACCGAGGTCTCTTGCATTTCCTACAAGTAATTGGATCTCATATGGAGATGTTTAGTGAAGTAGAATGGAAAAATCGAGTGCAACTACACAAGAACTAGTCTCAGAATCGCTGCTCGAATCAGCTTTTATGCAAAGGTTAATCAAACATGGATATCTGACTCATACGGAGTCCGCTTTTGGCTCCACAAGTAGTCAAAACGTTTGTGACGACCAGATGCTTCAAAGGATTCTTTCATAGGGAACTTTTGGAGAACTTTTCTTAAGGAGTTCGCTCAGAAACTTGTATAGAAACTTTCTTAATGAGCACTCGACAAACGATTTCGAGAACATACACAAAGTCCCAGCTATGGACCTAGTGCATCATCATAACCGAGGTCTCTTGCATTTCCTACAAGTAATTGGATCTCATATGGAGATGTTTAGTGAAGTAGAATGGAAAAATCGAGTGCAACTACACAAGAACTAGTCTCAGAATCGCTGCTCGAATCAGTTTTATGCAAAGGTTAATCAAACATGGATATCTGACTCATACGGAGTCCGCTTTGGCTCCACAAGTAGTCAAAACGCTTTGTGACGACCAGATGCTTCAAAGGATTCTTTCATAGGGAACTTTTGGAGAACTTTTCTTAAGGAGTTCGCTCAGAAACTTGTATAGAAACTTTCTTAATGAGCACTCGACAAACGATTTCGAGAACATACACAAAGTCCCAGCTATGGACCTAGTGCATCATCATAACCGAGGTCTCTTGCATTTCCTACAAGTAATTGGATCTCATATGGAGATGTTTAGTGAAGTAGAATGGAAAAATCGAGTGCAACTACACAAGAACTAGTCTCAGAATCGCTGCTCGAATCAGTTTTATGCAGTGTTAATCAAACATGGATATCTGACTCATACGGAGTCCGCTTTTGGCTCCACAAGTAGTCAAAACGCTTGTGACGACCAGATGCTTCAAAGGATTCTTTCATAGGGAACTTTTGGAGAACTTTTCTTAAGGAGTTCGCTCAGAAACTTGTATAGAAACTTTCTTAATGAGCACTCGACAAACGATTTCGAGAACATACACAAAGTCCCAGCTATGGACCTAGTGCATCATCATAACCGAGGTCTCTTGCATTTCCTACAAGTAATTGGATCTCATATGGAGATGTTTAGTGAAGTAGAATGGAAAAATCGAGTGCAACTACACAAGAACTAGTCTCAGAATCGCTGCTCGAATCAGCTTTGCAAAGGTTAATCAAACATGGATATCTGACTCATACGGAGTCCGCTTTGGCTCCACAAGTAGTCAAAACGTTTGTGACGACCAGATGCTTCAAAGGATTCTTTCATAGGGAACTTTTGGAGAACTTTTCTTAAGGAGTTCGCTCAGAAACTTGTATAGAAACTTTCTTAATGAGCACTCGACAAACGATTTCGAGAACATACACAAAGTCCCAGCTATGGACCTAGTGCATCATCATAACCGAGGTCTCTTGCATTTCCTACAAGTAATTGGATCTCATATGGAGATGTTTAGTGAAGTAGAATGGAAAAATCGAGTGCAACTACACAAGAACTAGTCTCAGAATCGCTGCTCGAATCAGTTTTATGCAAGGTTAATCAAACATGGATATCTGACTCATACGGAGTCCGCTTTTGGCTCCACAAGTAGTCAAAACGCTTGTGACGACCAGATGCTTCAAAGGATTCTTTCATAGGGAACTTTTGGAGAACTTTTCTTAAGGAGTTCGCTCAAAAACTTGTATAGAAACTTTCTTAATGAGCACTCGACAAACGATTTCGAGAACATACACAAAGTCCCAGCTATGGACCTAGTGCATCATCATAACCGAGGTCTCTTGCATTTCCTACAAGTAATTGGATCTCATATGGAGATGTTTAGTGAAGTAGAATGGAAAAATCGAGTGCAACTACACAAGAACTAGTCTCAGAATCGCTGCTCGAATCAGCTTTGCAAAGGTTAATCAAACATGGATATCTCGACTCATACGGAGTCCGCTTTTGGCTCCACAAGTAGTCAAAACGCTTGTGACGACCAGATGCTTCAAAGGATTCTTTCATAGGGAACTTTTGGAGAACTTTTCTTAAGGAGTTCGCTCAGAAACTTGTATAGAAACTTTCTTAATGAGCACTCGACAAACGATTTCGAGAACATACACAAAGTCCCAGCTATGGACCTAGTGCATCATCATAACCGAGGTCTCTTGCATTTCCTACAAGTAATTGGATCTCATATGGAGATGTTTAGTGAAGTAGAATGGAAAAATCGAGTGCAACTACACAAGAACTAGTCTCAGAATCGCTGCTCGAATCAGTTTTATGCAAAGGTTAATCAAACATGGATATCTGACTCATACGGAGTCCGCTTTGGCTCCACAAGTAGTCAAAACGCTTGTGACGACCAGATGCTTCAAAGGATTCTTTCATAGGGAACTTTTGGAGAACTTTTCTTAAGGAGTTCGCTCAAAACTTGTATAGAAACTTTCTTAATGAGCACTCGACAAACGATTTCGAGAACATACACAAAGTCCCAGCTATGGACCTAGTGCATCATCATAACCGAGGTCTCTTGCATTTCCTACAAGTAATTGGATCTCATATGGAGATGTTTAGTGAAGTAGAATGGAAAAATCGAGTGCAACTACACAAGAACTAGTCTCAGAATCGCTGCTCGAATCAGCTTTATGCAAAGTTAATCAAACATGGATATCTGACTCATACGGAGTCCGCTTTTGGCTCCACAAGTAGTCAAAACGCTTTGTGACGACCAGATGCTTCAAAGGATTCTTTCATAGGGAACTTTGGAGAACTTTTCTTAAGGAGTTCGCTCAGAAACTTGTATAGAAACTTTCTTAATGAGCACTCGACAAACGATTTCGAGAACATACACAAAGTCCCAGCTATGGACCTAGTGCATCATCATAACCGAGGTCTCTTGCATTTCCCTACAAGTAATTGGATCTCATATGGAGATGTTTAGTGAAGTAGAATGGAAAAATCGAGTGCAACTACACAAGAACTAGTCTCAGAATCGCTGCTCGAATCAGTTTTATGCAAAGGTTAATCAAACATGGATATCTGACTCATACGGAGTCCGCTTTGGCTCCACAAGTAGTCAAAACGCTTGTGACGACCAGATGCTTCAAAGGATTCTTTCATAGGGAACTTTTGGAGAACTTTTCTTAAGGAGTTCGCTCAAAAACTTGTATAGAAACTTTCTTAATGAGCACTCGACAAACGATTTCGAGAACATACACAAAGTCCCAGCTATGGACCTAGTGCATCATCATAACCGAGGTCTCTTGCATTTCCCTACAAGTAATTGGATCTCATATGGAGATGTTTAGTGAAGTAGAATGGAAAAATCGAGTGCAACTACACAAGAACTAGTTTGTAATTGTCGCTGCTCGAATCAGCTTTATGCAAAGGTTAATCAAACATGGATATCTGACTCATACGGAGTCCGCTTTGGCTCCACAAGTAGTCAAAACGTTTGTGACGACCAGATGCTTCAAAGGATTCTTTCATAGGGAACTTTTGGAGAACTTTTCTTAAGGAGTTCGCTCAGAAACTTGTATAGAAACTTTCTTAATGAGCACTCGACAAACGATTTCGAGAACATACACAAAGTCCCAGCTATGGACCTAGTGCATCATCATAACCGAGGTCTCTTGCATTTCCTACAAGTAATTGGATCTCATATGGAGATGTTTAGTGAAGTAGAATGGAAAAATCGAGTGCAACTACACAAGAACTAGTCTCAGAATCGCTGCTCGAATCAGTTTTATGCAGGTTAATCAAACATGGATATCTCGACTCATACGGAGTCCGCTTTGGCTCCACAAGTAGTCAAAACGCTTGTGACGACCAGATGCTTCAAAGGATTCTTTCATAGGGAACTTTTGGAGAACTTTTCTTAAGGAGTTCGCTCAGAAACTTGTATAGAAACTTTCTTAATGAGCACTCGACAAACGATTTCGAGAACATACACAAAGTCCCAGCTATGGACCTAGTGCATCATCATAACCGAGGTCTCTTGCATTTCCTACAAGTAATTGGATCTCATATGGAGATGTTTAGTGAAGTAGAATGGAAAAATCGAGTGCAACTACACAAGAACTAGTCTCAGAATCGCTGCTCGAATCAGTTTTGCAAAGGTTAATCAAACATGGATATCTGACTCATACGGAGTCCGCTTTGGCTCCACAAGTAGTCAAAACGCTTGTGACGACCAGATGCTTCAAAGGATTCTTTCATAGGGAACTTTTGGAGAACTTTTCTTAAGGAGTTCGCTCAGAAACTTGTATAGAAACTTTCTTAATGAGCACTCGACAAACGATTTCGAGAACATACACAAAGTCCCAGCTATGGACCTAGTGCATCATCATAACCGAGGTCTCTTGCATTTCCTACAAGTAATTGGATCTCATATGGAGATGTTTAGTGAAGTAGAATGGAAAAATCGAGTGCAACTACACAAGAACTAGTCTCAGAATCGCTGCTCGAATCAGCTTTGTGCAGTGTTAATCAAACATGGATATCTCGACTCATACGGAGTCCGCTTTGGCTCCACAAGTAGTCAAAACGTTTGTGACGACCAGATGCTTCAAAGGATTCTTTCATAGGGAACTTTTGGAGAACTTTTCTTAAGGAGTTCGCTCAGAAACTTGTATAGAAACTTTCTTAATGAGCACTCGACAAACGATTTCGAGAACATACACAAAGTCCCAGCTATGGACCTAGTGCATCATCATAACCGAGGTCTCTTGCATTTCCTACAAGTAATTGGATCTCATATGGAGATGTTTAGTGAAGTAGAATGGAAAAATCGAGTGCAACTACACAAGAACTAGTCTCAGAATCGCTGCTCGAATCAGCTTTTATGCAGTGTTAATGAAACATGGATATCTGACTCATACGGAGTCTGTTTTGTCCACAAGTAGTCAAAACATTTGTGACGACCAGATGCTTCAAAGGATTCTTTCATAGGGAACTTTTGGAGAACCTTTCTTAAGGAGTTCGTTCAGAAACTTGTATAGAAACTTTCTTAATGAGCACTCGACAAACGCTTTCGAGAACATACACAAAGTCCCAGCTATGGACCTAGTGCATCATCATAACCGAGGTCTCTTGCATTTCCCACAAGTAATTGGATCTCATATGGATATCTTTATTGAAGTAGAATGGAAAAAACCGATTGCAACTACACAAGAACTAGTCTCAGAATCGCTGCTCGAATCAGTTTTATGCAGTGTTAATCAAACATGGATATCTGACTCATACGGAGTCCGCTTTTGGCTCCACAAGTAGTCAAAACATTTGTGACGACCAGATGCTTCAAAGGATTCTTTCATAGGAACTTTTGGAGAACTTTTCTTAAGGAGTTCGCTCAGAAACTTGTATAGAAACTTTCTTAATGAGCACTCGACAAACGATTTCGAGAACATACACAAAGTCCCAGCTATGGACCTAGTGCATCATCATAACCGAGGTCTCTTGCATTTCCTACAAGTAATTGGATCTCATATGGAGATGTTTAGTGAAGTAGAATGGAAAAATCGAGTGCAACTACACAAGAACTAGTCTCAGAATCGCTGCTCGAATCAGTTTTATGCAGGTTAATCAAACATGGATATCTGACTCATACGGAGTCCGCTTTGGCTCCACAAGTAGTCAAAACGCTTGTGACGACCAGATGCTTCAAAGGATTCTTTCATAGGGAACTTTTGGAGAACTTTTCTTAAGGAGTTCGTTCAGAAACTTGTATAGAAACTTTCTTAATGAGCACTCGACAAACGATTTCGAGAACATACACAAAGTCCCAGCTATGGACCTAGTGCATCATCATAACCGAGGTCTCTTGCATTTCCTACAAGTAATTGGATCTCATATGGAGATGTTTAGTGAAGTAGAATGGAAAAATCGAGTGCAACTACACAAGAACTAGTCTCAGAATCGCTGCTCGAATCAGCTTTATGCAAAGGTTAATCAAACATGGATATCTGACTCATACGGAGTCCGCTTTGGCTCCACAAGTAGTCAAAACGCTTGTGACGACCAGATGCTTCAAAGGATTCTTTCATAGGGAACTTTTGGAGAACTTTTCTTAAGGAGTTCGCTCAGAAACTTGTATAGAAACTTTCTTAATGAGCACTCAACAAACGATTTCGAGAACATACACAAAGTCCCAACTATGGACCTAGTGCATCATCATAACCGAGGTCTCTTGCATTTCCTACAAGTAATTGGATCTCATATGGAGATGTTTAGTGAAGTAGAATGGAAAAATCGAAGTGCAACTACACAAGAACTAGTCAGAGAATCGCTTCGAATCAGCTTTATGCAAAGGTTAATCAAACATGGATATCTGACTCATACGGAGTCCGCTTTGGCTCCACAAGTAGTCAAAACGTTTGTGACGACCAGATGCTTCAAAGGATTCTTTCATAGGGAACTTTTGGAGAACTTTTCTTAAGGAGTTCGCTCAAAAACTTGTATAGAAACTTTCTTAATGAGCACTCGACAAACGATTTCGAGAACATACACAAAGTCCCAGCTATGGACCTAGTGCATCATCATAACCGAGGTCTCTTGCATTTCCTACAAGTAATTGGATCTCATATGGAGATGTTTAGTGAAGTAGAATGGAAAAATCGAGTGCAACTACACAAGAACTAGTCTCAGAATCGCTGCTCGAATCAGCTTTTATGCAAAGGTTAATCAAACATGGATATCTGACTCATACGGAGTCCGCTTTGGCTCCACAAGTAGTCAAAACGCTTGTGACGACCAGATGCTTCAAAGGATTCTTTCATAGGTAACTTTTGGAGAACTTTTCTTAAGGAGTTCGCTCAGAAACTTGTATAGAAACTTTCTTAATGAGCACTCGACAAACGATTTCGAGAACATACACAAAGTCCCAGCTATGGACCTAGTGCATCATCATAACCGAGGTCTCTTGCATTTCCTACAAGTAATTGGATCTCATATGGAGATGTTTAGTGAAGTAGAATGGAAAAATCGAGTGCAACTACACAAGAACTAGTCTCAGAATCGCTGCTCGAATCAGCTTTATGCAGGTTAATCAAACATGGATATCTGACTCATACGGAGTCCGCTTTGGCTCCACAAGTAGTGAAAACGTTTGTGACGACCAGATGCTTCAAAGGATTCTTTCATAGGGAACTTTTGGAGAACTTTTCTTATGGAGTTCGTTCAGAAACTTGTATAGAAACTTTCTTAATGAGCACTCAACAAACGATTTCGAGAACATACACAAAGTCCCAGCTATGGACCTAGTGCATCCTCATAACCGAGGTCTCTTGCATTTCCCAACAAGTAATTGGATCTCATATGGAGATGTTTAGTGAAGTAGAATGGAAAAAATCGAGTGCAACTACACAAGAACTAGTCTCAGAATCGCTGCTCGAATCAGCTTTATGCAGTTGTTAATCAAACATGGATATTTGACTCATACGGAGTCCCTTTTGGCTCCACAAGTAGTCAAAACGTTTGTGACGACCATATGCTTCAAAGGATTCTTTCATAGGGAACTTTTGGAGAACTTTTCTTAAGGAGTTTGTTCAGAAACTTGAATAGAAACTTTCTTAATGAGCACTCGACAAACGCATTTCGAGAACATACACGAAGTACCAACGATGGACCTAGTGCATCCTCATAACCGAGGTCTCTTTCATTTCCCTAGAAGTAATTAGATCTCATATGGAGACGTTTAGTGAAGTAGAATGGAAAAAATCGAGTGCAACTACACAAGAACTAGTCTCAGAATCGTTGTTTGAATCAGCTTTTATGCAGGTTAATCAAACATGGATATCTGACTCATACGGAGTCCGATTTGGCTCCACAAGTAGTAAAAATGTTTGTGACAACCAGATGCTTCAAAGGATTCTTTCATAGGGAACTTTTGGAGAAAATTTCTTATGGAGTTTGTTCAGAAACTTGTATAGAAACTTTCTTAATGAGCACTCGACAAACGCATTTCGAGAACATACACGAAGTACCAACTATGGACCTAGTGCATCCTCATAACCGAGGTCTCTTGCATTTA
This sequence comes from Aegilops longissima, assembly GCA_021605205.1. Taxonomy (NCBI): domain Eukaryota; kingdom Viridiplantae; phylum Streptophyta; class Magnoliopsida; order Poales; family Poaceae; genus Aegilops; species Aegilops longissima. The sequence continues at coordinate 151,771,065 of CM038681.1, forward strand.
CCTACAAGTAATTGGATCTCATATGGAGATGTTTAGTGAAGTAGAATGGAAAAAATCGAGTGCAACTACATAAAAAGTAGTCTCAGAAGTGTCATTCGAATCAGCTTTTATGCAAAGGTTAATCAAACATGGATATCTGACTCATACGGAGTCCATTTTGGCTCCACAAGTAGGCAAAACGTTTGTGACGACCAGATGCTTCAAAGTATTATTTCATAGGGAACTTTTGGAGAACTTTTCTTAAGGAGTTCGTTCAAAAACTTGTATAGAAACTTTCTTAATGAGCACTCGACAAACGCATTTCGAGAACAAACACAAAGTCCCAGCTATGGACCTAGTGCATCCTCATAACCGAGGTCTCTTTCATTTCCCTAGAAGTAATTGGATCTCATATGGAGATGTTTAGTGAAGTAGAATGGAAAAAATCGAGTGCAACTACACAAGAACTAGTCTCAGAATCGTTGTTCGAATCGCTTTATGCAAAGGTTAATCAAACATGGATATCTGACTCATACGGAGCCCGGTTTGGCTCCACAAGTAGTCAAAATGTTTGCGGCAACCAGATGCTTCAAAGGATTCTTTCATAGGGAACTTTTGGAGAAATTTTCTTATGGAGTTTGTTCAGAAACTTGTATAGAAACTTTCTTAATGAGCACTCGACAAACGCATTTCGAGAACATACAAAAAGTCCGAGCTATGGACCTAGTGCATCCTCATAACCGAGGTCTCTTTCATTTCCCTACAAGTAATTGGATCTCATATGGAGATGTTTAGTGAAGTAGAATGGAAAAAATCGAGTGCAACTACACAAGAACTAGTCTGTAACTGTTGTTCGGAATCAGTTTTGCGCAGTGTTAACTGAAACATGGATATCTGACTCACACGGAGACCATTTTGGCTCCACAAGCAGTCAAAATGTTTGTGACGACTAGATGCTTCAAAGGATTCCTTCATATGGAACTTTTGGAGAACTTTTCTTAAGGAGTTCGTGATGAAGTTATGTACCTAGGGTAGGGTCATGGACCGTCCAAGATACCTCCCTAGGACATGTCTTGAAGAAACCACCTTTCAATGACCGAAGGAGTCCACTCAAGGACCTAAAGACACTCAACCTCTGCACGCAAACGGTCGGTCATTAAGTGGATTTTATGGTCATCATAGCACTTTATGTGGGACGCACAAGAACTCCCGATCTTAATGTACCTTAGTCCCGATAATCGAGGGCTGGAGGGTCCGCTAACTCTATATAAGCCATCCTCCTCAAAGGTAAAGGGTTCGCACTTCGTAACTCATACGCACATAATACCGCCGACCGCCTCCTGCCCAAGACGAGGGCTGTTACTTCCTCCGAGAAGGTCCTGAACGCTGTAAACATCTTGCGATACAACTACTCCATACCTAGGATCTTGCCTCTCCATTCCTACCCCTATTCTACCATCACGACTTAGAACCACGACAGCTTGGCGCCCACCGTAAGGTGTCTTAGCGACTTGTTGGAGAAGTTGCAGTTTTTCCGATCCCTTCATCATGGTTTCAGGTGGAGTTTTTGTTGAGAGCCACGAGATCTGTCTCGGCGCGCTCACGTTCATCGCCGACGACTCAAGTTGGCTTCAGGAGGCTCCACTCGACGTCGACGCCCCCCGTCTTCATGGGCAACGACTTCTACAAGGCGTCCATGCAAGGCCCTCCTCGCGGCAACCATCGACCCAAAGATCAATCGGCCTCGTGTTGTCCTCCTTCCGCCTTCGCGGTGCAAGCACTCCGGCCGGTCGACGCTTCAGCGGTGGGTGAGGCATGCGGTGGCCCGCCACCGTCCACTCCTAAGTCGCGTAATCGAGCCCGACGAATCTCTCTACGGCCTATTCGATCGCCGACCGCTCCGCAGAGATCGTGATCCGAAAGGTGACAAAGAAGGATCCAACAAGGAAGTCCTGATGGTCGATGGGCCACGCAGTCCGCCTGCTTTCCCTCGCCCGACGGTGGCGAAGGCAAGGCGATCCGTCAGAAGCCCATGAAGAGTACTTGCCTCGAGCCACTCACTTAGCTGCAGAGAGAGGAGCTTCGCCGCCGAACATGGATGCACTTCACACTCCTATCATTGAGAAACCCCGAGGCATGTGCCTTAGAAGACGACGCTCGCCAACTTATTGAGTGCACTCGATCGAAAATCTCCAGCGAGTGCTCGATGAACGAAGCGCGACAACGGGTCCCGCCGCCCACCGACGCCAACTCTTTCCACAACCGACTCAGTATATCGAACTCCAATTCAGAATCTAGCAGCTGCAGCCCAGATAGCAGTAGTCGATCCAGCCTTCCCAAATGAGGCTGGCGAGGCTTGCTACAGATCGTAGATTTACTCCGGCAGCAGGAGATCAAAATTCAGCTGTATCGCAGTCATGAATAGGATTCACAAAGAGATCCGCTGCCGCGAATACAGCCCAAATGGGCTCATAGCCCAAGATCGCCCCGAGGCGTGAGGGACATGGAGGCCGGCGTGATCAAGATGAGGACCGATTCGATCGTGATGATCGATGTCGAGTGCCCACCCTCCCCAAGGGTGGGTCATACGCTACCGACAAAGAGGATGACAGACGCCATCACAAGAGTTGGGAAGGATTCCAATGACACTGTGGAACCAGGCTTTGATGCGAGATCCATTATCGCTCAAGGTTTGGTCGACAGAACAGAGCTCACCGAGAAGGCCTTGACAGAGATGTGCCCACCAGCAAAGCAGAGTACACGCCTTAGGACCAGAGTGTTTTAGCAGAGCCATCGTGGTCATGGTGATTCCTCCCAACTTCAAAGTTGGCGATCGAGTCAAGAAGTTCATCGGTGAGTCCAAGCCGGATACTTGGCTTGAGGACTACCGAGTGGCTGTTCAGATTGGCGGCGGCAACGATGAAGTGGCCATGAAACACCTGCTCTTATGTTGGAGGGCTCAGCCAGAGCATGGTTGAATCAGTTAGCACCAAAGCAGCATTTACACTTGGGAAGATCTTGCCCGAGTGTTTGTCAGACATTTGAAGGAACTTGCAAGCGCCAGACGGCTGACAGATGAGTTGCGCAATGTGTGTGCAAAAGTCTAATGAAACTCGAGGATTACATCCAGAGATGGATCACATTGCATCACACAAGAGAGAATGTATCCGATCATCAGCACCAGGCCTTCAAGGAAGGTGCTAAGAACAGAGAGTTAAGTTTGAAATTGGTCGGACCGAGACATGACCCTAAGTCGAATGATGGAGATTGCCACCAAGCACGCCAATGGTGAAGAAGAGGATTGGCCCGGAGTGGCAAGTACAAGTCAGCCGCTAATGAAATCGGGAGGGAACTCCAATGGAAGCGTATGAAAGTCGAGCCACTGCTCCTCGGAGAAGCCTTGGCCGTGACTCCAGAAAGTTCAAGGGGAAATCCAAGGACCTTGGAACCCCAAAAGGTGAAAGACCAAGATGGAAATGATGTATTGACTTGCCATATCACATTCACACGAAGAAAGATGAAGAGGGTAAACTCATTTACCCAAGCATACCACTCGACAAAGTTGTCGGTTTTGATTCAGCAGCCCAGGGAAGCAGCCCAAGGATAAGGAAAAGGAGTCGACAAAGTTGAGGACAAGGAAGATAGTGATGGTGGATACCCCCAGGTCAATTCCACCTTGATGATTTTTGCCAACGTTGAAAGCAAAAGTCGATTTAAAGTTATCAACCGAGAGGTGAATATATCGCCCCATGACACCCAATTATTTGAAATGGTCTCGCATCGCCATCACGCTCGACCACCGATCACCCGACGCACATAGCCACCCCTCGGAGGCAAGCTTTGGTGGTCGACCCCACCGTCAAGGCACTCGACTAACTAAAGTCTTGATGGATGGTGGCAGTATTCTGAACATACCGTATGCAGAGACATTGAAAGGGATGGGCATTCCGATGTCCAGACAAAGACCAAAGAACATGAGCTTCCATGGAGTCATTCCCGAAAGAAGGCTGAGTCACTCGCCAAATTGCTCTAGATGTGGTTTTTGGTGATTCCAAGAATTTTCAGAAGAAAAGTTGACCTTGAGGTCGTGGATTTCCGAGTGCTTATCACGCTATTCGGGAAGGCCGTGTATGCACGCTTCATGGCTCGACCATGTTATGTATACCTCAAACCAAGATGCCAGGTCCCAAAGGTGCGATCACCGCCACCGTAATCGAAAGAAAGCGTAAGAGTGTTTTCAGAAGGCTCTAAGATCGCTGATGCTCGATGGCAGTGGTAGAGCTGCAAGAATACCAGAAACTGCAGACCGAAAGATTTGTTGCAGCCAAGAAGCCCGCCACGGAATCAGCATTTCAGTCCGCCCGGAGACGAAACCGATTCACATTCACCCGATCACCCCAATGCTGTTCGACCCATATCTCAACAACACTGACCCAAATAGAAGAAGCGCCATCCAGCCCTCCGTGAGAACGGGACATCTTCGCATGGAAGCTCACGACATGTCGGGTGTTCCTGTGGGATCGGCTGAGCATCGCCTACGAAGTCGACCCAAAAGTTAAACCTGTCAAAGAACATCTTCGACGGTCCGCCGCCCGTAAGAGAAAGGCCATTGGCGAGGAGGTGGATCGCTCTTAGCAGCAGAGTTTATCCGAGATATTTACCACCCGAGTGGCTCGCCAATGTGGTCATGGTCCCCGAGAAGGACAAGTCACTTCGCATGTGCATCGACTTCAAACATATCAATCAGGCCTGCCCGAAGATCATTTTCTCTCCCCGTGATCGACCAAATAGTCGACTCGATCATGGATGAGCGGTTGTCTTTTAGACGCCTATTCCGCTACCATCAGATCCGCCTCAGATGGACCCAACGAGATCAAAACAGCTTTCATCACTCCATTCGGTGCTTCGTTATGTCACCATGCCATTCGCCTCAAGAATGCCGGAGCCACGTTCATGAGGATGATTCAGAAGTGTTTGCTCACTCAAATCAGTCGGAATGTGGAAGCATACATGGATGATATTATGATCAAATCACGGAAAGTTCCGACCTGTTGAATGACCTTGCTGAAACATTTGCTAATCTCAGGAGGTATGATATCAAGCTTAATCCATCAAAGTGCACATTCGGAGTTCCTGGCGGAAAGTTACTCGGTTTTCTCGTTTCCGAACGAGGAATCGACGCCAACCCATAAAAAGTTGGTACTATACTCCGAATGAAACGCCTGCATGGTGCACGGCGTCCGTAAGCTTATCGGATGCTTGGCCGCTTAAGTCGATTCATCTCTCGCCCTTGAAAAGGCATTGCCTCTTTACCGATCGATGAAGAAGTCGACAAGTTCGAGGGACTCGGTTGATGTAGCGCTTGCAGAGCTAAAAGCTCGCTTCCACCCAGCCGGTGCTTGCTGCCCTAATCAGCAAAGAGCCTTTGCTGCTTACATTGCAGCCACAGAAAAGTCGACAAGATAAGATTTACTACGAGCGAGAAGAAGAAGGAAAAGCCTTCAAAGTTCAGCGCCCAAAGATATTATCTTTCTCAAGTATTGACCCCATCAAAGCAAAGATATCCTCATTATCGTAAGCTTGTTTATGGATTTATATGACCACGAAGAAGGTTGCTCATTACTACCGACCATTCCATTACAATGCCGACGACGCCCATTGTCGTAGATTCTCGCATAATGATATGCAACTGGTCGAGTGGCTAAATAGGCGATTGAGCTCCTTCCTCTTGATATCAAGTTTGAGGCAAAGAAAGCCATCAAGTCCCAAGCAGAGTAGATTTCATCGCCGAGTGGATTGAATAGCAACCACCGACTCAAGTTCACTCGAGCATCGGACCATGTTCTTTGATGGTTCCAAGATGCTGAACGGTTCCGTGTCGGGTAGTGTTGGTTTCCGAGGAGATAAGCTCGATATGTGCTCCAGATTCACTTTGATTCTTCCAACTATGAAGCGTAATACGAAGCACTTTTGTATGGGTTGCGATGGCCATTTCACTCAAGCGTCCGTCAGCATGGTCTATGGCGACTCAGATCCGTGGTTAATCAAGGATGAAGGAGGACGTCGAAGCCCAGCCATGATCTGGCACGCAATGCAAAGGAGAAAGCTAGAGAAGAAATTTGAGGGTTAGAGCTCATCATATACCCGACCGAAAAATCAAGCTGTTGATGATTTGGCTAAAATAGGGTCCAAGAGGGAAGCCATTCCCAAGAATGTGTTTTTGGAGCACATCCACACACCGCCGCTCAAGAGGATCCTTTCACCAAGAAGCCCCACAGCCAAAAAGTGTCACCGATCCGATCAAGTTGAGGTCCCAAATGTGGTTGACCTGATCATGGAAGTCATGGTCATCACTCCCGATCGACAAAGGCTGCACATCGCAGATATCCTAAGGAAAGAGCTCCCGAGAACAAAGAAGAGGCTCGACGATCGTCTGCCGATCCAAGGCATTTATCGTGATCAAGGGACAGTTGTACAGAGAAAGCGCGATCGAGTCAGCCGTAAATGTATAACACCGTAAGAAGGTCGATAATTCTTGATGATATCCACTGGGACCTGTGGTCATCATGTGTCCTCTCGACCATTGTGGCTAAAGCATACCGAAAGGGATTCTACCGACCAAAAGCAAATGAAATGGCAAAGGAAATAGTCGATAAGTGTGAAGGATGTCCGCCTGCTCCAATATGTCACACAAACCCGCCAGCCTTTGAAGACCATTCCACTCGTCTGCCCTTTGCTGTTTGGGGATTGATATGATTGACCATCGAGAACCGGCAGAGCGGCTTCACTCACTTGCTAGTGGCAATGACAAGTTTACTAAGTGGATCAAGCTGTTTATCAAGAATCTCGGCGCGCAATCGCTATCGCTTCATCGAGAGTTGATATTCAGATATGGAGTTCCGTGATAGCATCATCATCGACAATGGGTCAAACTTCGATTCGACAAATTAAAGCCTTTTGCGCCTCAAGGCACGCGAGTCGATTATGCTTCAGCTTGCTCACCCCTGGCCGAATGGACAAGGTAACAAGCAAACGGTCTAATTTCAAAGGACTAAAACCCCGTTGATGCGTGATCTCAAGCATGCAGCAGAGCGTGGGTCGCATTTAACTTCCATCAGCTTCTTTGGTGATTGAGGACCACTCCTAATCGGTCGATCGAGAACTCCATTCTTTCTCGTCTATGGAGCTGAAGCAGCTCTGCCGAGTGACCTGCTTCACAATGCACCTCGAGTCGAACTCTACTCAAGATGAAGCGAACAAGCCCGCAAGATGCAATGACCTCCTAGAAGAGAGAGAGAGATGGCCCTGATCCGCCGACTATCTATCGCCAGGACTTGCGCCGATTCCATGCTAGAAATGTGAAGAGTCGAGCCTTCCAAGAAGGAGACTTAGTCCTCCGAGTGGATCAACAGAAACCACACAAGCTCGCCCCACTTGGGAAGGTCCCTTCATCGTCACCAGAGATCTCCACAATGGAGCATACCATCTTTACAACGCCGAGCGCTGATTGATGAGCCTCGAGCTTGGAATGCGGAGCTGCTCTGCCTTTTATACTTAAGTACTCACCGGATGAGATGTAAGAAAAGTACTCTCTAGTTTGTTTATCAAGACAAGAATGTTATAACTTTCCCAAAGGATTGTTATTACTTTTGTTTACATGAGAAACCCCCCAAGTGGGTGGCTTAGCTGCTAATCCGCTTTCCTAAGTTTGTAAAAATCCCTCACCGAGTGGTGAATCAGCCTCACACTGGGGCTTAGCTGCAAACCCGCTTCTCCTAAGTACTTGAAAATCCTACCGAGTGGTGAGCCAGCCTCCCAATCGGGGCTTAGCTGCAGTCCAAGTACTCGCCAAGTGTTTAAAATCCCACCGAGTGGTGAGCCAGCCTCTCACTGGGGCTTAGCTGCAGTCCAAGTACTCGCCAAGTGTTTAAAATCCCATCGAGTGGTGAGCCAGCCTTCCACTGGAGGCTTAGCTGCAGTCCAAGTACTCGCCTAAGTGTTTAAAATCCCACGGAGTGGCGAGCCAGCCTCCCACCTGAGGCTTAGCTGCAGTCCAAGACTACCAAGTATTTAATACAATGTACACTTTGTAAGGATCGACGAGGTGCAGGTCGACCGCTGCCCTCCTTCAAGCCACGCCACAAAAAATCCTACCGAGTGGAGAGCAAACCTCCCACTGGAGCTTAGCTGCAGTCCAAGACTCGCCTAAGTATTTAAAATCCCACCGAGTGGAGAGCAAACCTCCCACTGGGGCTTAGCTGCAGTCCAAGACTGCAGAAGTATTTGAAATCCCACCGAGTGGAGAGCAAACCTCCCACCTGGGGCTTAGTTGCAGTCCAAGACTGCCTAAGTATTTGAAATCCCACCGAGTGGAGAGCAAACCTCCCACTGGGGCTTAGATGCAGTCCAAGACTACCAAGTATTTAAAATCCCACCGAGTGGAGAGCAAACCTCCCACTGGGGCTTAGCTGCAGTCCAAGTACTCGCCTAAGTGTTTAAAATCCCACCGAGTGGAGAGCAACCTCCCACCGGAGGCTTAGCTGTAGTCCAAGACTCACCGAGTATGAAACCGCTCCGATCCGCAAAGACGACGAGGTGCGTCGATTGCTACCTTCTCCTTTGAGCTTCACCACAAGTACAACATGCACTCCATCCCGATCAACAAGGACGAGGTCGATCGCAATCTGGCTTCATCCCTACCGCAAGAACGATGAAGTGCAGGTCGATCGATTCTCCACCCCGTAGCTGCGCCTCAAGCATCAAGTATATTCCGAGTGAAGAGCAAAGTTCGCCAAGGCAAATGAAAGCATATTCAATGATAAGCTGTTCAGATAACATCCCACGGATTCGTAAGTGCTCAAAGCGCCAAGCCCGTAAAAGTTTATCGTTACAAAACCACTCGCATTCCGAGGCAAATTCAAGACGAAACATAGAAGTTTTTACCTCGGTGGAGGACCGAAGGCGCGACAACCGGTCCAGTCGATTCCATCAGCAATCCGGTGGCAGCAGCAATGAAGGTCTCCATGAAAGATTGGAAGTCGATTTTGGTATTGGCAACTTTGATGGACGCCAACTGCTCTCTCACGCCTCTTGCAAGGAACACGACCAAATGATGAGCAACATCGGCACCACACCGGTCAAGACTTTTTCCATTCCTGCACTCGACCTGAACGTCATTCAGACGAGTCATTAAAGACTCGAGGTCATTTTGAAGCGCCTCACCGCCGAGTGTCGAGTCGATTCGCGACAATCGCAACCTTCAATGAGCGAGGTAGTCCACCACACCAAAGAACACGAGACTCCAAATGGAGCACGCTCATAGCGGCTTCATCCTTCACAGAGAGTTAATGGGGTCCAGCTTGTCTCCACTCGACTAGTCTCCTCCTCAAGTTCTCGACTGAATTCTGTAAACGCAACTCGAGTTCAAGCTAATGGTTCTATGATGAGTCGGTGATAACAAGTCACGGATAGGAGGGATTACCTTCAAGCATGAGGAATAACTTCTTGGCGAGCCCTCCCAGATAAGCCTCCAGATCGCTCCTCTTCCCCGCCAGCCACCAAAGATTGTCACTCGAGCTATCTTGTCATTCTTCAACGGTTAACCTCCTTGTTGGCCGCTACGAGAGCAGCTTTCAGATTGGCATTCTTCTTCAAGTTTACCGACCAAGCCAGCTTTTTCTTCCGCGAGCTTTGTTTTATCCAAAGCCACTTTCTCGCGCTTCGCAAAGTCATGATCCTTCTTCTTCAGAGCCTCCTCCATTTTGTCCGCAAAATGACAATGAGATCAGAATTAGGAATGGGCAGAAAGACAAAGACAAATACAAGTTCTCACTAGCCATACCTTTTGCTTCGCCTCTCGCTTTATGCAAGTTCTCCGAGCAAGCTTTAAGTCAAGGTTGAGCTGGATCTGTTTGTTTTCCATTCAAGATAGCGAGCCACAAGCTCGCAGGATTTCTGCCAAGAGTCAATCGATGCACATCAAAGATAGGTTGCTTCCGAGCTACTAAGAAAAAATCATAGCGCTTCTAAGACTACATCCAAATCAAAATATTCAATAGTAGTCTCGGGATTACACCTGGGTGCACTCAGCGTGCCCCCACTGGTTTTATCGACTTGGTTCGATCAATGAATCAAAGAGGCAAAAAGGTTATGATCCTAAACCATAGCTAACCGTCGCCAGCCAGCCACAGATCATCATGATCTAAAAAAGAGTACTTCAGACTTTTAGTCGATCGCAAAGAATGAATTATAGTCTCGGGATTACACTCACTGGTGCACTCAGCGTGCCCCACCGGTTTTAAGATTCCATTCACATGGTCCCACCAGACCGAGTGAAGAAGTTAGCAAAGAAATTTAAAGTATAAAGACTACAATGATCGCCAGCAGTCCACCATAGTCTCGGGATTACACTCTGCAGGTGCACACCAAATGCGCCCCCACCAATCCAAAAATTCAATCGACACACCCAAAGGTGTACAGACACGAAGATCTTCGTAAAGAAGAGTTTTCAAGTAGCATATCCTAATGTAACAAGCGGTGACCAACTAACTCGGACGTTGTTCAAGAGCTGAGCTAGCATCATAGGTCGCCTGGCTGGCTTCCCGACCACCTTGACTTGCTCCATCATGATCCCCACCGGCGATAGCTTCTTTAGCAAAGACCCACTTGGTCCTCTCGGGACGGGTGTGTGGCTAAAAGGAGGGCGGATCAGAGTCGACGATGAAGGTCGGACACTCGTCACCGCACAAATAAAGACATGTAAGTCCGAGTGATGTTGCCACCTCATGAACCAGCCGCCTCAGCAATCGATACAACTCGAAAGTAGCCTTGCCAAGAAGCGCTTTTTATTCCTCCTCCGCCAACAAGCGCCTCATCGCCATCATCGTGAGATCAATGACATGAGGAGGGACTACAGAAAGATTCAAAGTTAAAACGGAAACCAATCGACCAAAAGCGTAAACTACGAGATCATACCAAGGTTAGAGGTGGCAGCATCTTCCATTTCCTGGTCTTCGCTCCTGGCCGAGGTCTCGGAGGTAGCAGCGCCGCAGATTTTAGAAATCAGTTGATCACCAACAAGTCAACGAAAAGTATGTCCATGCTAAACAAGAAAACACAAGTTCTCATTGCATCCGGAAATGGTGGGAATGGCCATCCTCATATTGGGCAAAGCCTTCATCGGCTTTGATGGCGCCGCCGGGTTGCTTCGCGCTTTTTCGGCGGCGCCGAGAGGTCGCCCGAGGGCGCTTGCTGATCGCCTGACAGCGCGGTAGCCTTGCCGCCCGACCGCAGGGTCATGGATGAGCTTGATCGCTTTCCATGCGAGGAGGGTCGACTTCTTCCTCCTCCTCCTCGTCACCGAGCTGCTGCCGCCTTCGCCCTCCTCACCATCGATTGCCATTCCTCCCGGCTTTCACCTCCGCCCTCCCTCCTCCTCGACCTGTTCTGCGCCCCATTGGGCATCGAGTACATCTCAAGAGTGGCCTGAAGACAACAAACAAGACAAAAGTCACCGACCGATTTTAAGCAAACAAGATGGAGAAAGCGAGATCACAACCAAAGATGCAGAAGGGACCTTGTCTACTTCAGATGATCGGGTCGAGTGGAGGAATCCTCCTGCTCCTCGAGGGTTGTCCTTGTTTCGTGATGCTCGCCAGACACCTTTCCAAAGATGGCATCCTCGACCTCCTCCGTGGATCCGAGTGGTGTCGCTGCCAGAGTACAACCACATTGGATGGTCTCGAGCTTGAAGCGGCTGGATGCGCTGCTGGAGGAAGACCTCCAAGAGATCCATGCCACCACCCTGCCCCTGATGAGCTGGACTATGCTCGACCAACACCTTCACCGCGCCTTCTCTTCCGGATCACCTTCAAAGAAGATGGCTTGCTCACTCTATCCATGGAAAACGAGGGAGTCCGGCCGACCGCCTGGGCTGGTCCTTGCAGAGAACCAAGTCGATCGCCATCCACGGACTGACTCGGGTAAGATCATGGCCGGAAAAGAACTTTTTCCTCTCATTTGAACCCCAAGACCCCCACACATCTGAATCACTTGAGTTCTATCGTCACTCGGATTGGCCTTTTCATCGTCTGGGAGCGACAAGTGAAAATGTGCTTGAAAAGACCCCAATGAGGCCGGCAACCCAAGAAATTCTCGCACAAAGACACGAAAGCAGCGAGATACACGATCGAGTTGGGAGTGAAGAGGTGAAGTTATGCCCCAAAGAAGTTCAGAAATCCCCGAAAGAAAGGGTGAGGCGGCAGAGAAAACCCGCGGTCAACATGGGTGGCCAAGAGAACACACTCACCTCCCCGAGGTTGCGGTTCCACTCCTTCCCGGAGCCGCTTGATCCATGGGGATCCGCCCTTATTGTCCATGTCGCCGAGATCCTTCGACGGATCGTTGAGCGGATCTAGTCGCCTCGATCCAGCCCCGCGCAAGCCGCCCTTGACGAAGATCCGCCGACCGGTCGCCTTCCTTCGCACGCACCTTCTTCGCCGCTCCAAAGCTGCCGCCTTCTTTCACCATTGCCACCGAAAAACGTGCACGGAGTAGCAGCGCCGAGGTGGAAGCGAATGCGCGGATAACTGGGAAGGAGGAGAAAATGAGAGCGATCGTTCAAAAACCGTCCGGGCCTTATATGAGGTTGCTTCCGAGGATCGATCGTAGGCCCGGCGATCCTGTCAAATCTCACATAAATACCTGCGACACGTGGCGAAAAGGTGGCGCAGAGATCGAGGCGCCCCCGCCTTATCCCATACGATTAATGGCGCTTCCTCCGCCTGGCCACTTCCTGAAATTTGAATCCGCTAAACCTGCTACCACGCAGCAAATCGCCGATAGAAGATTACCTCCGTCCCGTCATTCGGAGTTCTCCAAGTACGAAAAACACACTCGACGGATACAAAGAATGGATCAAGGCGATCAAAAGAAGTTGAAGTCGTTACCTAAGCTCATTGATCCAGAACAAGACATGCTCATCGCACGAAAAGTGGGTCGGAAGGGTTCTCAACTCCTTCCCCACTCAAACCTCGATCCATTCGGGGGCTACTGATGAAGCCATGTACCTAGGATAGGGTCATGGATCTGTCCAAGATACCTCCCAAGGGCATCTCTTGAAGAAACCACCTTTCATTCGACCGAAGGATTCCACTCAAGGACCAAGACACTCGACCATGAAGCCAACCACTCGACCGCCAGAGATCTACAAATACCAAGACGCAAACGGTCGATCATTAAGGGCTTTATGGTCATCATAGCACTTTATGTGGACATTACCAAGAACTCCCAATCTTAATGTACCTTAATCCTCGCATAATCGAGGGCTGGAGGGTCCGCGAACTCTATATAAGCCACCCTCCTCAAAGGTAAAGGGTTCGCACTCAGAACTCATACGACATAATACAATGACCACCTCCGGCTCCGAGACATAGGGCTGTTACTTCTCCGAGAAGGGCCTGAACTCAGAAACATCTTATGATACAACTACTCCATAGCTACGATCTTGCCTCTCCATTCCTACCCACTATTCTACGGCCGACCAGAGCGGCCCGATTCCAATGGATCAAGTCTCTGCTTAAGTGTCATCCTCGGATCGGTATGTCGACATACACAAGATCGAGGATTTATAATGTAGGTAAATCACATGTATAAATAACGTAAATACTATTACCTCAATCCAAAATAGCGGAAGTATCAAGGTTGTGGATTCCCATCAACACCAACGCAAAGTTGAGTGTAGAAATCAGAACCCTAACGTATCACTTACTGTCGTTCAAAAGTCTGCAACATGAAATGTTGCAGTTCGAAAATGGGTCAAGACATGGAATATGCCGCAATGTAACACATAGAGAGTAATGAAAGAATAAGCCTATACTATATGCATATATGGCTGGTGGAAAGCTCTATGGTTACAGCTTTGCTAAAAGCCAATTTTTCCCTACTGCAAAGGAATAAATTTATTTAACTATCATGGTGGTTGTTAAACATTGAGAATGGTTGACAGATTCTAATCCCAATTAAAAGTACTCATTAAAACCCAACAATATTAATTAGAAGTAACATGATGAGATTCACATGATATCCAAGTACTAGATACTCAAGATGTCCATAACCGGGACACGGCTAACCATGATTAGTTTATACACTCGCAGAGGTTTATGACTTTTCCCCACAAGACTCGATCGCTTTCGCTAGATTTCTCGTGACTACATGATGTTTGAGAAACGGATGACCGAGACATAGTCTTTCGTAAGCACTAGCACCTTACATGTGGGTAGACCGCACACCTACTTTCCCTACATCTGCTAGTCTACCCGTAAGAGTTCGCACAACTTAATCAACTATGCCAGAGCCCATAATGGCTTGTGGCTGCACACGGAAGTTTCTAGTTTGAATAATCTCATGATCCCTTTGAGCCTGGGTGGCGGTCCAAGAAATACAGTAAGTCTCGATAGAAACCAGGTGCCTCAATCCACCCGTATGTGTGTTTAAGTTGCCACCTTAGATAAACCATTAAATAACAATCTCACATCTCGTCATGGATACACTCACCCAATCCACGCCTACTAGCATAGCATGGCATAATAAGCAAACGAGAAGTAACTCCCAAGGGTTTGATAATAAAACAGTAATAGGTACTACCTCAATCTACTTCCTAAAACCCACAATTTAATTAGATCCTAATCATGCAAGTGTTTGAGGATAGATCTAATGCATAAAAACTGGGTATGAGAAGAAGTATGATCAAAGTGTTACTTGCCTTGTCGATGATCCGCGAAACCTAGAGACTCAAGTAACAAAGCGGCGACCGGTATTCTATCGCAGACAAACAAACAAGCATACAATAAGTACTCATCTAATGCACAGTAAAACTAAATAGATCTAACCATATAGTTCAACTTAAGAACTCGTTTGCAAAAAGAATCAAATCAAACGAAGCAACGAAAGTCAAACGGCGAAGAAAACAGCTCTGCTTTTACTAATCTGGATCTAAGTCAAATTTTACAGTATAAAAACTTGTTTAAGTAGGTTATTCGAAAGAGGGTTTCGAGATCTAAACTCTAGGCGCTTGAATCGCCTCGATTCGATAACTTGCTAAATCATCCACGCATCGGGCCACAAGACGTTCCCCCGGCGAAGTTGCGAAACTCACGCTTTTATCTGCATGGCTCCAGCTGAGACATGAGCCGTATGGAAAACTTGTTGAACTGGTCCCAAGTGACATTGGCTATAGGAAAAGTAGCCGTAATTCTCCCACCATGTGGCTGCTGGTCCATCCAATTGATGTGCGGCAAAGCGCACCTTTCAAGATCCGTGCATCCCGCGTGGTTAACTCCTTCCAACACGGCGAGCCAATCATCAAGAACTATTGGCTCGGTGCTATCGAAAACACCGGCGGTTGTAGCCTCAGGAAACGGGTTAAGTTGTCCACTGGCGGCAGGTTGTTGTTGGCATTGTTGTTGTTGTTGTTGCCCTGGTTCTGAACTAGCAATTGCATCAAGGCATTCTCATTGGATCAACTGGGTGAGCTCCGTGGGAAAACAAAACCGGGTCACGCCTCGAGGCATCCGAGGGTTTTAGATGGAAGAGATTAAAATAGAAAAAGATCTAGGGAGAAACACTACCCATATGCATATGAAGCAAACACACACATTCATTCAATCAATCAAGCAAGGGCATACAAAACGGTCTAGGACCATCGCATAAGTGCTCAACTACTACTAATTACATGGGGAAATACTATTATTATATGGTGGTCATCTAGAAATTTTGATCGGTGGAAGACTCCATGATGCCTACTCCAGCTTTGTCTTTGTAGTCATCATCACCTGGATCAGAGTCGGTGTCGTTGATGATGATGTAGTTGTCCGGACAAGTGGGATCTTCTTCCTCTTCTTCCGGTGCTGGTCCTCCCATGAAGACTCCGATCTTCTTGACTAGGTCGTCATTCTTCTCCAGTAGGGTCTTGATTTCTTCCTCATATCCATCGCATGTAAACTTGAGTTCTTCCTCCAGCTCGATGATCCTAGTTTTCGCCTTCTTCATCTCCATCATGTCTCACATCCGGTTCTCCCGACGCCAATGTGCTGGTTTAGCTCTCGGATGTAAGCTGCAATGGATCTATCCTTCTTGGTGCTGATTACTTCCCATTGCTCGCCCGGCGCCTACATATTTGATATATGGTGTCTTTAAGCTCCCTGTTGTAGACTTCTCCAATGCGCCCCATGGTAATGTGAGCTGCCATACTTTTGCCAAGGCTCCGTGTGGTGCTTCAAAAGAAAACTCTATGGGCTTGGAAGTTGGCGAACGCCCTTCCCGGAACATGTACTTGAATCATCCAAATTTTTTCTTCTCGGTAAAGTGGCGCTGTACATCCCGTGAAGCTTGGTATTCCAATATTCAGTACCTAGTGACTTCCTTCAAGTGGCGCCCAAAAGGTGTGTCTTCATCCGCCAGCAAACTTGTTCTTCATCTCCGCCATCCTAAAGAGTGGAAAAATGGAGAGGTTCCAACAGCGCCTCGCTTCTCCGCCTTCACCACATCGCCCACATAAACGCATGCTTCGCCAAGCTGCCCGAGGAGGCACTTCTAAATGCAGCGCTGAAAGGTGGCGCCGCTGCTCCTCGCCGAACGTCATGGTCGCAGCGTATATTCCAAATGGCATGATGAAGGCCTCAATCTATCGGTCGGGTTCAGCTTGATCCGGTGATATCCTGAATATGCATCTAAGAAGCTCAACAGCCGCATCCGCCGTGGAGTCTATCACCGATCAATTCTGGCAAAGCAAACGGGTCCTTGGGGCAGGCTTTTTGAGGCTTGTGTAGTCAATACATCCGCCATCGCTTGTTCTTCTTTAGTACCAAGATCGGGTTCGCCAACCATTCCGAAAGAAACTTCCATGATGAAACCGCTGCAGGAGCCACATTCTTCTCCAACAACTCTTTTTCTTCTCGACAAAGCGGCGCAAGGGCTGCTCGACGGGCTTCACATCAGATCGGACATGTAATTGTTCGGCGAACTGCCGGTACACCGGCATGTCTTTGGGGACCATGGCGATGTCCCGATTCTCACGGAGGAAATCGACGAGCTCGCTTCCTATTTGCTGTCGAGGTTTGCACCTATGACAGCAGATCGTGCTCCGGGTCCAAGGGTATCTTCTTGGTCTTTGGTCGGGCTGAACGAGCCTCAGCTTCGACTCTTGAGGTCGGGCGATATCTCCGCTGCTTGCCGCCACCGCCACAATCCGATCCAGAGCCGCTTCTCACCATGATCACTGTGGACTCGCCACCGCTGCTTTCAGCGCACAGCGGACGACTTTGTAGTCGCCGCCACGGTCGAATCCCTTGAGCTCGCATCTTCATCTTGAGGTAGGCGAGTGGGGACCGACATGAACTTGGCCAAGGCAGGTCGGCCGAGCAGGGCATGGTAGGGCTTTGAGGTCTACCACTAACCTGACGGTCTCGGCAAGTGATCCTTGTCCCCAAAGAGGACGCTCTATCAAAATCTTGCCAATCCGCGAGCAGAAAGGCCGGGTACACCTCGCGGAACACAAATCCGACTATGTCAAGCTGTTTTTGCTTGATTCCTAGCTTCCATCGTATCTCCTGGCTGTGATGTTGGTGTTGCTGCTCGCCTATCGCCGACTGCGAAGCGAAGCGCTCGCCATCCGCGGGTGGGTGGCTCCAAGACCAGGCGAGGAGCCCGGATTCGCATCACCTTCCGGTGATCAAGACGGCTCCAAATTTAATGGGCCGGACAAGGCATGAATTTTGGGTATTCGATGCTACATTCACTTAGCGTCGGCTGCCGCCCTGTTGCGTGGCGATCATCACCACGCTGTAAACACGACATAGGCGTGTTTCTTCCGGTAATCGCCTTTACTGCTACGACTAGCTCGATAGCTGGCTGTCGGGCGGTGGAGGCGGCCCAGCAGCGGAGGAGGGCAAGGCCGCTCTCCTTGGCGATCCCGGTGAGCCGCGGCACTTCCGGTGGTGTGATTTGACGGCTTCACCGCCGGAACTTGGTGTGGTCCTGCCCGCAGTCTGCCAGAAGAGAAGGCCGGCAACCGCTGACTTGCCGCTTTTCTGCCGCTATGAGGCTGCCCTCCGCCCTCGGTTTGATCACGCCACCGCCGGCTGTTGGAAGTGGGCCGCGCTTATGATCATTCTGGTGCAGTTGCCGCCGATCGGCGCCGCCACCGGAGTTCTAGGAGCATGAGGAGCTACTTTGCTAGTCGCGACCGGATCTCCGACTTCATGGAAGAGTCGGCAGTATGCATTTGTTCGCTATGACCAGCAGCTCGTCGAGGGTCTCCCTCACCGCCACAAAGGAGCTTGTGCTTGAGGAGGGTGCCTTCTCGCACTCCGGCGGTGAAGTACTCATTGCTCGCAGGGCACTCTTCGCAGGAGTTCCGGAGCTCGCCAGCGCTGGAGGTAGTCGCGAGTAGACCTCAGGGCCTTTGCACGACAAGGACAGCTGCAGGCTTGGGAGGTCGCTGTATGTGCTCGTGAAGGCGGAAGGCCTCTGAAGTCGACCCACTTGATGCTGCGGGGTTTAAGTTGTTCAACCATGTCCGCCGTACTCTGAGCATGAGGGGAATATACTTTACGCAACATGCTTGTTGCTCGCTATGCCGACGGTCGTGGAGTAGTCCACCAGCCAGTCCTCCGGCTTCACGGAGCCGGTGTATTTGGGTGTCTCGGGGAGTGAATCTCTGGGAAGGGTTTGCCTTGATGCGAGGTCCCAAACAGGGCGGGCCCAACTGCCTTCTTTCTAGTGCTGTGGATCGGTGGAGTCGCTCGATCCCGTGGCGGGCGCTATTTTTCCGACTCTCCGCGCGCCAAGGCGTCGCCAAGAGTCGGATGTTCGACGGCGAGACTCGCCTCAAGGGAGGAGGAGGCTGATAGTCGCCCCGCCGCCCATCGCTTTTGGCCATTGCTGCTACCGGGATGGAGATGGAGTCCGCTATGGCTGACACACCGGATCTTGTTCTTTTTTCCGCGATGGACGCCGCCAAGGCCCCGAGATGTCGCTTCGATTCAGCGAGAGCAAGTCGCCGTGTTGTTCGTGGCGCCCGCGCGCAGCAAGCCGCTTTGGGCGCGGCGTCGCCGAGAGCTGCTAGACTCGCCTTCATCAGCGGCGCCTCGCCGGTTATCCAGCCTCGCCCGCCGCCGCTGGCAGCCGAATGTCTCTCGCTGGCGGGCGTATGCATAGGGCGATCGCCTCAAACAGATCGGGCGATGGCCACGCCACGCCGGGACCGCCTTTAGGCGGTTAGGCTCAGCTGGGAGCCGGCGAGCGCCTACGCCGCGATCCATCTCGCGCTGATAGGCTTCCGACAAGCGCCTCATGCTTGCTGCCAGCTTCAGGCGCCCACGAGGAGCTGGAGGCGCGCTGGCTGCCTCCGGCCGGGGGCGTCCTCCGAATGGAGGCGGTCAGGTCTTGCGAATCACCAAGAGGGTCACGAAGCCCGCCGGAAGGCTCGCTGTGACCGATGACGCAGTACCGTGACGGTGTTCTCGCCGCGAGGGAGAGGCTCGTTGAGACCACACCGCTGGTGGGAACGCCGAGCGACGCGTGTCGGAGTCCATCAGATCGGGTCGGTGGAGCCTACGGACTGTGTCGGGCGGCAAGCTACCGGGCAACGTGGAGCTGCTTGAGGAGGCCCGCGAGGAGGTTGAGCCGCCCGTGCTCGCGTCGGATGCAGGCTCGCCGGAGAGGCGTAACTTGCCGACTGTTCGGCGAGGCAGCTCGCCGCAAGTACTCGGCGCCATGTAGCGCCGGGCGCAGACCGCTCGCGCAGCCGGGCTGGCTGCGCGCCGCCAGGAGGAAGAGGGTTCCGCCCGAGCAGGTCTCGAACGACGGTGCACCAGTGCCCCACGGTGGGCGCCAAAATGGGGTTGGTGCGACATATGCCAAAGGATGGCTTATTGGAGGGGCGAGTAGAACATCGCCGGTGCCTGAAACGGATGAGGCGAAGACATGCACGCCGCAATCTTACCAGCCAGTTTCTCCGAGGAGATAACACCACACGCTCAAGGGGTCTCCGCATGATCACTATGGCAAAGTGAGTACAAGATGCTCCTTGAGGTTCGGTGAGGAAGGAGAGGGCGCGCTAGCTTTTCTCTCCCTCTATGCGGTGTCTAAAACTACTAGCTTCCAACCATTTGCATGGGTGCCCCGGGTTTATAGGCCTACTTCCGGGGTACAACGGTAATCCGCTGGGTGCGGTCCGTCACTTCTAAGCCTTTCTTCTCCGCTGACTTCTGGGGCCGGCCCAGGGTCACGACGCTCCAAGATGGCCGACAGTTCTTGTCCGCCACGGGCGGGTCTTGCCGGCTGCGTATTGTCAGCTGCGGTTCTAATGACGCGAAGCTTGGTCATGGGTCATGGCAACAAGTTGCCGCCGGGCGGGCGATCACCGCTGCCATTCCCCGCCTTGTTCGGTTAATGGCGCTGTGGAGCTCGCTGGAGGGGCTGCCGATTTCGGAGGCCGACTCCATCGGGTCCGCTTTGGGTGCTTCACGTTTTCGTTTTCCGCCAACAGCGGGTCCCGCCGCCTTCGGTCATACAGAAAGGTCGTGGGTATGTGAATCGCCCACGGGCTGATGTCAGGCCGGCGCGGGCAACAGGTTGCCACGGACGGAGATCTCCGCTGGTACGGGCGCTCGAGCCATATTCGTTTTATGGGCAGGGATGGGTCATGGCTTTTATCCCATCCCGCCAGTAGTCGCCAGCAGAGGTGGTTGGGGTCGCGGGTCGACTACCTATAGCCGCCTCCCCGAGGTCGCCGCTTGAGTCGGCCGCCCCGAGGCCGCCTTCTGACTGCCTAGAGGCGGGCCGCCACTGCTGTCGCATCTCCAAGGCGTGCTCTTGTCTTGGGGTCTTGAGGGGCATCGCCTGGCGTTTTGAAAGGTTCAGGGCTGGTCCGCCACCAAGGGCCCATTATCTCGACAATCTCCTCTCGTCTGAGGTTTAACTCCTTCAGAAAATGTACTTCAAACTCTTATGATCCGTGTACACATCACAACGGTTCCCAATAAGATAATGTTCCTGTCTTCAACGCATGTACTATACTGCTAACTCCAAATCATGTGTGGCATAGTTCAACTCATGTGGCTTCAGCTGTCGGAGGCATACGAAACAACTTTTCCGTCTTGCATAAGAACACATCCAAGTCCCAAGCGAGAGGCGCCACATTACACTTGAAACTCCTTATGTATATCTCGCAATGTCAGACGGGGCTGTAGTCAACCGCTTTTCAACTCGAAAGCTTGTCTCGCAATCCTCCGTCCATTTGAACTTAGTATCCTTCTTTAGCAATTCAGTCATTGGCTTAGCAATCTTGGAAAAATTCTCAATGAATCTCCGATAATATCCTGCCAAACCAAGGAAATCATGGATCTCGCCAACTGGTGGGTGCCAACCATTCAGGACCGTCAACTCTTATCGACTCTATCGCTATACCTCTCCTCGATATAACATGCCCGAGAAATCCAACTTCCTTCAACCAAACTCGCACTTGCTGAATTTGGCGATAACTGTGTTCCTCGAAGCCGAGAACCAAACGCAGTGTTCTCTGCGGTTCTGTTCGCTCTTCACAGATACCATAATATCATCAATAAACACCACAACAAACTTGTCCAAATACTCCATGAATACCTTGTTCATCATACTCATGAAATAGGCAGGGCTAGTCATCAAATGACATGACCAGATACTCATATAATCCATACTGGTAAATGTTGTCTTTGGTATATCCTTCTTGGATCTTCAATCGATGGTATCCTCGATTGTAGATCAATCTTCAAAACACCTTAGCTCCTTGCAACCGATCAAACAGATCATTGATCGGTAAGGGATACTTGTTCTTTATCGTTACTCATTCGTGAGCTCGATAATCAACAACCATCCTCGTGGATTTATCCTTCTTCTCCACCAAAAGTATTGGGGCTCCCCAAGGTGACGAACTCCTACAAATGTAACCTTTCTCCAATAGCTCTTGATCCGCTTCTAATTTCTCCGCATCATTTGCGGGCATCCGATAGGGTCTCTTGATATTGGCCTCGACTGCAATAGCTCTATCGTAAACTCGATGTCTCGATCCCGTGGCATGCCCTGTAACCTCCGAAAACATCCGGATAACTTTACTACAGGTACTTCCTCCCCATAACTCCCGTGAGGGCATTCACTTGGCTCCTCCTAGGCACATGCCTAGATACATACTTAATCCTTTTTCCTCCGGTGGTAAGATAAATTGACTTGCTAGCACACAATACTTCCTCCATATGACATCCACCATACCTAATATCACATCCAACTTCTTGCTCCAAGATAATTAGGTCGACGAAAACATATGCGCAATGATTAGGGGTATCTGCACCATCTGCTAGCCATGTACTCGCCCCAGTAGCTCACTAAAAGAGGGGTCCTAAGGGTTTGGGTTGGTAACTTAAACTTTTCCGTAAACCTTGATATGTATGAATGCAATGCACCAGATCGAAAAGAACAAGAGCGTAAATGACCTAACCAAAACTTACTCTATTACCGCGTCTGCTGCTCTTCAACTTCCTCCATGTTAACGTGGTTCACTTGTCCTTTGTTGAATGGATTGGGCTTCTTCCCATTCCCATTTCCGCTTCCATTCTTTCCTTCGCAGTCATTGGCATAGTGCCCTGCCTTCCCGACTTACAGCAAATAACTTGGCTTAAGTCCTCTTGGCGGGTGCTGTTAGAGCGATTCTGATTATTGTTGACTCGCTCCCATTCCCCTCTTCGCACCATTTTGATTATGCGATCCTCCTCCAAAGATGGTTATGACTCCATGGTTATGAACAAGTCCTCCCGAGTTTGGGGTTAAGTTGAGGCTTCCGTGAGCTCCTCAAATACTTCCCTTGTCCATACTTCCTCTTACGGTTCTCAATTTGTTGTTGCTTTCCTTCAATCATTAGGGCCTTATCTACCAACTCCCGGTAGTTGTTGAAAGTTGCCACCATCAACCGTGATACTCATCTCATCATTCATCCTTCCATAAACTTCCTCGCTTCACGGCATCTGGCCACATCATCAGTATAGCGTGATAACTTGCCAACTCATCCACGATCGGGCCACAAGACGGTTCCCCGGCGTAAGTTGCGAACTCACGCTTTTATCTGCATGGCTCCAGCGAGACATAATGGCGAAATTGTTGAACTGGTCCCAAGTGACATTGGCTATAGGAAAAGTAGCCGTAATTCTCCCACCATGCTGCTGGTCCATCCAATTGATGCAAAGCGCACTTTTCAAAGATCGTGCATCCCGGGTGGTTAACTCCTTCCAATACGGCGACAATCATCAACAACTATTGGCTCGGTGTTATCGGAAACACCGCGGTTGTAGCCTGTGAAACGGGTTAAGTTGTCCATCGCGGTGGGCGTTGTTGGCATTGTTGTTGTTGTTGTTGCCCTGTTCAACTAGCAATTGCATCAAGGCATTCTCGTCTGTTGGATCAACTGGGTGAGTCTGGGAAAACAAAACCGGGTCACGCCCTCGAGGCATCTAAGGGTTTTAGATGGAAGAGATTAGAATACAAAAAGATCTAGGGAGAAACACTACCCATATGCATGAAGCAAACACACATTCATTCAATCAATCAAGCAAGGGCATACAAACGGTTCAGGACCATCGCATAAGTGCTCAACTACTACTAATTACATGGGGAAATACTATTATTATATGGTGGTCATCTAGAAATTTTGATCGGTGGAAGACTCCATGATGCCTGCCCGTTCTGTTTTGTAGTCATCATCACTTGATCAGAGTCGGTGTCGCCGATGATGATGTATTTGTCCCAAAAGTGGATCTTTCTTCCTTCTTCCGCGGTCGGGTCCTCCCATGAAGACTCCGATCTTCTTGACTAGGTCATCATTCTTCTCCAAGAGGGTCTTGATTTCTTCCTCATATCCATCGTAAACTTGAGTTCTTCCTCCACCGATGATCCTAGTTTTGCCTTCTTCATCTCCATCATGTATGCGCACATCTCTGCTCCCTCTGACGCCGAATGTGCTGGTTTAGCCCCGGATGTAAGTTGCAATGGATCTATCCTTGGTGCTGATTATTTCGCTGTTCGCTCCTGGCTACCACATATTTGATATATGGTGTCTTTAAGCCCTGTTGTAGATTCTCACACAAGGTCCCATGGTAATGTGAGCTGCCATACTCTTGCCAAGGCTGTGTGGGTGCTTCAAAAGAAAACTCTATGGGCTTGGAAGTTGGCGAACGTCCTTCCCGAACTTGTACTTGAATCATCCACGCTTCTTCTCGGTAAAGTGTTGTACGCCCTAAGAAGCTTGGTATTCCAATATTCAGGTACCTAGTGACTTCTTCAAGTGGCGCCCAAAAGGTGTGTCTTCATCCGGTTGTGCAAACTTGTTCTTCATCTCCGCCATCCTAAAGAGTGGAAAATGGAGAGGAGTCAGAAATGAGTAGAGAAGAGTGACCTATGGTTTTATCTTAGTGGTCTCCACACTCACAGATACATCATCTTGTAGCGACCGACCTCGATGGTCAAGTCTCGTGCTTCCGTGTCATCCCTGGATCTGTAATGCCGACACACACAAGATCAAGGATTTATAACAGAGTAGCAATCACACACTTATTACATCGAATGTCTCAAAAGAGAACTTATTACAATAATATGGCTTAAGGCCATCTAATACGATAACAGCGGAAGGATTGGAAGAAAAAGTCCATCAACTCCAACGGCATAGCTGAGCTGCACGGCAACGACCTATCGAACCTTACTCCTCGTCTGAAAAGTCTGCAGCATAATACGTTGCAGCCCAAAAATGGGTCAGCACATGGAATATGCTGGTAATGTAACACAATAGAGCAATAACAGAATAATGCTACCACTACATGCATATTTGGCTGGTGGAAAGCTCTACGGTTACAGCTTTGCGTAAGCCAATTTTTCCTACAACAATGGAATAAATTTTAATTTAACTATCATGGTGGTTGAAACATCATTGAGAAGGTATAACCCAACTCAATCCCAATTAAAATAGTTAACCTCCCAAGAATATTAACTTAGAGCGATGAGATACATGTGAATACTCAAGTACTAGATACTCGAATTGTCCATAACCGGGACACGGCTAACCATGATTAGATTGTACACTCAGAGGTTTATGACTTATCCCCACAAGACTCGATCGCTTCCTGCTGATTTCTCGCAGACCGCATGGTGTTTGAGAAACGGATGACCGAGACACACTTTTCGAAACATTAACTCTCTACTCCTGTAGACCATACCAAACCTACAAAACCCACTCACCGCTGATCTACTCTTCAAGAGCTTCACGTAACTTACTCAACTATGCTAGACCCATAATAGCTTGTGGCTGCACACGAAGTTTCTAGCATGAATAATCTCAGTTCCTTTGAGCCTGGTGGCGGTCCATAGGAAGATCACACGGATACCGGATTTCCAAACAAAAATGACAACACCTGGGTTCCCAGTGCCTCAATCCACCCAGATGTGTATTAAAGTTGCCACCTTAAGTTAAGCATTAATTAACAATCTCACATCTGTCATGGATAACTCTCAAACCCAACCACGCCTACTAGCATAGCATAGCAATATAAGCAAACGTAAAGTAACTCCTCCAAGGGTGATAGTAATAGGCAATAGGTTCCACCTCATCATTACCTCCCAACCCACAAATTAATTACATCCTAACCATGCAATGTGTGAGGTTGAAACTAATGCGAAAAACTGGGTATGAAAAGAATATGATCAGTGTTACTTGCCTTGTCGACGATCCGGAATCCTAGAGACTCAGAGTAACGCCGCATCCGGGAATTCTATCGCAAACAAACAACAGCATACATAAGCAACAAACAAAGAAGCACAAACGAATCTTCAACTGAAAGAGGTTGACCGAGTTCAACTTAAGAACCGTTCACAAGAAGAATCAAACCAAACGAGCAACGAAACTCAAACGCGAAAGAAACAAGATCCGCTTACTAATCTGAACTAGGTCAAATTTTACAGAGGCAAAACTTGTTTGAGTTGGCTATTCAGAAAGAGGTTTCGAGATGAAACTCCGGCGCTTGAATCGCCTGATTCGATAACGAGCGAAAAGTTATACTAGTTCAAACATCGGATCAGAAATCGCGATCGAAAAACGCGAATAAATCCGATAAAAGAAAGCGACGAATTAAACGAACGAACGCTCGTTAGTAGAAATCAACGACGAACACGCTCGTTAGAACGAACGAACGAGCGTAACGCCGCTAAACAAATAAACCGAGAATAAACCGATCTAAAAAACAAATATGGTTTTTTTTTCAAAAAATCGGGGTTTTTAAATCGGGCGGCGGGCGTTACCTCCGGCGAGGTCGCCCGCGAGGCGGGCGTTCCGCGGGCTCGTGAGGGGCGGCGGCTCGGCGAGGCGGGCGCGGGCTAAAGGTGGCGCGGCGGCTCGGCAGAAAGTAAGGGCGGGCGGGTTGCCCGGCGCGTGGCGGGCGAGGGGCGGTGGCGATTGCCCAGCTGGGGCCCGGGTGGTATTTAAAGGGGGGAGGAGGCGCGGGTTCCGACTTTGGGAGGGGGTCAAGGCGGAGGCGGCGCGCACTCGGACTCTCCTAGTCCGTGGGGAGGCGGTGCGGCGGTGGCTCAACTGGCTGGCTTCGCCCGCCGGGCTGGCTTTTTTTTTAAACGCTCACGACTAAGAAAATCTAGAAAAATAAATAAAAATCTAAAATTCCAAAATAAGTTTTCTCCGCCTAAATGGAATATTTAGAACCGGATGAACTTTCTTGGCCCCTAAAATGCAATTTTAAAACATGCAAATTTTCTAGGGCTAATAAAATTCAAAATAAATCAAATAAAAACCAAATAATGATTTTAACATTTTTTCCCTCTAATATTTCAATTATTTTGGAGAAGTCATTATCTCCCTCATTTATTATTTAAAATGAAATATTCGTGAGGGAAAATAATTAAAACTAAAATCCTCGCTTTCATTATTTTGATAAAATTCAAATATGAAGAACGGAAAATCCCCAACTCTCCGAGGGTCCTTGAGTTGCTTAGGATTTCGAGGATTGCAACAAAATGCAATAAAATATGATATATGGATGACCATGTATAACATCCAAATTGAAAATTTGGGATGTTACACTTAATGAGCACTCGACAAACGATTTCGAGAATATACAAAGTCCGAAGCTATGGACCTAGTGCATCCTCATAACCGTCTCTTGCATTTCCCTACAAGTAATTGGATCTCATATGAAGATGTGTAGTGAAGTAGAATGGAAAATCGAAAGTAACTACACAAGAACTAGTTCTAACTGCTCGAATCAGTTTTATGCAGTCTGCTTTTGGCTCCACAAGTAGTCAAATGTTTGTGATGACCAGATGCTTCAAAGGATTCTCTTAGGGAACTTTGGAGAACTTTTCTTAAGGAGTTGTCTCGTAAACTTGTATAGAATCTTTCTTAATGAGCACTCGACAAATGCATTTCGAGAACATACACAAAGTCCGAGCTATGGACCTAGTGCATCCTCATAACCGAGGTCTCTTGCATTCCCTACAAGTGGGTCCTATATGGAGATGTTTAGTGAAGTAGAATGAAAAATCGAGTGCAACTACACAAGAACTAGTTCAGAATCGTTGTTCGAATCGTTTTGAGTAGTGTTAATCAAACATGGATATCTAACTCATACGGAGACCGCTTTGGCTCCACAAGTAGTCAAAACGATGTGACGACCAGATGCTTCAAAGGATTCTTCAGAGGAACTTTAGAGAACTTTTCTTAGGAGTTCATTCGTAAACTTGTATAGAAACTTTCTTAATGAGCACTGACAAACGATTTCGAGAACATACACAAAGTCCCAGCTATGGACCTAGTGCATAATCATAACCGAGGTCTTTGCATTTCCTACAAGTAATTGGATCTCATATGGATATTTTAGTGAAGTAGAATGGAAAATCGAGTGCAACTACAAAAGAACTAGTCTCAGAATCGTTGTTCGAATCGCTTTATGCAGTTGTTAATTGAAACATGGATATATGACTCATAATGAGTCCGCTTTTGCTCCACAAGTAGTCAAAATGTTTGTGACGACCAGATGCTTCAAAGGATTCATTCATAGGAATTTTTGGAGAACTTTTCTATGGAGTTCATTCGAAACTTGTATAGAAACTTTCTTAATGAGCACTCTACAAACTCATTTCGAGAACATACACAAAGTCCGAGCTATGGACCTAGTGCATCTCATAACCGAGGTCACTTGCATTTCCAAAGTAATTGGATCTCATATGGAGATGTTTAGTGAAGTAGAATGGAAAAATCGAAAGTAAACTACACAAGAACTAGTGTGTAATCGCTGCTCGAATCAGCCATGCAGTTGTTAATGAAACATGGATATCTGACTACACGAGTCGCTTAGGCTCCACAA
This sequence comes from Aegilops longissima, assembly GCA_021605205.1. Taxonomy (NCBI): domain Eukaryota; kingdom Viridiplantae; phylum Streptophyta; class Magnoliopsida; order Poales; family Poaceae; genus Aegilops; species Aegilops longissima. The sequence continues at coordinate 151,799,489 of CM038681.1, forward strand.
GTAGTCAAAACTTTTCTGACGCACAGATGCTTCAAAGGATTCTTTCATAGGAAATTTGGGAGAACTTTTCTTAAGGAGTCCGCTCAGAAACGTATAGAAACTTTCTTTATTAGCACTCGACAAATGCATTTCGAGAACATACACAAAGTCCCAGCTATGGACCTAGTGCATACTCATAACCGAGGTCTCTTCCATTTCCTACAAGTAATAGGATCTCATGGAGATGTTTAGTGAAGTAGAATTGAAAAATTCGAAAGTAACTACACAAGAACTAGTCCAGAATCGCTGCTCGAATCGCTTATGCAAAGGTTAATCAAACATGGATATCTGACTACACGGAGTCCGCTTGGATCCACAAGTAGTCAAAATGTTTGTGACGACCAGATGCTTCAAATTATTCTTTCATAGGAACTTTTGGAGAACTTTTCTTAAGGAATCGCAAGAAACTTGTATAGAAACTTTCTTAATGAGCACACGACAAAAGCATTTCGAGAACATACACAAAGTCCCAAATGGACCTAGTGCATCATCATAACCGAGGTCTTTGCATTTCCTACAAGAAATTGGATCTCATATGGAGATGTTTAGTGATGTAGAATGGAAAAATCAAGTACAACTACACAAGAACTAGTCTGTAACCAAGATGTTTAAAGGATTCTTTCATAGGGAACTTGTAGAACTTTTCTAGGAGTTCGCTCAAAACTTGTATAGAAACTTTCTTAATGAGCACTGACAAACGATTGAGAACATACACACGAAGTCCAGCTATGGACCTAGTGCATCATCATAAATGAGGTCTCTTGCATTTCTACAAGTAATTGGATCTCATATGGAGATGTTTAGTGAAGTAGAATGGAAATCGAAAGTGCAACTACACAAGAACTAGTCTCTAATCTGCTGCTCGAAACAGTTTTGCAAGGTTAATCTAAACATGGATAATCGACTATACGGAGTCTATTTTGTCCACAAGTAGTCAAAACATTTGTGACAACCAGATGCTTCAAAGGATTCTTTCAGGGAACTTTGGAGAACCTTTCAGGAGTACGTCGTAAACTTGTATAGAAACTTTTAATGAGCACTCGACAAACGCTGAGAACATACACAAAGTCCCAGCTATGGACCTAGTGCATCATCATAACCGAGGTCTCTGCATTTCCTCAAGTAATTGGATATCATATGGATATGTTTATTGAAGTAGAATGGAAAACCGACAGAACTACACAAGAACTACTCAGAATCGCCGCCGAATCGGCTTTAAAGGTTAATCAAACATGGATATCTCGACTATATGGAGTCCGCTTTTGCTCCACAAGTAGTCAAAACATTTGTGACGACCAGATTCTTCAAAGTATTCTTCAGGGAACTTTGGGAGAACTTTTCTAAGGAGTTCGTTCAAACTTGTATAGAACTTTATTAATGAGCACCGAAACACATTTCGAGAACATACACAAAGTCCCGCTATGGACCTAGTGCATCCTCATAAACGAAGTTCTCTTGTATTTCCCTCAAGTAATTGGATCTCATACGAGAAGTTTAGTGAAGTATAATAAAATTGAGTGCAACTACACAAGAAATAGTCTCTGCTCGAATCGCTTTATGAGGTTAACTGAAACATGGATATCCTACTCATACGGAGTCCGCTTTTGTCCACAAGTAGTCAAACATTTGTGACGCACTCAGATGCTTCAAAGTATTCTTTCATAGGAACTTCGAAAATTTTCCTAAGGAGTTCAATCGAAACTTATATAGAAACTTTTAATGAGCACTCGCAAACGATTTGAGAACATACACAAATTCAGCTATGGACCTAGTGCATCATCACAACCGAGGTCTCTTGCATTTCACAATTAATTGGATCTCATATGGAGATGTTTAGTGAAGTAGAATGGAAAAAATCGGAAACTACACAATAACTAGTCCAGAATCGCTGCTCGAATCAGTTTTGCAAAGGTTAATCAAACATGGATATCTCGACTCATACGGAGTCTGTTTTGTCCACAAGTAGTCAAACATTTGTGACGACCAGATGCTTCAGGATTCTTTTCATAGGGAACTTTGGAGAACCTTTCTAAGGAGTTCGCTCGTAAACTTGTATAGAAACTTTCTAATGAGCACTCGACAAACGCTGAGAACATACAAAGTCCCACTATGGACCTAGTGCATCATCATAACCGAGGTCTCTTGCATTTCACAAGTAATTGGATCTCATATGGAGATGTTTATTGAAGAATGGAAATCGATTGCAACTACACAAGAACTACTTTAACTCGTTGCTCGAATCGCTTATGCAAGGTTAATCGAAACATGGATATCTGAACATAATGAGTCCGCTTTGGCTCCACAAGTAGTCAAAACATTTGTGACGACCAGATGCTTCAAAGGATTCTTTCAGGGAACTTTGGGAGAACTTTTCTTGCTTCTAGAAACTTGTATAGAAACTTTCTTAATGAGCACTCGACAAACACATTTCGAGAACATACACAAAGTCCCAGCTATGGACCTAGTGCATCCTCATAAACGAGTTCTCTTGCATTTCCCTACAAGTAATTGGATCTCATATCGAGAAGTTTAGTGAAGTATAATGGCATAAATTGAGGCAATACACAAGAACTAGTCGTGCCGAATCAGCTTTATGAGTGTTAATCAAACATGGATATCTCACTCATACGGAGTCCGCTTTGGTCCACAAGTAGTCAAAACATTTGTGACGCACCAGATGCTTCAAAGGATTCTTTCATAGGGAACTTGAAAACTTTTAAGGAGTTCGCTGTAAACTTGTATAGAAACTTTCTTAATGAGCACTCACAAACGCGATTTCGAGAACATACACAAAGTCCCAGCTATGGACCTAGTGCATCATCACAACCGAGGTCTCTTGCATTTCCACAAGTAATTGGATCTCATATGGAGATGTTTAGTGAAGTAGAATGGAAAATCGAATGCAACTACACAAGAACTAGTCTCAGAATCGCTGCTCGGAATCGCCATAAAGGTTAACTCAAACATGGATATCTGACTCATACGGAGTCCATTTTGGCTCCACAAGTAGTCAAAATGTTTGGACACCAGGTCGCCTTAGGGGAAGTGAGGACCACGCCGCACCCAAGCCGTGCGCATCTTGGAGCCATCAAAGTGCATCCGCCAATGGTGGAGTCAAGGCCGGCGGTGTAATCGGTCTCGCCCAATCGACGAGGAAGTCGGCCAGTTCTTGTGACTTGATGGAGGTGCGGGCTGGTAAAAGATGGTGTAGGGGGAAACTCTATGGCCCATTTGGCCACTCGGCCCAAGCATCTCGCCCGATGATCTTCGTTAGTGGGGCCGCAAACCACGGCTTCAACTTCTTGGCGGCAAAGTGCACACCGTAACACATCTTCCGTAGTGGGGTAGTTCTGCTTGAGGTCGATAGTACTCGCTTGTAATACATCGGTCTCTGGACAGTAGCGCCTTGCCTTCCTCCTTGCGCCAACTACAATGATCAGTGGTTGACTACCCCGCTGGTGGCGGTAATATATGGAGCATGGGCTCTTTGGAGTCGGAGCCGCCAAGATCGGGGAGTAGTCAAGATTCTCTTCAATCGAGAAAAGTCATTCGCTTTGAGTTCCATTCAAGAAGGTGGTCTTTCATAAGCTGGTACAGAGGAAGATCTTTCGCTCGCCGATCGATGAATCGGCCGATAGACGCCAAGCAGCCGTGAACTTCGCACATCTAGCAATGACGGGTACTTCCATCCTTTCGATCGCTTTGATCTTCACGGGTTGCACTTATGCCGCTGCTCAGATACCGTGAAGCCAAGGAGCTGGCTGGCTGGTATTCAAGACGATTTCGGGTTGAGCTTGATCCGAATCAGCGCAGGTTTTCAAAGGTCTCTTTGAGGTCTTCCAACAGCGCTCCTCGCTTCTCCGCTCTTCACCACCACATCGCCCACATAAACGCATGCTTCTAAGCTGCCCGAGGAGGCACTTCTAAATGCAGCGCTGAAAGGTGGCGCCAGCTCCTCGCCGAACGTCATGGTCGCAGCGTAAGGCTCCAAATGGCATGATGAAGGCGGTCTTCAATCTATCGGTCGGGTTCAGCTTGATCCGGTGATATCCTGAATATGCATCTAAGAAGCTCAACACCGCATCCGGCCGTGGAGTCTATCACCGATCAATTCTTGGCAAAGCAAACGGGTCCTTGGGGCAGGCTTTTTGAGGCTTGTGTAGTCAATACACATCCGCCATCGCTTGTTCTTCTTTAGTACCAAGATCGGGTTCGCCAACCATTCGGAAAGAAAACTTCCATGATGAAACCGCTGCGAGGAGCCGCCATCTCTTCTCCAACAACTCTTCTTTTTCTTTCTCGACAAAGCGGCGCAAGGGCTGCCTCGACGGGCTTCACATCAGATCGGACATGTAACTTGTGCTCGGCGAAATCTGCTCGGTACACTGGCATGTCTTTGGGGACCATGCGAAGATGTCCCGATTCTCACGGAGGAAATCGACGAGCTCGCTTTTCCTATTTGCTGCCGAGGTTTGCACCTATGATAACAGATTCTCCGTGCTCCGGGTCCAAGGGTATCTTCTTGGTCTCTTTGGTCGGCTGAACGAGCCTCGCCTTCGACTCCTTGAGGTCGGGCGATATCTCGGCTGCTTGTCGCCATCGCCACAATCCGATCCAGAGCCGCTTCTCACCATGATCACTGGGACTCGCCAGCCAGCCGCTTTCACCGCACAAAGGGACGACTTCTTCAGAGTCGCCGCCACGGCCAGAATCCCTTGAGCTCGCATCTTCATCTTGAGGTAGGCGAGGGGGACCGACATGAACTTGGCCAAGGCAGGTCGGCCGAGCAGGGCATGGTAGGGCTTGAGGTCTACCACTTCAACTGACCGCTCTCGGCGAAGTGATCCTTGTCCCCAAAGAGGACGTCTATCAAAATCTTGCCAATCGGCGAGCAGGAAAGGCCGGGTACAATTCCGTGGAACACAGTCCGACTATGCTGAAGCTGTCTTTGCTTGATTCCTAGCTTCTCCATCGTATCCTTGTACAGGATGTTGGTGCTGCTGCCTCCGCCTATCAAGACTCGCGAAGCGAGCGGCTCGCTTATCCGTGGCAAGGGTGGCTCCAAGACCAGGCGAGGAGCCCGGATTCGCATCACCTTCCGGGTGATCAGCACGGCTCCAAATTAATGGGTTTCTGGACCAAGGCATGAATTCTGGGTATCTGATGCTACAAAGATTCACTTAGCTGCTGCTGCCGCCGCTGCGCGCGATCATCACCACGCTGTAAACACGACATAGGCGCCGTGTTTTCCGGGTAATCGCCTTTGTACTCGCGCCGACTAGCTCGATAGCTGGCTGTCGGGCGGTGGAGGCGGCGCGCCCAGAAAGCGGAGGAGGGCAAGGCCGCTCCCTTGGCGATCCCGGTGAGCCGCTGGCACTTCCGGTGGTGTGATTTGACGGCTTCACCCGCCGTGGAACTTGGTGGTCTGCCCAGAGTCTGCCAGAAGAGAAGGCCGGCAACCAGCTTGACTTGCCGCTTTTCGCCGCCATGGTGAGGCTGCCCTCCGCCCTCGGTTCGATCACGCCACCGCCGCTGTTGGAAGCCGGCAATGGGCCTTGCGCTTATGATCATTCTGCTGTTGCCGCTGATCAAGGCGCCGCCACCGGAGTTCTAGGAGCATGAGGAGCTACTTTGCTAGTCGCACTGACTTCGATCTCCGACTTCATGGAAGAGTCGGCAGTGGCGTACTTGTCTGCTATGACCAGCAGCTCGTCGAGGGTCTCCGGCTCGTCACAAAGGAGCTTGTGCTTGAGGAGGGTGCCTTCTCTGCACCCGGCGGTGAAGTACTCGATTGCCTGCACCTGGGGCACTCCTTCGCAGGAGTTCCGGAGCTCGGGCCAGCGCGTGAGGTAGTCGCGAGTAGACTCGTTGGGGCCTTGCACGCACAAGGACAGCTGGCGAGGCTTGGGAGGTCGCTTGTATGTGCTCGTGAAGTTGCGACGAAGGCCTCGTGAAGTCGACCCACTGTTGATGCTGCGGGCTTCGTTGTTCAACCATGTCCGGCCGTGCCTCGAGCATGAGGGGAATATACTTTACGCAACATGCTTGTTGCCGTCATATGCCGACGGCCGGGAGTAGTCCACCAGCCGGGCCCTCCGGCTTCACGGAGCCGGTGTATTTGGGTGTGTCTCGGGAGTGTGAATCCTGGGAAGGGCTCGCCTTGATGCGAGGTCCCAAACAGGCGGGCCCAACTCGCCTTCTTCTTCTAGTGCCGTGGATCGGTGGAGTCGCCGATCCGGTGGCGGGCGCTATTTTCTCCGACTTTCCTCGGCCAAGGCGGTCGCCAAGAGTCGGATGCTCGACGGTGGCGGGAGACTCGCTTTCTCTGGGGGAGGAGGAGGCTGATAGTCGCCCCGCCGCTTCCATCGCTTTTGGGCGGCCGCTTCGTCGCGCCGATGGAGATGTGAGTCCGCTATGGCTGACACCGGATCTTGTTCTTTCTTCCATGGACGCCGCCATGGGCGCCCGAGATGTCGCCGATCTCAGCGAGGAGGCAAGTCGCCGTGTTGTCTCGTGGCGCCCGCGGCAGCAGCCGCTTCGTTTTGGGCGGCGGCTGCCGAGGAGCTGCTAGACTCGCCTGCATATCAGCGGCGCCTCGCCTCGGTTATCAGCTCGTCCGCCGCCGCTCGGCAGCGCGAATGTTCTCCGCGCGGCGTATATGTGGCGATCGCCCTAAACAGATCGGGCGATGGCCACGCCACGCTGCTGGACCGCCTTTAGGCGGTTAGGCCTGGGAGCGGCGAAGCGCCTACGCGATCCATCTCGCTGATAGGCTTCCGGCAAGCGCCTCATGCTTGCCAGCTTCGCGCGCCCACGAGGAGCCGGAGGCGGCGTGCTTCCAGCGCCCGGCCGGGCGCCCTCCGGAATGGAGGCGGTCAGTCTTGCGTAATCATGCCAAGAGGGTCACGAGCCTCGCCAAGGCTCGCCGTGACCGGCGACGCAGTACCTCTGTGACGGTGCTTCCCGCCGCCTCCGCGCGAGGGAGAGGCTCGTCAGAGACCACACCGCTGGTGGGAACGCGCCGAGCGACGCTGTGTCGGAGTCGACCAAAGATCGGGTCGGTGGAGCCTACGGACCTGTGTCGGCGGCGTGCTCGCCGGCAACGTGGAGCTGCTTGAGGAGGCCCGCGAGGAGGCTTTCGAGCCGCCCGCGCTCGCGCCGGATGCAGCCTCGCCGGAGAGGCGAACCTTGCCGACAAGTTCGGCGAGGCAGCTCGCTGCAGAAGCGACTCGGCGCCATGTAAAGCGCCGGGCGCAGACTCGCTCGGGCGTGCCGGGCTGGCTGCGCCGCCAGGAGGAAGAGGGTTCCGCCCGCAGCAGTCTCCGAACGACGGTGCACCAGGCCCCACGGTGGGCGCCAAATGTCGGGTTGGTGCGACATATGCCAAAGGATGGCTTATCATGGAGGGGGCGAGAACATCGCCGTGCTCGAAACGGATGAGGCGAAGACATGCACGCCGCTAATCTTACCAGCTTCGTGGCTCTCCGAGGAGATAACACCCTACTACTACTCCTCAAGGGTCTCCGCATGATCACTATGGCAAAGTGAGTACAAGATGCTCCTTGAGTTGTTCGGGTGAGGAAGGAGAAGGCGCGGCTAGCTCTTCTCTCCTCTATGCGTGTGTCTAAAACTACTAGCTTCCAACCATTTGCATGGGTGCCCTGGGTTTAGATAGGCCTACCCGGGGTACAACGGTAATCCGCTGCGCGGGTCCGCCGCCGCCTCTAAGTCGCTTTCTTCTCCGCCGACTGGGCCCGCCGGCTAGTGGGCCCTGCCGACGGCCCAAAGATGGGGCCGACAGTTTTGTCCGCCACGGCGGGTCTTGCCGGCTGCAGACATCAGTAGCTGCAGCTTCTAATGACGCGAGCTTGGTCATGGGGTCATGGCAACAAGCAGCCACGGGCGGGCGATCATCTGCTATTCCCCGCCTTGTTCGTTAATGGCGCTGTGGAGCCCGCGGAGGGGCCGGCCGACTTTGGAGGCCGACTCCATCGGGTCCGCTTTTGGGTGCTCGCCGTTTTCGGTTTTCCCGCCAACAGCGGGTCCCGCCGCCTTCGGTCATACAGACAGCCATCGTGGGTACAGGAATCTGCCCACGGGCTGATGTCGTGGCCGGCGTGGCAACAAAGGTTGCCACGGACGGAGATCTCCGCTGGTACGGGCGCTCAGAGCTATACCGCTTTTATGGGCAGGGCAGGGATGGGCCGCGAGGCGGCTTTTATCCCATCCCGCCAGAGTCGCCAGCAGGAGGTGGTTGGGGTCGCGGGCCGACTACCTATAGCCGGCCTCCCGGAGGTCGCTGGCTTGGAGTCGGCTCGCCCCGAGGCCGCCTCGACTCGGCCTAGAGGGGCAACGGCACTCAAGCCGACTCTCTGAAGGCGGCTCTTTGTCTTGGGGTCTTGAGGGGCGCAGTCTGCCCCGATGTTTTGAAAGGTTCAGGGGCTCGGGTCTGCCTACCCGTGGCCCATTACTCCGACAATCTCCTCTGTCTGAGGTTTAACTCCTTCTGTGTGAAAATGTACTTCAAACTCTTATGATCCGTGTACACATCACAACGGTTCCCAATAAGATAATGTCTCCAGGTCTTCAACGCATGTACTACAGCTGCTAACTCCAAATCATGTGTGGCATAGTTCAACTCATGTGGCTTCAGTTGTCGTGAGGCATACGAAACAACTTTTCCGTCCTGCATAAGAACACATCCAAGTCCCAAGCGAGAGGCGTCACATTACACTTGAAACTCCTTATGTATATCTCGCAATGTCAAGACGGGGCTGTAGTCAACCGCTTTTCAACTCCCGAAAGCTTGTCTCGCAATCCTCCGTCCATTTGAACTTAGTATCCTTCTTTAGCAATTCAGTCATTGGCTTAGCAATCTTGGAAAATTCTCAATGAATCTCCGATAATATCCTCGCCACCCAAGGAAATCATGGATCTCGCCAACTCAAGTGGGTGCCAACCATTCAAGGATCTGTCTCAACCTTATCGATCTACCGCTATACCTCTCCTCGATATAACATGCCCGAGAAATCCAACTTCCTTCAACCAAAACTCGCACTTGCTGAATTTGGCGATAACTGGTGTTCCTCGAAGTTTCGAGAACCAAACGCAAGTGTTCTGCGTGTTCTGTTCGTTCTTCGCGTATACCATAATATCATCAATAAACACCACAACAAACTTGTCCAAATACTCCATGAATACCTTGTTCATCATACTCATGAAATAGGCAGGGGCGTTAGTCAGTCCAAATGACATGACCGTATACTCATATAATCCGTACCGTGTGGTAAATGTTGTCTTTGGTATATCCTTCTCTTGGATCTTCAACTGATGGTATCCTGATTGTAGATCAATCTTCGAAAACACCTTAGCTCCTTGCAACTGATCAAACAGATCATTGATCATCGGTAAGGGATACTTGTTCTTTATCGTTACTTCATTCAGAGCTCGATAATCAACAACCATCCTCAGGGATTTATCCTTCTTCTCCACCAAAAGTATTGGGGCTCCCCAAGGTGACGAACTCCTACAAATGTAACCTTTCTCCAATAGCTCCTTGATCTCGCTTCTTAATTTCCTCCAGATCATTTGCGGGCATCCGATAGGGTCTCTTGGATATTGGCCCTGCACTGCAATAGCTCTATCGTAAACTCGATGTCTCGATCCGTGGCATGCCCGGTAACTCCTCCGGGAAAACATCCGGATAATCCTTTACTACGTGTACTTCCTCCGCATAACTCCCGTGAGGGCATTCACTTGGCTCCTCCTAGGCACATGCCTAGATACATACTTAATCCTTTTTCCTCCTGGGTGGTAAGATAAATTGACTTGCTAGCACAATCAATACTTCCTCCATACTTTGACATCCAATCCATACCTAATATCACATCCAACCTTGCGACTCCAAGATAATTAGGTCGACGGAAAACATGCGTGCCAATGATTAGGGGTATCTGGTGCACCATCTGCTAGCTATGTACTCTGCTCCAAAGTAGCTCACTAAAAGAGGGGTCCTAAGGGTTTGGGTTGGTAACTTAAACTTTTCCGTAAATCCCTTGATATGTATGAATGCAATGCACCAAAGATCGAAAAGAACAAGAGCGTAAATGACTGAACCAAAACTTACCTATTACCGTCCGCTGCTCTTCAACTTCCTCCATGTTAACGTGGTTCACTTGTCCTTTGTTGAATGGATTGGGCTTCTTCCCAGCGCTCCCATTTCCGCTTTCCATTCTTTCCTTCAGGCAGTCATTGGCATAGTGCCCTGCCTTCCCGCACTTACAAAGAAATAACTTGGCTTAAGTCCCTCTTGGCGGGTGTAGCTGGGTTAGAGCGATTCGATTATTGTTGACTCGCTCCCATTCCCGCTTCTTCGCACCATTTTGATTATGCGATCCTCCTCCAAAGATGGTTATGACCTCCATGGTTATGAACAAGTCCTCCCGAGTTTGGGGTTGCGAGGCTTCGTGAGCTCCTGAGTTATACTTCCCTTGTCCATACTTCCTCTTACGGTTCTCAATTTGTTGTTGCTTTCCTTCAATCATTAGGGCCTTATCTACCAACTCCTGGTAGTTGTTGAAAGTTGCCACCATCAACTGCATACTCATCTCATCATTCATCCCTTCCATAAACTTCTCCTCGCTTCACGGCATCTGTGGCCACATCATCGTGGGCATAGCGTGATAACTTGCCAACTCATCCACGATCGGGCCACAAGACGGTTCCTCTCGGCGTAAGTTGCGAAACTCACGCTTTTTATCTGCATGGCTCCAGCTTGAGACATGGGCCGTATGAAAAGCTTGTTGAACTGGTCCCAAGTGACATTGGCTATAGGAAAAGTAGCCGTAATTCTCCCACCATGCGGCTGCTGGTCCATCCAATTGATGTGCGGCAAAGCGCACCTTTTCAAAGATCTCAGGCATCCCGCGTGGTTAACTCCTTCCAATACGGAGCCAATCATCAACAACTATTGGCTCGGTGCTACTGGAAAACACCGGCGGTTGTAGCCTCAGGAAACGGGTTAAGTTGTCCACTGGCGGTGGGTTGTTGTTGGCATTGTTGTTGTTGTTGTTGCCCTGGTTCTGAACTAGCAATTGCATCAAGGCATTCTGCTGCTGGATCAACTGGGTGAGCTCCGGTGGGAAAACAAAACCGGGGTCACGTCTCGGAGGCATCTAAGGGTTTTAGATGGAAGAGATTAGAATACAAAAAAGATCTAGGGGAGAAACACTACCCATATGCATATGAAGCAAACACACACATTCATTCAATCAATCAAGCAAGGGCATACAAAACGGTCTAGGACCATCGCATAAGTGCTCAACTACTACTAATTACATGGGGAAATACTATTATTATATGGTGGTCATCTAGAAATTTTGATCGGTGGAAGACTCCATGATGCCTGCTCCAGCTTCGTCTTTGTAGTCATCATCACTTGGATCAGAGTCGGTGTCGTCGATGATGATGTATTTGTCCGAACAAGTGGGATCTTCTTCCTCTTCTTCCGGTGCTGGTCCTCCCATGAAGACTCCGATCTTCTTGACTAGGTCATCATTCTTCTCCAGTAGGGTCTTGATTTCTTCCTCATATCCATCGCGTGTAAACTTGAGTTCTTCCTCCAGCTCGATGATCCTAGTTTTTGCCTTCTTCATCTCCATCATGTATGCGCACATCTGGTTCTCCTGACGCCGAATGTGCTGGTTTAGCTCCTGGATGTAAGTTGCAATGGATCTATCCTTCTTGGTGCTGATTACTTCCATTGCTGTTCGCCCTCGGCGCCCACATATTTGATATATGGTGTCTTTAAGCTCCCGGTTGTAGACTTCTACAATGCGTCCCATGGTAATGTGAGCTGCCATACTCTTGCCAAGGCTCCGTGGGTGCTTCAAAAGAAAACTCTATGGGCTTGAAGTTGGCGAGAACGTCCTTCCGGAACTTGTACTTGAATCATCCAGCTTTCTTCTCCGGTAAAGTGGCGTTGTACGTCCCGTGAAGCTTGGTATTCCAATATTCAGTACCTAGTGACTTCCTTCAAGTGGCGCCCAAAAGGTGTGTCTTCATCCGTTGTGTAAACTTGTTCTTCATCTCCGCCATCCTAAAGAGTGGAAAATGGAGAGGAGTCGAAATGAGTAGAGAAGAGTGACCTATGGTTTTATCTTAGTGGTCGTGTCCTACACTCAGCAGGTGCTCGATACCATCTTGTAGCGACCGACCTCGATGGTCAAGTCTCCGTGCTTCCGTGTCATCCCCGGATCTGTAATGCCGACACACACAAGATCAAGGATTTATAACAGAGTAGCAATCACACACTTATTACATCGAATGTCTCAAAAGAGAACTTATTACAATAATATGGCTTAAGGCCATCTAATACGATAACAAATGAAGGATTGGAAGATAAAGTAAGTCCATCAACTCCAACGGCATAGCTGAGCTGCACGGCAACGACCTATCGAACCTTACTCCTCGTCTGAAAAGTCTGCAAAGATAATACGTTGCAGCCCAAAAATGGGTCAAAGACATGGAATATGCTGGTAATGTAACACAATAGAGCAATAACAGAATAATGCTACCACTACATGCATATTTGGCTGGTGGAAAGCTCTACGGTTACAGTTTTGCAGAAAGCCAATTTTTCCCTACAACAATGGAATAAATTTTAATTTAACTATCATGGTGGTTGAAACATCATTGAGAAGGTATAACCCCAACTCAATCCCAATTAAAATAGTTAACCTCCCAAAATATTAACTTAGAGCGATGAGATACATGTGAATACTCAAGTACTAGATACTCGAATTGTCCATAACCGGGACACGGCTAACCATGATTAGATTGTACACTCGCAGAGGTTTATGACTTATCCCCACAAGACTCGATCGCCTGCTGATTTCTCGTGACCGCATGGTGTTTGAGAAACGGATGACCGAGACACAGCCTTTCGTAAACATTAACTCTCTACTCCGGTAGACCATACCAAACCTACAAAACCCACTACCGCTGATCTACCTCTTCAAGAGCTTCACGAACTTACTCAACTATGCTAGACCCCATAATAGCTTGTGGCTGCACACGGAAGTTTCTAGCATGAATAATCTCAGCCCCTTTGAGCCTGGTGGCGGTCCATAGGAAGATCACACGGATACCCCGGATTTCCAAAACAAAATGCATAACACTGGGTTCCCTGTGTGCCTCAATCCACCCAGATGTGTATTAAAGTTGCCACCTTAAGTTAAGCATTAATTAACAATCTCACATCTGTCATGGATAACTCTCAAACCCAACCACGTCTACGAGCATAGCATAGCAATATAAGCAAACGTAAAAGTAACTCCCAAGGGTATGATAGTAATAGGGCAATAGGTTCCTACCTCATCATCTACCTCCCAACCCACAAATTAATTACATCCTAACCATGCAATGTGTGAGGGTTGAAACTAATGCGTAAAAACTGGGTATGAAAAGAATATGATCAAAGTGTTACTTGCCTTGCTGACGATCCGGGAATCCTAGAGACTCGTAGTAACACGCTTCGCACTCCGGGAATTCTATCGCAAACAAACAACAGCATACATAAGCAACAAACAAAGAAGCACAAACGAATCTTCAACTGAAAGAGGTTGACCGGAGAGTTCAACTTAAGAACTCCGGTTCACAAGAAGAATCAAACCAAACGGAGCAACGAAACTCAAACGGCGAAAGAAACAAGATCCGTTTACTAATCTGAACTAGGGTCAAATTTTACAGAGGCAAAAACTTGTTTGAGTTGGCTATTCAGAAAGAGGGTTTCGAGATGAAACTCCGGGCGCTTGAATCGCCTGATTCCGATAAACGAGCGAAAAGTTATACTAGTTCAAACATCGGATCAGAAATCGCGATCGAAAAATCGCGAATAAACCGATAAAAAGAAAGCGACGAACGGCTAAACGAACGAACGCTCGTTAGTAGAAACTAACGACGAACACGCTCGTTAGAACGAACGAACGAGCTTAACGCCGCTAAACAAATAAACCGAGAATAAACCGATCTATAAAAACAAAATATGGTTTTTTTTCAAAAAAATCAAGGGTTTTTCTTTAAAAATCGGGCGGCGGGCGGCTACCTCCGGCGAGGTCGTCTGGCGAGGCGGGCGGTTCCGCGGGCTCGTGAGGGGCGGCGGGTTTCATGCGAGGCGGCGGCGGCGGCTAAAGGTGGCGGCGGCGCGGCAGATGGCGGCGGGCGGCGGCTCGGCTCCTCGGCCACAAGGTGGGCGAGGGGCGGCGGTGGCGGCGACTGGCCCAGCTGGGGCCCGGTGGTATTTAAAGGGGAGAGAGGCGGCGGCGGCCCGACTTGGGAGGGGGTCGGGCGGCGGAGGCGGCGGCGACCCGACCTCCTAGTCCGGGGGAGGCGGTGGCGGCAAGGGCGGGCCTGCCTCGGCTTTCGCCCAAGGCAAGCGGTCCTCTTTTTTACTTAATGAGCACTCGACAAACGATTTCGAGAACATACACAAAGTCCCAGCTATGGACCTAGTGCATCATCATAACCGAGGTCTCTTGCATTTCCCTACAAGTAATTGGATCTCATATGGAGATGTTTAGTGAAGTAGAATGGAAAAATCGAAAGCAACTACACAAGAACTAGTCTCAGAATCGCTGCTCGAATCAGTTTTATGCAGTGTTAATCAAACATGGATATCTGACTCATACGGAGTCCGCTTTTGGCTCCACAAGTAGTCAAAACGCTTGTGACGACCAGATGCTTCAAAGGATTCTTTCATAGGGAACTTTTGGAGAACTTTTCTTAAGGAGTTCGCTCAGAAACTTGTATAGAAACTTTCTTAATGAGCACTCGACAAACGATTTCGAGAACATACACAAAGTCCCAGCTATGGACCTAGTGCATCATCATAACCGAGGTCTCTTGCATTTCCCTACAAGTAATTGGATCTCATATGGAGATGTTTAGTGAAGTAGAATGGAAAAATCGAGTGCAACTACACAAGAACTAGTCTCAGAATCGCTGCTCGAATCAGCTTTTGCAGTGTTAATCAAACATGGATATCTGACTCATACGGAGTCCGCTTTGGCTCCACAAGTAGTCAAAACGTTTGTGACGACCAGATGCTTCAAAGGATTCTTTCATAGGGAACTTTTGGAGAACTTTTCTTAAGGAGTTCGCTCAGAAACTTGTATAGAAACTTTCTTAATGAGCACTCGACAAACGATTTCGAGAACATACACAAAGTCCCAGCTATGGACCTAGTGCATCATCATAACCGAGGTCTCTTGCATTTCCTACAAGTAATTGGATCTCATATGGAGATGTTTAGTGAAGTAGAATGGAAAAATCGAATGCAACTACACAAGAACTAGTCTCAGAATCGCTGCTCGAATCAGCTTTATGCAAAGTGTTAATCAAACATGGATATCTGACTCATACGGAGTCCGCTTTTGGCTCCACAAGTAGTCAAAACGTTTGTGACGACCAGATGCTTCAAAGGATTCTTTCATAGGAACTTTGGAGAACTTTTCTTAAGGAGTTCGCTCAGAAACTTGTATAGAAACTTTCTTAATGAGCACTCGACAAACGATTTCGAGAACATACACAAAGTCCCAGCTATGGACCTAGTGCATCATCATAACCGAGGTCTCTTGCATTTCCTACAAGTAATTGGATCTCATATGGAGATGTTTAGTGAAGTAGAATGGAAAAATCGAATGCAACTACACAAGAACTAGTCTCAGAATCGCTGCTCGAATCAGTTTTATGCAAAGTTAATCAAACATGGATATCTGACTCATACGGAGTCCGCTTTGGCTCCACAAGTAGTCAAAACGCTTTGTGACGACCAGATGCTTCAAAGGATTCTTTCATAGGGAACTTTTGGAGAACTTTTCTTAAGGAGTTCGCTCAGAAACTTGTATAGAAACTTTCTTAATGAGCACTCGACAAACGATTTCGAGAACATACACAAAGTCCCAGCTATGGACCTAGTGCATCATCATAACCGAGGTCTCTTGCATTTCCTACAAGTAATTGGATCTCATATGGAGATGTTTAGTGAAGTAGAATGGAAAAATCGAATGCAACTACACAAGAACTAGTCTCAGAATCGCTGCTCGAATCAGCTTTATGCAAAGGTTAATCAAACATGGATATCTGACTCATACGGAGTCCGCTTTTGGCTCCACAAGTAGTCAAAACGCTTGTGACGACCAGATGCTTCAAAGGATTCTTTCATAGGGAACTTTTGGAGAACTTTTCTTAAGGAGTTCGCTCAAAACTTGTATAGAAACTTTCTTAATGAGCACTCGACAAACGATTTCGAGAACATACACAAAGTCCCAGCTATGGACCTAGTGCATCATCATAACCGAGGTCTCTTGCATTTCCTACAAGTAATTGGATCTCATATGGAGATGTTTAGTGAAGTAGAATGGAAAAATCGAATGCAACTACACAAGAACTAGTCTCAGAATCGCTGCTCGAATCAGCTTTTGCAAAGGTTAATCAAACATGGATATCTGACTCATACGGAGTCCGCTTTTGGCTCCACAAGTAGTCAAAACGCTTGTGACGACCAGATGCTTCAAAGGATTCTTTCATAGGAAACTTTTGGAGAACTTTTCTTAAGGAGTTCGCTCAGAAACTTGTATAGAAACTTTCTTAATGAGCACTCGACAAACGATTTCGAGAACATACACAAAGTCCCAGCTATGGACCTAGTGCATCATCATAACCGAGGTCTCTTGCATTTCCTACAAGTAATTGGATCTCATATGGAGATGTTTAGTGAAGTAGAATGGAAAAATCGAATGCAACTACACAAGAACTAGTCTCAGAATCGCTGCTCGAATCAGCTTTTATGCAAAGGTTAATCAAACATGGATATCTCGACTCATACGGAGTCCGCTTTTGGCTCCACAAGTAGTCAAAACGCTTGTGACGACCAGATGCTTCAAAGGATTCTTTCATAGGGAACTTTTGGAGAACTTTTCTTAAGGAGTTCGCTCAGAAACTTGTATAGAAACTTTCTTAATGAGCACTCGACAAACGATTTCGAGAACATACACAAAGTCCCAGCTATGGACCTAGTGCATCATCATAACCGAGGTCTCTTGCATTTCCCTACAAGTAATTGGATCTCATATGGAGATGTTTAGTGAAGTAGAATGGAAAAATCGAATGCAACTACACAAGAACTAGTCTCAGAATCGCTGCTCGAATCAGTTTTATGCAAAGGTTAATCAAACATGGATATCTCGACTCATACGGAGTCCGCTTTTGGCTCCACAAGTAGTCAAAACGCTTGTGACGACCAGATGCTTCAAAGGATTCTTTCATAGGAACTTTTGAGAACTTTTCTTAAGGAGTTCGCTCAGAAACTTGTATAGAAACTTTCTTAATGAGCACTCGACAAACGATTTCGAGAACATACACAAAGTCCCAGCTATGGACCTAGTGCATCATCATAACCGAGGTCTCTTGCATTTCCTACAAGTAATTGGATCTCATATGGAGATGTTTAGTGAAGTAGAATGGAAAAATCGAATGCAACTACACAAGAACTAGTCTCAGAATCGCTGCTCGAATCAGCTTTTGCAAAGGTTAATCAAACATGGATATCTGACTCATACGGAGTCCGCTTTGGCTCCACAAGTAGTCAAAACGCTTGTGACGACCAGATGCTTCAAAGGATTCTTTCATAGGAACTTTTGGAGAACTTTTCTTAAGGAGTTCGCTCAGAAACTTGTATAGAAACTTTCTTAATGAGCACTCGACAAACGATTTCGAGAACATACACAAAGTCCCAGCTATGGACCTAGTGCATCATCATAACCGAGGTCTCTTGCATTTCCTACAAGTAATTGGATCTCATATGGAGATGTTTAGTGAAGTAGAATGGAAAAATCGAATGCAACTACACAAGAACTAGTCTCAGAATCGCTGCTCGAATCAGTTTTATGCAAAGGTTAATCAAAC
Organism: Aegilops longissima; assembly: GCA_021605205.1. Classification (NCBI taxonomy): domain Eukaryota; kingdom Viridiplantae; phylum Streptophyta; class Magnoliopsida; order Poales; family Poaceae; genus Aegilops; species Aegilops longissima. The sequence goes on from CM038681.1 coordinate 151,817,492, forward strand.
ATGGATATCTCGACTCATACGGAGTCCGCTTTGGCTCCACAAGTAGTCAAAACGCTTGTGACGACCAGATGCTTCAAAGGATTCTTTCATAGGGAACTTTTGGAGAACTTTTCTTAGGAGTTCGCTCAGAAACTTGTATAGAAACTTTCTTAATGAGCACTCGACAAACGATTTCGAGAACATACACAAAGTCCCAGCTATGGACCTAGTGCATCATCATAACCGAGGTCTCTTGCATTTCCTACAAGTAATTGGATCTCATATGGAGATGTTTAGTGAAGTAGAATGGAAAAATCGAATGCAACTACACAAGAACTAGTCTCAGAATCGCTGCTCGAATCAGCTTTTATGCAAAGTTAATCAAACATGGATATCTCGACTCATACGGAGTCCGCTTTGGCTCCACAAGTAGTCAAAACGCTTGTGACGACCAGATGCTTCAAAGGATTCTTTCATAGGGAACTTTTGAGAACTTTTCTTAAGGAGTTCGCTCAGAAACTTGTATAGAAACTTTCTTAATGAGCACTCGACAAACGATTTCGAGAACATACACAAAGTCCCAGCTATGGACCTAGTGCATCATCATAACCGAGGTCTCTTGCATTTCCTACAAGTAATTGGATCTCATATGGAGATGTTTAGTGAAGTAGAATGGAAAAATCGAATGCAACTACACAAGAACTAGTCTCAGAATCGCTGCTCGAATCAGTTTTATGCAAAGTTAATCAAACATGGATATCTCGACTCATACGGAGTCCGCTTTTGGCTCCACAAGTAGTCAAAACGCTTGTGACGACCAGATGCTTCAAAGGATTCTTTCATAGGAACTTTTGGAGAACTTTTCTTAAGGAGTTCGCTCAGAAACTTGTATAGAAACTTTCTTAATGAGCACTCGACAAACGATTTCGAGAACATACACAAAGTCCCAGCTATGGACCTAGTGCATCATCATAACCGAGGTCTCTTGCATTTCCTACAAGTAATTGGATCTCATATGGAGATGTTTAGTGAAGTAGAATGGAAAAATCGAATGCAACTACACAAGAACTAGTCTCAGAATCGCTGCTCGAATCAGTTTTGCAAAGTGTTAATCAAACATGGATATCTGACTCATACGGAGTCCGCTTTGGCTCCACAAGTAGTCAAAACGTTTGTGACGACCAGATGCTTCAAAGGATTCTTTCATAGGAACTTTTGGAGAACTTTTCTTAAGGAGTTCGCTCAGAAACTTGTATAGAAACTTTCTTAATGAGCACTCGACAAACGATTTCGAGAACATACACAAAGTCCCAGCTATGGACCTAGTGCATCATCATAACCGAGGTCTCTTGCATTTCCTACAAGTAATTGGATCTCATATGGAGATGTTTAGTGAAGTAGAATGGAAAAATCGAATGCAACTACACAAGAACTAGTCTCAGAATCGCTGCTCGAATCAGTTTTATGCAGTGTTAATCAAACATGGATATCTGACTCATACGGAGTCCGCTTTGGCTCCACAAGTAGTCAAAACGCTTGTGACGACCAGATGCTTCAAAGGATTCTTTCATAGGAACTTTTGAGAACTTTTCTTAAGGAGTTCGCTCAGAAACTTGTATAGAAACTTTCTTAATGAGCACTCGACAAACGATTTCGAGAACATACACAAAGTCCCAGCTATGGACCTAGTGCATCATCATAACCGAGGTCTCTTGCATTTCCTACAAGTAATTGGATCTCATATGGAGATGTTTAGTGAAGTAGAATGGAAAAATCGAATGCAACTACACAAGAACTAGTCTCAGAATCGCTGCTCGAATCAGTTTTGCAAAGTTAATCAAACATGGATATCTCGACTCATACGGAGTCCGCTTTTGGCTCCACAAGTAGTCAAAACGCTTTGTGACGACCAGATGCTTCAAAGGATTCTTTCATAGGGAACTTTTGAGAACTTTTCTTAAGGAGTTCGCTCAGAAACTTGTATAGAAACTTTCTTAATGAGCACTCGACAAACGATTTCGAGAACATACACAAAGTCCCAGCTATGGACCTAGTGCATCATCATAACCGAGGTCTCTTGCATTTCCTACAAGTAATTGGATCTCATATGGAGATGTTTAGTGAAGTAGAATGGAAAAATCGAATGCAACTACACAAGAACTAGTCTCAGAATCGCTGCTCGAATCAGCTTTGCAAAGGTTAATCAAACATGGATATCTCGACTCATACGGAGTCCGCTTTTGGCTCCACAAGTAGTCAAAACGCTTGTGACGACCAGATGCTTCAAAGGATTCTTTCATAGGAACTTTTGGAGAACTTTTCTTAAGGAGTTCGCTCAGAAACTTGTATAGAAACTTTCTTAATGAGCACTCGACAAACGATTTCGAGAACATACACAAAGTCCCAGCTATGGACCTAGTGCATCATCATAACCGAGGTCTCTTGCATTTCCCTACAAGTAATTGGATCTCATATGGAGATGTTTAGTGAAGTAGAATGGAAAAATCGAATGCAACTACACAAGAACTAGTCTCAGAATCGCTGCTCGAATCAGTTTTGCAGTGTTAATCAAACATGGATATCTGACTCATACGGAGTCCGCTTTTGGCTCCACAAGTAGTCAAAACGCTTGTGACGACCAGATGCTTCAAAGGATTCTTTCATAGGGAACTTTTGAGAACTTTTCTTAAGGAGTTCGCTCAAAACTTGTATAGAAACTTTCTTAATGAGCACTCGACAAACGATTTCGAGAACATACACAAAGTCCCAGCTATGGACCTAGTGCATCATCATAACCGAGGTCTCTTGCATTTCCTACAAGTAATTGGATCTCATATGGAGATGTTTAGTGAAGTAGAATGGAAAAATCGAATGCAACTACACAAGAACTAGTCTCAGAATCGCTGCTCGAATCAGTTTTGCATGCAAAGGTTAATCAAACATGGATATCTGACTCATACGGAGTCCGCTTTTGGCTCCACAAGTAGTCAAAACGCTTGTGACGACCAGATGCTTCAAAGGATTCTTTCATAGGGAACTTTTGGAGAACTTTTCTTAAGGAGTTCGCTCAGAAACTTGTATAGAAACTTTCTTAATGAGCACTCGACAAACGATTTCGAGAACATACACAAAGTCCCAGCTATGGACCTAGTGCATCATCATAACCGAGGTCTCTTGCATTTCCTACAAGTAATTGGATCTCATATGGAGATGTTTAGTGAAGTAGAATGGAAAAATCGAATGCAACTACACAAGAACTAGTCTCAGAATCGCTGCTCGAATCAGTTTTATGCAAAGGTTAATCAAACATGGATATCTGACTCATACGGAGTCCGCTTTTGGCTCCACAAGTAGTCAAAACGCTTGTGACGACCAGATGCTTCAAAGGATTCTTTCATAGGAACTTTTGGAGAACTTTTCTTAAGGAGTTCGCTCAGAAACTTGTATAGAAACTTTCTTAATGAGCACTCGACAAACGATTTCGAGAACATACACAAAGTCCCAGCTATGGACCTAGTGCATCATCATAACCGAGGTCTCTTGCATTTCCTACAAGTAATTGGATCTCATATGGAGATGTTTAGTGAAGTAGAATGGAAAAATCGAATGCAACTACACAAGAACTAGTCTCAGAATCGCTGCTCGAATCAGCTTTTATGCAAAGTTAATCAAACATGGATATCTCGACTCATACGGAGTCCGCTTTGGCTCCACAAGTAGTCAAAACGCTTTGTGACGACCAGATGCTTCAAAGGATTCTTTCATAGGAACTTTTGGAGAACTTTTCTTAAGGAGTTCGCTCAGAAACTTGTATAGAAACTTTCTTAATGAGCACTCGACAAACGATTTCGAGAACATACACAAAGTCCCAGCTATGGACCTAGTGCATCATCATAACCGAGGTCTCTTGCATTTCCTACAAGTAATTGGATCTCATATGGAGATGTTTAGTGAAGTAGAATGGAAAAATCGAATGCAACTACACAAGAACTAGTCTCAGAATCGCTGCTCGAATCAGCTTTTGCAAAGGTTAATCAAACATGGATATCTGACTCATACGGAGTCCGCTTTGGCTCCACAAGTAGTCAAAACGCTTGTGACGACCAGATGCTTCAAAGGATTCTTTCATAGGAACTTTTGGAGAACTTTTCTTAAGGAGTTCGCTCAGAAACTTGTATAGAAACTTTCTTAATGAGCACTCGACAAACGATTTCGAGAACATACACAAAGTCCCAGCTATGGACCTAGTGCATCATCATAACCGAGGTCTCTTGCATTTCCCTACAAGTAATTGGATCTCATATGGAGATGTTTAGTGAAGTAGAATGGAAAAATCGAATGCAACTACACAAGAACTAGTCTCAGAATCGCTGCTCGAATCAGCTTTTGCAAAGGTTAATCAAACATGGATATCTGACTCATACGGAGTCCGCTTTTGGCTCCACAAGTAGTCAAAACGCTTTGTGACGACCAGATGCTTCAAAGGATTCTTTCATAGGAACTTTTGAGAACTTTTCTTAAGGAGTTCGCTCAGAAACTTGTATAGAAACTTTCTTAATGAGCACTCGACAAACGATTTCGAGAACATACACAAAGTCCCAGCTATGGACCTAGTGCATCATCATAACCGAGGTCTCTTGCATTTCCTACAAGTAATTGGATCTCATATGGAGATGTTTAGTGAAGTAGAATGGAAAAATCGAATGCAACTACACAAGAACTAGTCTCAGAATCGCTGCTCGAATCAGCTTTGCATGCAGTTTAATCAAACATGGATATCTCGACTCATACGGAGTCCGCTTTTGGCTCCACAAGTAGTCAAAACGCTTTGTGACGACCAGATGCTTCAAAGGATTCTTTCATAGGAACTTTTGGAGAACTTTTCTTAAGGAGTTCGCTCAGAAACTTGTATAGAAACTTTCTTAATGAGCACTCGACAAACGATTTCGAGAACATACACAAAGTCCCAGCTATGGACCTAGTGCATCATCATAACCGAGGTCTCTTGCATTTCCTACAAGTAATTGGATCTCATATGGAGATGTTTAGTGAAGTAGAATGGAAAAATCGAATGCAACTACACAAGAACTAGTCTCAGAATCGCTGCTCGAATCAGCTTTATGCAAAGGTTAATCAAACATGGATATCTGACTCATACGGAGTCCGCTTTTGGCTCCACAAGTAGTCAAAACGCTTGTGACGACCAGATGCTTCAAAGGATTCTTTCATAGGAACTTTTGGAGAACTTTTCTTAAGGAGTTCGCTCAGAAACTTGTATAGAAACTTTCTTAATGAGCACTCGACAAACGATTTCGAGAACATACACAAAGTCCCAGCTATGGACCTAGTGCATCATCATAACCGAGGTCTCTTGCATTTCCTACAAGTAATTGGATCTCATATGGAGATGTTTAGTGAAGTAGAATGGAAAAATCGAATGCAACTACACAAGAACTAGTCTCAGAATCGCTGCTCGAATCAGCTTTATGCAAAGTTAATCAAACATGGATATCTGACTCATACGGAGTCCGCTTTTGGCTCCACAAGTAGTCAAAACGCTTGTGACGACCAGATGCTTCAAAGGATTCTTTCATAGGAACTTTTGGAGAACTTTTCTTAAGGAGTTCGCTCAGAAACTTGTATAGAAACTTTCTTAATGAGCACTCGACAAACGATTTCGAGAACATACACAAAGTCCCAGCTATGGACCTAGTGCATCATCATAACCGAGGTCTCTTGCATTTCCTACAAGTAATTGGATCTCATATGGAGATGTTTAGTGAAGTAGAATGGAAAAATCGAATGCAACTACACAAGAACTAGTCTCAGAATCGCTGCTCGAATCAGCTTTTGCAAAGGTTAATCAAACATGGATATCTCGACTCATACGGAGTCCGCTTTGGCTCCACAAGTAGTCAAAACGCTTGTGACGACCAGATGCTTCAAAGGATTCTTTCATAGGAACTTTTGGAGAACTTTTCTTAAGGAGTTCGCTCAGAAACTTGTATAGAAACTTTCTTAATGAGCACTCGACAAACGATTTCGAGAACATACACAAAGTCCCAGCTATGGACCTAGTGCATCATCATAACCGAGGTCTCTTGCATTTCCTACAAGTAATTGGATCTCATATGGAGATGTTTAGTGAAGTAGAATGGAAAAATCGAATGCAACTACACAAGAACTAGTCTCAGAATCGCTGCTCGAATCAGTTTTATGCAGTGTTAATCAAACATGGATATCTCGACTCATACGGAGTCCGCTTTTGGCTCCACAAGTAGTCAAAACGCTTGTGACGACCAGATGCTTCAAAGGATTCTTTCATAGGAACTTTTGGAGAACTTTTCTTAAGGAGTTCGCTCAGAAACTTGTATAGAAACTTTCTTAATGAGCACTCGACAAACGATTTCGAGAACATACACAAAGTCCCAGCTATGGACCTAGTGCATCATCATAACCGAGGTCTCTTGCATTTCCTACAAGTAATTGGATCTCATATGGAGATGTTTAGTGAAGTAGAATGGAAAAATCGAATGCAACTACACAAGAACTAGTCTCAGAATCGCTGCTCGAATCAGCTTTATGCAAAGTGTTAATCAAACATGGATATCTCGACTCATACGGAGTCCGCTTTTGGCTCCACAAGTAGTCAAAACGCTTGTGACGACCAGATGCTTCAAAGGATTCTTTCATAGGGAACTTTTGGAGAACTTTTCTTAAGGAGTTCGCTCAGAAACTTGTATAGAAACTTTCTTAATGAGCACTCGACAAACGATTTCGAGAACATACACAAAGTCCCAGCTATGGACCTAGTGCATCATCATAACCGAGGTCTCTTGCATTTCCTACAAGTAATTGGATCTCATATGGAGATGTTTAGTGAAGTAGAATGGAAAAATCGAATGCAACTACACAAGAACTAGTCTCAGAATCGCTGCTCGAATCAGCTTTATGCAAAGGTTAATCAAACATGGATATCTCGACTCATACGGAGTCCGCTTTTGGCTCCACAAGTAGTCAAAACGCTTGTGACGACCAGATGCTTCAAAGGATTCTTTCATAGGAACTTTTGGAGAACTTTTCTTAAGGAGTTCGCTCAGAAACTTGTATAGAAACTTTCTTAATGAGCACTCGACAAACGATTTCGAGAACATACACAAAGTCCCAGCTATGGACCTAGTGCATCATCATAACCGAGGTCTCTTGCATTTCCTACAAGTAATTGGATCTCATATGGAGATGTTTAGTGAAGTAGAATGGAAAAATCGAATGCAACTACACAAGAACTAGTCTCAGAATCGCTGCTCGAATCAGCTTTTATGCAAAGGTTAATCAAACATGGATATCTCGACTCATACGGAGTCCGCTTTGGCTCCACAAGTAGTCAAAACGCTTTGACGACCAGATGCTTCAAAGGATTCTTTCATAGGAACTTTTGAGAACTTTTCTTAAGGAGTTCGCTCAGAAACTTGTATAGAAACTTTCTTAATGAGCACTCGACAAACGATTTCGAGAACATACACAAAGTCCCAGCTATGGACCTAGTGCATCATCATAACCGAGGTCTCTTGCATTTCCCTACAAGTAATTGGATCTCATATGGAGATGTTTAGTGAAGTAGAATGGAAAAATCGAATGCAACTACACAAGAACTAGTCTCAGAATCGCTGCTCGAATCAGTTTTATGCAAAGGTTAATCAAACATGGATATCTGACTCATACGGAGTCCGCTTTTGGCTCCACAAGTAGTCAAAACGCTTGTGACGACCAGATGCTTCAAAGGATTCTTTCATAGGAACTTTTGGAGAACTTTTCTTAAGGAGTTCGCTCAGAAACTTGTATAGAAACTTTCTTAATGAGCACTCGACAAACGATTTCGAGAACATACACAAAGTCCCAGCTATGGACCTAGTGCATCATCATAACCGAGGTCTCTTGCATTTCCTACAAGTAATTGGATCTCATATGGAGATGTTTAGTGAAGTAGAATGGAAAAATCGAATGCAACTACACAAGAACTAGTCTCAGAATCGCTGCTCGAATCAGCTTTTGCAAAGGTTAATCAAACATGGATATCTCGACTCATACGGAGTCCGCTTTGGCTCCACAAGTAGTCAAAACGCTTGTGACGACCAGATGCTTCAAAGGATTCTTTCATAGGAACTTTTGGAGAACTTTTCTTAAGGAGTTCGCTCAGAAACTTGTATAGAAACTTTCTTAATGAGCACTCGACAAACGATTTCGAGAACATACACAAAGTCCCAGCTATGGACCTAGTGCATCATCATAACCGAGGTCTCTTGCATTTCCCTACAAGTAATTGGATCTCATATGGAGATGTTTAGTGAAGTAGAATGGAAAAATCGAATGCAACTACACAAGAACTAGTCTCAGAATCGCTGCTCGAATCAGTTTTATGCAAAGGTTAATCAAACATGGATATCTGACTCATACGGAGTCCGCTTTTGGCTCCACAAGTAGTCAAAACGCTTGTGACGACCAGATGCTTCAAAGGATTCTCTTTCATAGGAACTTTTGGAGAACTTTTCTTAAGGAGTTCGCTCAGAAACTTGTATAGAAACTTTCTTAATGAGCACTCGACAAACGATTTCGAGAACATACACAAAGTCCCAGCTATGGACCTAGTGCATCATCATAACCGAGGTCTCTTGCATTTCCTACAAGTAATTGGATCTCATATGGAGATGTTTAGTGAAGTAGAATGGAAAAATCGAATGCAACTACACAAGAACTAGTCTCAGAATCGCTGCTCGAATCAGCTTTATGCAAAGGTTAATCAAACATGGATATCTGACTCATACGGAGTCCGCTTTGGCTCCACAAGTAGTCAAAACGCTTGTGACGACCAGATGCTTCAAAGGATTCTTTCATAGGAACTTTTGAGAACTTTTCTTAAGGAGTTCGCTCAGAAACTTGTATAGAAACTTTCTTAATGAGCACTCGACAAACGATTTCGAGAACATACACAAAGTCCCAGCTATGGACCTAGTGCATCATCATAACCGAGGTCTCTTGCATTTCCTACAAGTAATTGGATCTCATATGGAGATGTTTAGTGAAGTAGAATGGAAAAATCGAATGCAACTACACAAGAACTAGTCTCAGAATCGCTGCTCGAATCAGCTTTTGCAAAGGTTAATCAAACATGGATATCTCGACTCATACGGAGTCCGCTTTGGCTCCACAAGTAGTCAAAACGCTTGTGACGACCAGATGCTTCAAAGGATTCTTTCATAGGAAACTTTTGGAGAACTTTTCTTAAGGAGTTCGCTCAGAAACTTGTATAGAAACTTTCTTAATGAGCACTCGACAAACGATTTCGAGAACATACACAAAGTCCCAGCTATGGACCTAGTGCATCATCATAACCGAGGTCTCTTGCATTTCCTACAAGTAATTGGATCTCATATGGAGATGTTTAGTGAAGTAGAATGGAAAAATCGAATGCAACTACACAAGAACTAGTCTCAGAATCGCTGCTCGAATCAGCTTTATGCAAAGGTTAATCAAACATGGATATCTGACTCATACGGAGTCCGCTTTTGGCTCCACAAGTAGTCAAAACGCTTGTGACGACCAGATGCTTCAAAGGATTCTTTCATAGGAACTTTTGGAGAACTTTTCTTAAGGAGTTCGCTCAGAAACTTGTATAGAAACTTTCTTAATGAGCACTCGACAAACGATTTCGAGAACATACACAAAGTCCCAGCTATGGACCTAGTGCATCATCATAACCGAGGTCTCTTGCATTTCCTACAAGTAATTGGATCTCATATGGAGATGTTTAGTGAAGTAGAATGGAAAAATCGAATGCAACTACACAAGAACTAGTCTCAGAATCGCTGCTCGAATCAGCTTTTATGCAAAGTGTTAATCAAACATGGATATCTGACTCATACGGAGTCCGCTTTTGGCTCCACAAGTAGTCAAAACGCTTGTGACGACCAGATGCTTCAAAGGATTCTTTCATAGGAACTTTTGGAGAACTTTTCTTAAGGAGTTCTTCTCAGAAACTTGTATAGAAACTTTCTTAATGAGCACTCGACAAACGATTTCGAGAACATACACAAAGTCCCAGCTATGGACCTAGTGCATCATCATAACCGAGGTCTCTTGCATTTCCCTACAAGTAATTGGATCTCATATGGAGATGTTTAGTGAAGTAGAATGGAAAAATCGAATGCAACTACACAAGAACTAGTCTCAGAATCGCTGCTCGAATCAGTTTTATGCAGTGTTAATCAAACATGGATATCTGACTCATACGGAGTCCGCTTTGGCTCCACAAGTAGTCAAAACGCTTTGTGACGACCAGATGCTTCAAAGGATTCTTTCATAGGGAACTTTTGGAGAACTTTTCTTAAGGAGTTCGCTCAGAAACTTGTATAGAAACTTTCTTAATGAGCACTCGACAAACGATTTCGAGAACATACACAAAGTCCCAGCTATGGACCTAGTGCATCATCATAACCGAGGTCTCTTGCATTTCCCTACAAGTAATTGGATCTCATATGGAGATGTTTAGTGAAGTAGAATGGAAAAATCGAATGCAACTACACAAGAACTAGTCTCAGAATCGCTGCTCGAATCAGCTTTTATGCAAAGGTTAATCAAACATGGATATCTCGACTCATACGGAGTCCGCTTTGGCTCCACAAGTAGTCAAAACGCTTGTGACGACCAGATGCTTCAAAGGATTCTTTCATAGGGAACTTTTGGAGAACTTTTCTTAAGGAGTTCGCTCAGAAACTTGTATAGAAACTTTCTTAATGAGCACTCGACAAACGATTTCGAGAACATACACAAAGTCCCAGCTATGGACCTAGTGCATCATCATAACCGAGGTCTCTTGCATTTCCTACAAGTAATTGGATCTCATATGGAGATGTTTAGTGAAGTAGAATGGAAAAATCGAATGCAACTACACAAGAACTAGTCTCAGAATCGCTGCTCGAATCAGCTTTATGCAAAGGTTAATCAAACATGGATATCTCGACTCATACGGAGTCCGCTTTTGGCTCCACAAGTAGTCAAAACGCTTGTGACGACCAGATGCTTCAAAGGATTCTTTCATAGGAACTTTTGGAGAACTTTTCTTAAGGAGTTCGCTCAGAAACTTGTATAGAAACTTTCTTAATGAGCACTCGACAAACGATTTCGAGAACATACACAAAGTCCCAGCTATGGACCTAGTGCATCATCATAACCGAGGTCTCTTGCATTTCCTACAAGTAATTGGATCTCATATGGAGATGTTTAGTGAAGTAGAATGGAAAAATCGAATGCAACTACACAAGAACTAGTCTCAGAATCGCTGCTCGAATCAGCTTTTATGCAAAGTTAATCAAACATGGATATCTCGACTCATACGGAGTCCGCTTTTGGCTCCACAAGTAGTCAAAACGCTTTGTGACGACCAGATGCTTCAAAGGATTCTTTCATAGGGAACTTTTGGAGAACTTTTCTTAAGGAGTTCGCTCAGAAACTTGTATAGAAACTTTCTTAATGAGCACTCGACAAACGATTTCGAGAACATACACAAAGTCCCAGCTATGGACCTAGTGCATCATCATAACCGAGGTCTCTTGCATTTCCTACAAGTAATTGGATCTCATATGGAGATGTTTAGTGAAGTAGAATGGAAAAATCGAATGCAACTACACAAGAACTAGTCTCAGAATCGCTGCTCGAATCAGCTTTTGCAAAAGTTAATCAAACATGGATATCTGACTCATACGGAGTCCGCTTTTGGCTCCACAAGTAGTCAAAACGCTTGTGACGACCAGATGCTTCAAAGGATTCTTTCATAGGAACTTTTGGAGAACTTTTCTTAAGGAGTTCGCTCAGAAACTTGTATAGAAACTTTCTTAATGAGCACTCGACAAACGATTTCGAGAACATACACAAAGTCCCAGCTATGGACCTAGTGCATCATCATAACCGAGGTCTCTTGCATTTCCTACAAGTAATTGGATCTCATATGGAGATGTTTAGTGAAGTAGAATGGAAAAATCGAATGCAACTACACAAGAACTAGTCTCAGAATCGCTGCTCGAATCAGCTTTTATGCAAAGGTTAATCAAACATGGATATCTCGACTCATACGGAGTCCGCTTTTGGCTCCACAAGTAGTCAAAACGCTTTGTGACGACCAGATGCTTCAAAGGATTCTTTCATAGGAACTTTTGGAGAACTTTTCTTAAGGAGTTCGCTCAGAAACTTGTATAGAAACTTTCTTAATGAGCACTCGACAAACGATTTCGAGAACATACACAAAGTCCCAGCTATGGACCTAGTGCATCATCATAACCGAGGTCTCTTGCATTTCCTACAAGTAATTGGATCTCATATGGAGATGTTTAGTGAAGTAGAATGGAAAAATCGAATGCAACTACACAAGAACTAGTCTCAGAATCGCTGCTCGAATCAGCTTTTGCATGCAGGTTAATCAAACATGGATATCTGACTCATACGGAGTCCGCTTTTGGCTCCACAAGTAGTCAAAACGCTTGTGACGACCAGATGCTTCAAAGGATTCTTTCATAGGAACTTTTGGAGAACTTTTCTTAAGGAGTTCGCTCAGAAACTTGTATAGAAACTTTCTTAATGAGCACTCGACAAACGATTTCGAGAACATACACAAAGTCCCAGCTATGGACCTAGTGCATCATCATAACCGAGGTCTCTTGCATTTCCTACAAGTAATTGGATCTCATATGGAGATGTTTAGTGAAGTAGAATGGAAAAATCGAATGCAACTACACAAGAACTAGTCTCAGAATCGCTGCTCGAATCAGCTTTTATGCAAAGGTTAATCAAACATGGATATCTGACTCATACGGAGTCCGCTTTGGCTCCACAAGTAGTCAAAACGCTTGTGACGACCAGATGCTTCAAAGGATTCTTTCATAGGAACTTTTGAGAACTTTTCTTAAGGAGTTCGCTCAGAAACTTGTATAGAAACTTTCTTAATGAGCACTCGACAAACGATTTCGAGAACATACACAAAGTCCCAGCTATGGACCTAGTGCATCATCATAACCGAGGTCTCTTGCATTTCCTACAAGTAATTGGATCTCATATGGAGATGTTTAGTGAAGTAGAATGGAAAAATCGAATGCAACTACACAAGAACTAGTCTCAGAATCGCTGCTCGAATCAGCTTTTATGCAGTGTTAATCAAACATGGATATCTGACTCATACGGAGTCCGCTTTGGCTCCACAAGTAGTCAAAACGCTTGTGACGACCAGATGCTTCAAAGGATTCTTTCATAGGGAACTTTTGAGAACTTTTCTTAAGGAGTTCGCTCAGAAACTTGTATAGAAACTTTCTTAATGAGCACTCGACAAACGATTTCGAGAACATACACAAAGTCCCAGCTATGGACCTAGTGCATCATCATAACCGAGGTCTCTTGCATTTCCTACAAGTAATTGGATCTCATATGGAGATGTTTAGTGAAGTAGAATGGAAAAATCGAATGCAACTACACAAGAACTAGTCTCAGAATCGCTGCTCGAATCAGCTTTTGCAAAGTTAATCAAACATGGATATCTCGACTCATACGGAGTCCGCTTTTGGCTCCACAAGTAGTCAAAACGCTTGTGACGACCAGATGCTTCAAAGGATTCTTTCATAGGAACTTTTGGAGAACTTTTCTTAAGGAGTTCGCTCAGAAACTTGTATAGAAACTTTCTTAATGAGCACTCGACAAACGATTTCGAGAACATACACAAAGTCCCAGCTATGGACCTAGTGCATCATCATAACCGAGGTCTCTTGCATTTCCCTACAAGTAATTGGATCTCATATGGAGATGTTTAGTGAAGTAGAATGGAAAAATCGAATGCAACTACACAAGAACTAGTCTCAGAATCGCTGCTCGAATCAGCTTTTGCAGCAAAGGTTAATCAAACATGGATATCTCGACTCATACGGAGTCCGCTTTGGCTCCACAAGTAGTCAAAACGCTTGTGACGACCAGATGCTTCAAAGGATTCTTCTTTCATAGGAACTTTTGGAGAACTTTTCTTAAGGAGTTCGCTTCAAAACTTGTATAGAAACTTTCTTAATGAGCACTCGACAAACGATTTCGAGAACATACACAAAGTCCCAGCTATGGACCTAGTGCATCATCATAACCGAGGTCTCTTGCATTTCCTACAAGTAATTGGATCTCATATGGAGATGTTTAGTGAAGTAGAATGGAAAAATCGAATGCAACTACACAAGAACTAGTCTCAGAATCGCTGCTCGAATCAGTTTTATGCAGTGTTAATCAAACATGGATATCTCGACTCATACGGAGTCCGCTTTTGGCTCCACAAGTAGTCAAAACGCTTGTGACGACCAGATGCTTCAAAGGATTCTTTCATAGGAACTTTTGGAGAACTTTTCTTAAGGAGTTCGCTCAGAAACTTGTATAGAAACTTTCTTAATGAGCACTCGACAAACGATTTCGAGAACATACACAAAGTCCCAGCTATGGACCTAGTGCATCATCATAAACCGAGTCTCTTGCATTTCCTACAAGTAATTGGATCTCATATGGAGATGTTTAGTGAAGTAGAATGGAAAAATCGAATGCAACTACACAAGAACTAGTCTCAGAATCGCTGCTCGAATCAGCTTTGCAAAGTTAATCAAACATGGATATCTCGACTCATACGGAGTCCGCTTTTGGCTCCACAAGTAGTCAAAACGCTTGTGACGACCAGATGCTTCAAAGGATTCTTTCATAGGGAACTTTTGGAGAACTTTTCTTAAGGAGTTCGCTCAAAACTTGTATAGAAACTTTCTTAATGAGCACTCGACAAACGATTTCGAGAACATACACAAAGTCCCAGCTATGGACCTAGTGCATCATCATAACCGAGGTCTCTTGCATTTCCTACAAGTAATTGGATCTCATATGGAGATGTTTAGTGAAGTAGAATGGAAAAATCGAATGCAACTACACAAGAACTAGTCTCAGAATCGCTGCTCGAATCAGCTTTTGCAAAGGTTAATCAAACATGGATATCTCGACTCATACGGAGTCCGCTTTTGGCTCCACAAGTAGTCAAAACGCTTGTGACGACCAGATGCTTCAAAGGATTCTTTCATAGGAACTTTTGGAGAACTTTTCTTAAGGAGTTCGCTCAGAAACTTGTATAGAAACTTTCTTAATGAGCACTCGACAAACGATTTCGAGAACATACACAAAGTCCCAGCTATGGACCTAGTGCATCATCATAACCGAGGTCTCTTGCATTTCCCTACAAGTAATTGGATCTCATATGGAGATGTTTAGTGAAGTAGAATGGAAAAATCGAATGCAACTACACAAGAACTAGTCTCAGAATCGCTGCTCGAATCAGCTTGCAAAGGTTAATCAAACATGGATATCTCGACTCATACGGAGTCCGCTTTTGGCTCCACAAGTAGTCAAAACGCTTGTGACGACCAGATGCTTCAAAGGATTCTTTCATAGGAACTTTTGGAGAACTTTTCTTAAGGAGTTCGCTCAAAACTTGTATAGAAACTTTCTTAATGAGCACTCGACAAACGATTTCGAGAACATACACAAAGTCCCAGCTATGGACCTAGTGCATCATCATAACCGAGGTCTCTTGCATTTCCTACAAGTAATTGGATCTCATATGGAGATGTTTAGTGAAGTAGAATGGAAAAATCGAATGCAACTACACAAGAACTAGTCTCAGAATCGCTGCTCGAATCAGCTTTATGCAAAGGTTAATCAAACATGGATATCTGACTCATACGGAGTCCGCTTTGGCTCCACAAGTAGTCAAAACGCTTGTGACGACCAGATGCTTCAAAGGATTCTTTCATAGGAACTTTTGGAGAACTTTTCTTAAGGAGTTCGCTCAGAAACTTGTATAGAAACTTTCTTAATGAGCACTCGACAAACGATTTCGAGAACATACACAAAGTCCCAGCTATGGACCTAGTGCATCATCATAACCGAGGTCTCTTGCATTTCCTACAAGTAATTGGATCTCATATGAGATGTGTTTAGTGAAGTAGAATGGAAAAATCGAATGCAACTACACAAGAACTAGTCTCAGAATCGCTGCTCGAATCAGCTTTGCAAAGGTTAATCAAACATGGATATCTCGACTCATACGGAGTCCGCTTTGGCTCCACAAGTAGTCAAAACGCTTTGTGACGACCAGATGCTTCAAAGGATTCTTTCATAGGAACTTTTGGAGAACTTTTCTTAAGGAGTTCGCTCAGAAACTTGTATAGAAACTTTCTTAATGAGCACTCGACAAACGATTTCGAGAACATACACAAAGTCCCAGCTATGGACCTAGTGCATCATCATAACCGAGGTCTCTTGCATTTCCTACAAGTAATTGGATCTCATATGGAGATGTTTAGTGAAGTAGAATGGAAAAATCGAATGCAACTACACAAGAACTAGTCTCAGAATCGCTGCTCGAATCAGCTTTATGCAAAGGTTAATCAAACATGGATATCTGACTCATACGGAGTCCGCTTTTGGCTCCACAAGTAGTCAAAACGCTTTGTGACGACCAGATGCTTCAAAGGATTCTTTCATAGGAACTTTTGGAGAACTTTTCTTAAGGAGTTCGCTCAGAAACTTGTATAGAAACTTTCTTAATGAGCACTCGACAAACGATTTCGAGAACATACACAAAGTCCCAGCTATGGACCTAGTGCATCATCATAACCGAGGTCTCTTGCATTTCCCTACAAGTAATTGGATCTCATATGGAGATGTTTAGTGAAGTAGAATGGAAAAATCGAATGCAACTACACAAGAACTAGTCTCAGAATCGCTGCTCGAATCAGCTTTTATGCAGTGTTAATCAAACATGGATATCTCGACTCATACGGAGTCCGCTTTTGGCTCCACAAGTAGTCAAAACGCTTGTGACGACCAGATGCTTCAAAGGATTCTTTCATAGGAACTTTTGGAGAACTTTTCTTAAGGAGTTCGCTCAGAAACTTGTATAGAAACTTTCTTAATGAGCACTCGACAAACTCGATTTCGAGAACATACACAAAGTCCCAGCTATGGACCTAGTGCATCATCATAACCGAGGTCTCTTGCATTTCCTACAAGTAATTGGATCTCATATGGAGATGTTTAGTGAAGTAGAATGGAAAAATCGAATGCAACTACACAAGAACTAGTCTCAGAATCGCTGCTCGAATCAGCTTTTATGCAAAGGTTAATCAAACATGGATATCTGACTCATACGGAGTCCGCTTTTGGCTCCACAAGTAGTCAAAACGCTTGTGACGACCAGATGCTTCAAAGGATTCTTTCATAGGGAACTTTTGAGAACTTTTCTTAAGGAGTTCGCTCAGAAACTTGTATAGAAACTTTCTTAATGAGCACTCGACAAACGATTTCGAGAACATACACAAAGTCCCAGCTATGGACCTAGTGCATCATCATAACCGAGGTCTCTTGCATTTCCTACAAGTAATTGGATCTCATATGGAGATGTTTAGTGAAGTAGAATGGAAAAATCGAATGCAACTACACAAGAACTAGTCTCAGAATCGCTGCTCGAATCAGCTTTTGCAAAGTTAATCAAACATGGATATCTGACTCATACGGAGTCCGCTTTGGCTCCACAAGTAGTCAAAACGCTTGTGACGACCAGATGCTTCAAAGGATTCTTTCATAGGGAACTTTTGGAGAACTTTTCTTAAGGAGTTCGCTCAGAAACTTGTATAGAAACTTTCTTAATGAGCACTCGACAAACGATTTCGAGAACATACACAAAGTCCCAGCTATGGACCTAGTGCATCATCATAACCGAGGTCTCTTGCATTTCCTACAAGTAATTGGATCTCATATGGAGATGTTTAGTGAAGTAGAATGGAAAAATCGAATGCAACTACACAAGAACTAGTCTCAGAATCGCTGCTCGAATCAGCTTTATGCAAAGGTTAATCAAACATGGATATCTGACTCATACGGAGTCCGCTTTTGGCTCCACAAGTAGTCAAAACGCTTGTGACGACCAGATGCTTCAAAGGATTCTTTCATAGGAACTTTTGGAGAACTTTTCTTAAGGAGTTCGCTCAGAAACTTGTATAGAAACTTTCTTAATGAGCACTCGACAAACGATTTCGAGAACATACACAAAGTCCCAGCTATGGACCTAGTGCATCATCATAACCGAGGTCTCTTGCATTTCCCTACAAGTAATTGGATCTCATATGGAGATGTTTAGTGAAGTAGAATGGAAAAATCGAATGCAACTACACAAGAACTAGTCTCAGAATCGCTGCTCGAATCAGTTTTATGCAAAGTGTTAATCAAACATGGATATCTCGACTCATACGGAGTCCGCTTTGGCTCCACAAGTAGTCAAAACGCTTGTGACGACCAGATGCTTCAAAGGATTCTTTCATAGGGAACTTTTGGAGAACTTTTCTTAAGGAGTTCGCTCAGAAACTTGTATAGAAACTTTCTTAATGAGCACTCGACAAACGATTTCGAGAACATACACAAAGTCCCAGCTATGGACCTAGTGCATCATCATAACCGAGGTCTCTTGCATTTCCCTACAAGTAATTGGATCTCATATGGAGATGTTTAGTGAAGTAGAATGGAAAAATCGAATGCAACTACACAAGAACTAGTCTCAGAATCGCTGCTCGAATCAGTTTTATGCAAAGTTAATCAAACATGGATATCTGACTCATACGGAGTCCGCTTTTGGCTCCACAAGTAGTCAAAACGCTTGTGACGACCAGATGCTTCAAAGGATTCTTTCATAGGGAACTTTTGGAGAACTTTTCTTAAGGAGTTCGCTCAGAAACTTGTATAGAAACTTTCTTAATGAGCACTCGACAAACGATTTCGAGAACATACACAAAGTCCCAGCTATGGACCTAGTGCATCATCATAACCGAGGTCTCTTGCATTTCCTACAAGTAATTGGATCTCATATGGAGATGTTTAGTGAAGTAGAATGGAAAAATCGAATGCAACTACACAAGAACTAGTCTCAGAATCGCTGCTCGAATCAGCTTTTATGCAGTGTTAATCAAACATGGATATCTGACTCATACGGAGTCCGCTTTTGGCTCCACAAGTAGTCAAAACGCTTGTGACGACCAGATGCTTCAAAGGATTCTTTCATAGGAACTTTTGGAGAACTTTTCTTAAGGAGTTCGCTCAGAAACTTGTATAGAAACTTTCTTAATGAGCACTCGACAAACGATTTCGAGAACATACACAAAGTCCCAGCTATGGACCTAGTGCATCATCATAACCGAGGTCTCTTGCATTTCCTACAAGTAATTGGATCTCATATGGAGATGTTTAGTGAAGTAGAATGGAAAAATCGAATGCAACTACACAAGAACTAGTCTCAGAATCGCTGCTCGAATCAGCTTTTATGCAGTTAATCAAACATGGATATCTCGACTCATACGGAGTCCGCTTTTGGCTCCACAAGTAGTCAAAACGCTTGTGACGACCAGATGCTTCAAAGGATTCTTTCATAGGAACTTTTGGAGAACTTTTCTTAAGGAGTTCGCTCGAAACTTGTATAGAAACTTTCTTAATGAGCACTCGACAAACGATTTCGAGAACATACACAAAGTCCCAGCTATGGACCTAGTGCATCATCATAACCGAGGTCTCTTGCATTTCCTACAAGTAATTGGATCTCATATGGAGATGTTTAGTGAAGTAGAATGGAAAAATCGAATGCAACTACACAAGAACTAGTCTCAGAATCGCTGCTCGAATCAGCTTTATGCAAAGGTTAATCAAACATGGATATCTCGACTCATACGGAGTCCGCTTTGGCTCCACAAGTAGTCAAAACGCTTGTGACGACCAGATGCTTCAAAGGATTCTTTCATAGGAACTTTTGGAGAACTTTTCTTAAGGAGTTCGCTCAGAAACTTGTATAGAAACTTTCTTAATGAGCACTCGACAAACGATTTCGAGAACATACACAAAGTCCCAGCTATGGACCTAGTGCATCATCATAACCGAGGTCTCTTGCATTTCCTACAAGTAATTGGATCTCATATGGAGATGTTTAGTGAAGTAGAATGGAAAAATCGAATGCAACTACACAAGAACTAGTCTCAGAATCGCTGCTCGAATCAGCTTTATGCAAAGTTAATCAAACATGGATATCCGACTCATACGGAGTCCGCTTTTGGCTCCACAAGTAGTCAAAACGCTTTGTGACGACCAGATGCTTCAAAGGATTCTTTCATAGGAACTTTTGGAGAACTTTTCTTAAGGAGTTCGCTCAGAAACTTGTATAGAAACTTTCTTAATGAGCACTCGACAAACGATTTCGAGAACATACACAAAGTCCCAGCTATGGACCTAGTGCATCATCATAACCGAGGTCTCTTGCATTTCCTACAAGTAATTGGATCTCATATGGAGATGTTTAGTGAAGTAGAATGGAAAAATCGAATGCAACTACACAAGAACTAGTCTCAGAATCGCTGCTCGAATCAGCTTTTATGCAAAGTGTTAATCAAACATGGATATCTCGACTCATACGGAGTCCGCTTTTGGCTCCACAAGTAGTCAAAACGCTTTGTGACGACCAGATGCTTCAAAGGATTCTTTCATAGGAACTTTTGGAGAACTTTTCTTAAGGAGTTCGCTCAGAAACTTGTATAGAAACTTTCTTAATGAGCACTCGACAAACGATTTCGAGAACATACACAAAGTCCCAGCTATGGACCTAGTGCATCATCATAACCGAGGTCTCTTGCATTTCCTACAAGTAATTGGATCTCATATGGAGATGTTTAGTGAAGTAGAATGGAAAAATCGAATGCAACTACACAAGAACTAGTCTCAGAATCGCTGCTCGAATCAGCTTTGCAAAGGTTAATCAAACATGGATATCTGACTCATACGGAGTCCGCTTTTGGCTCCACAAGTAGTCAAAACGCTTTGTGACGACCAGATGCTTCAAAGGATTCTTTCATAGGAACTTTTGGAGAACTTTTCTTAAGGAGTTCGCTCAGAAACTTGTATAGAAACTTTCTTAATGAGCACTCGACAAACGATTTCGAGAACATACACAAAGTCCCAGCTATGGACCTAGTGCATCATCATAACCGAGGTCTCTTGCATTTCCTACAAGTAATTGGATCTCATATGGAGATGTTTAGTGAAGTAGAATGGAAAAATCGAATGCAACTACACAAGAACTAGTCTCAGAATCGCTGCTCGAATCAGTTTTGCAAAGGTTAATCAAACATGGATATCTCGACTCATACGGAGTCCGCTTTTGGCTCCACAAGTAGTCAAAACGCTTGTGACGACCAGATGCTTCAAAGGATTCTTTCATAGGAACTTTTGGAGAACTTTTCTTAAGGAGTTCGTTCAGAAACTTGTATAGAAACTTTCTTAATGAGCACTCGACAAACGATTTCGAGAACATACACAAAGTCCCAGCTATGGACCTAGTGCATCATCATAACCGAGGTCTCTTGCATTTCCTACAAGTAATTGGATCTCATATGGAGATGTTTAGTGAAGTAGAATGGAAAAATCGAATGCAACTACACAAGAACTAGTCTCAGAATCGCTGCTCGAATCAGCTTTTGCAAAGGTTAATCAAACATGGATATCTCGACTCATACGGAGTCCGCTTTTGGCTCCACAAGTAGTCAAAACGCTTGTGACGACCAGATGCTTCAAAGGATTCTTTCATAGGAACTTTTGGAGAACTTTTCTTAAGGAGTTCGCTCAGAAACTTGTATAGAAACTTTCTTAATGAGCACTCGACAAACGATTTCGAGAACATACACAAAGTCCCAGCTATGGACCTAGTGCATCATCATAACCGAGGTCTCTTGCATTTCCTACAAGTAATTGGATCTCATATGGAGATGTTTAGTGAAGTAGAATGGAAAAATCGAATGCAACTACACAAGAACTAGTCTCAGAATCGCTGCTCGAATCAGCTTTATGCAGTGTTAATCAAACATGGATATCTGACTCATACGGAGTCCGCTTTTGGCTCCACAAGTAGTCAAAACGCTTGTGACGACCAGATGCTTCAAAGGATTCTTTCATAGGGAACTTTTGGAGAACTTTTCTTAAGGAGTTCGCTCAGAAACTTGTATAGAAACTTTCTTAATGAGCACTCGACAAACGATTTCGAGAACATACACAAAGTCCCAGCTATGGACCTAGTGCATCATCATAACCGAGGTCTCTTGCATTTCCTACAAGTAATTGGATCTCATATGGAGATGTTTAGTGAAGTAGAATGGAAAAATCGAATGCAACTACACAAGAACTAGTCTCAGAATCGCTGCTCGAATCAGCTTTATGCAGTGTTAATCAAACATGGATATCTCGACTCATACGGAGTCCGCTTTTGGCTCCACAAGTAGTCAAAACGCTTGTGACGACCAGATGCTTCAAAGGATTCTTTCATAGGGAACTTTTGGAGAACTTTTCTTAAGGAGTTCGCTCAGAAACTTGTATAGAAACTTTCTTAATGAGCACTCGACAAACGATTTCGAGAACATACACAAAGTCCCAGCTATGGACCTAGTGCATCATCATAACCGAGGTCTCTTGCATTTCCTACAAGTAATTGGATCTCATATGGAGATGTTTAGTGAAGTAGAATGGAAAAATCGAATGCAACTACACAAGAACTAGTCTCAGAATCGCTGCTCGAATCAGCTTTTGCAAAGTTAATCAAACATGGATATCTGACTCATACGGAGTCCGCTTTGGCTCCACAAGTAGTCAAAACGCTTTGTGACGACCAGATGCTTCAAAGGATTCTTTCATAGGAACTTTTGGAGAACTTTTCTTAAGGAGTTCGCTCAGAAACTTGTATAGAAACTTTCTTAATGAGCACTCGACAAACGATTTCGAGAACATACACAAAGTCCCAGCTATGGACCTAGTGCATCATCATAACCGAGGTCTCTTGCATTTCCTACAAGTAATTGGATCTCATATGGAGATGTTTAGTGAAGTAGAATGGAAAAATCGAATGCAACTACACAAGAACTAGTCTCAGAATCGCTGCTCGAATCAGCTTTATGCAAGTGTTAATCAAACATGGATATCTCGACTCATACGGAGTCCGCTTTTGGCTCCACAAGTAGTCAAAACGCTTGTGACGACCAGATGCTTCAAAGGATTCTTTCATAGGAACTTTTGGAGAACTTTTCTTAAGGAGTTCGCTCAGAAACTTGTATAGAAACTTTCTTAATGAGCACTCGACAAACGATTTCGAGAACATACACAAAGTCCCAGCTATGGACCTAGTGCATCATCATAACCGAGGTCTCTTGCATTTCCTACAAGTAATTGGATCTCATATGGAGATGTTTAGTGAAGTAGAATGGAAAAATCGAATGCAACTACACAAGAACTAGTCTCAGAATCGCTGCTCGAATCAGTTTTATGCAAAGGTTAATCAAACATGGATATCTGACTCATACGGAGTCCGCTTTTGGCTCCACAAGTAGTCAAAACGCTTTGTGACGACCAGATGCTTCAAAGGATTCTTTCATAGGAACTTTTGGAGAACTTTTCTTAAGGAGTTCGCTCAAAACTTGTATAGAAACTTTCTTAATGAGCACTCGACAAACGATTTCGAGAACATACACAAAGTCCCAGCTATGGACCTAGTGCATCATCATAACCGAGGTCTCTTGCATTTCCTACAAGTAATTGGATCTCATATGGAGATGTTTAGTGAAGTAGAATGGAAAAATCGAATGCAACTACACAAGAACTAGTCTCAGAATCGCTGCTCGAATCAGCTTTTGCAAAGTGTTAATCAAACATGGATATCTGACTCATACGGAGTCCGCTTTTGGCTCCACAAGTAGTCAAAACGCTTGTGACGACCAGATGCTTCAAAGGATTCTTTCATAGGGAACTTTTGGAGAACTTTTCTTAAGGAGTTCGCTCAAAACTTGTATAGAAACTTTCTTAATGAGCACTCGACAAACGATTTCGAGAACATACACAAAGTCCCAGCTATGGACCTAGTGCATCATCATAACCGAGGTCTCTTGCATTTCCTACAAGTAATTGGATCTCATATGGAGATGTTTAGTGAAGTAGAATGGAAAAATCGAATGCAACTACACAAGAACTAGTCTCAGAATCGCTGCTCGAATCAGCTTTTGCATGCAAAGGTTAATCAAACATGGATATCTCGACTCATACGGAGTCCGCTTTTGGCTCCACAAGTAGTCAAAACGCTTGTGACGACCAGATGCTTCAAAGGATTCTTTCATAGGGAACTTTTGAGAACTTTTCTTAAGGAGTTCGCTCGAAACTTGTATAGAAACTTTCTTAATGAGCACTCGACAAACGATTTCGAGAACATACACAAAGTCCCAGCTATGGACCTAGTGCATCATCATAACCGAGGTCTCTTGCATTTCCTACAAGTAATTGGATCTCATATGGAGATGTTTAGTGAAGTAGAATGGAAAAATCGAATGCAACTACACAAGAACTAGTCTCAGAATCGCTGCTCGAATCAGTTTTATGCAAAGGTTAATCAAACATGGATATCTGACTCATACGGAGTCCGCTTTTGGCTCCACAAGTAGTCAAAACGCTTGTGACGACCAGATGCTTCAAAGGATTCTTTCATAGGGAACTTTTGGAGAACTTTTCTTAAGGAGTTCGCTCAGAAACTTGTATAGAAACTTTCTTAATGAGCACTCGACAAACGATTTCGAGAACATACACAAAGTCCCAGCTATGGACCTAGTGCATCATCATAACCGAGGTCTCTTGCATTTCCTACAAGTAATTGGATCTCATATGGAGATGTTTAGTGAAGTAGAATGGAAAAATCGAATGCAACTACACAAGAACTAGTCTCAGAATCGCTGCTCGAATCAGCTTTTGCATGCAGTGTTAATCAAACATGGATATCTGACTCATACGGAGTCCGCTTTGGCTCCACAAGTAGTCAAAACGCTTGTGACGACCAGATGCTTCAAAGGATTCTTTCATAGGGAACTTTTGGAGAACTTTTCTTAAGGAGTTCGCTCAGAAACTTGTATAGAAACTTTCTTAATGAGCACTCGACAAACGATTTCGAGAACATACACAAAGTCCCAGCTATGGACCTAGTGCATCATCATAACCGAGGTCTCTTGCATTTCCTACAAGTAATTGGATCTCATATGGAGATGTTTAGTGAAGTAGAATGGAAAAATCGAATGCAACTACACAAGAACTAGTCTCAGAATCGCTGCTCGAATCAGCTTTGCATGCAGGTTAATCAAACATGGATATCTGACTCATACGGAGTCCGCTTTGGCTCCACAAGTAGTCAAAACGCTTGTGACGACCAGATGCTTCAAAGGATTCTTTCATAGGAACTTTTGGAGAACTTTTCTTAAGGAGTTCGCTCAGAAACTTGTATAGAAACTTTCTTAATGAGCACTCGACAAACGATTTCGAGAACATACACAAAGTCCCAGCTATGGACCTAGTGCATCATCATAACCGAGGTCTCTTGCATTTCCTACAAGTAATTGGATCTCATATGGAGATGTTTAGTGAAGTAGAATGGAAAAATCGAATGCAACTACACAAGAACTAGTCTCAGAATCGCTGCTCGAATCAGCTTTTGCAAAGGTTAATCAAACATGGATATCTCGACTCATACGGAGTCCGCTTTTGGCTCCACAAGTAGTCAAAACGCTTGTGACGACCAGATGCTTCAAAGGATTCTTTCATAGGAACTTTTGGAGAACTTTTCTTAAGGAGTTCGCTCAGAAACTTGTATAGAAACTTTCTTAATGAGCACTCGACAAACGATTTCGAGAACATACACAAAGTCCCAGCTATGGACCTAGTGCATCATCATAACCGAGGTCTCTTGCATTTCCTACAAGTAATTGGATCTCATATGGAGATGTTTAGTGAAGTAGAATGGAAAAATCGAATGCAACTACACAAGAACTAGTCTCAGAATCGCTGCTCGAATCAGCTTTTATGCAGGTTAATCAAACATGGATATCTCGACTCATATACGGAGTCCGCTTTTGGCTCCACAAGTAGTCAAAACGCTTTGTGACGACCAGATGCTTCAAAGGATTCTTTCATAGGAACTTTTGGAGAACTTTTCTTAAGGAGTTCGCTCAGAAACTTGTATAGAAACTTTCTTAATGAGCACTCGACAAACGATTTCGAGAACATACACAAAGTCCCAGCTATGGACCTAGTGCATCATCATAACCGAGGTCTCTTGCATTTCCTACAAGTAATTGGATCTCATATGGAGATGTTTAGTGAAGTAGAATGGAAAAATCGAATGCAACTACACAAGAACTAGTCTCAGAATCGCTGCTCGAATCAGCTTTTGCAGTGTTAATCAAACATGGATATCTGACTCATACGGAGTCCGCTTTTGGCTCCACAAGTAGTCAAAACGCTTGTGACGACCAGATGCTTCAAAGGATTCTTTCATAGGGAACTTTTGGAGAACTTTTCTTAAGGAGTTCGCTCAGAAACTTGTATAGAAACTTTCTTAATGAGCACTCGACAAACGATTTCGAGAACATACACAAAGTCCCAGCTATGGACCTAGTGCATCATCATAACCGAGGTCTCTTGCATTTCCCTACAAGTAATTGGATCTCATATGGAGATGTTTAGTGAAGTAGAATGGAAAAATCGAATGCAACTACACAAGAACTAGTCTCAGAATCGCTGCTCGAATCAGCTTTTGCAAAGTGTTAATCAAACATGGATATCTGACTCATACGGAGTCCGCTTTTGGCTCCACAAGTAGTCAAAACGCTTTGTGACGACCAGATGCTTCAAAGGATTCTTTCATAGGAACTTTTGGAGAACTTTTCTTAAGGAGTTCGCTCAGAAACTTGTATAGAAACTTTCTTAATGAGCACTCGACAAACGATTTCGAGAACATACACAAAGTCCCAGCTATGGACCTAGTGCATCATCATAACCGAGGTCTCTTGCATTTCCTACAAGTAATTGGATCTCATATGGAGATGTTTAGTGAAGTAGAATGGAAAAATCGAATGCAACTACACAAGAACTAGTCTCAGAATCGCTGCTCGAATCAGTTTTATGCAAAGGTTAATCAAACATGGATATCTGACTCATACGGAGTCCGCTTTTGGCTCCACAAGTAGTCAAAACGCTTGTGACGACCAGATGCTTCAAAGGATTCTTTCATAGGGAACTTTTGGAGAACTTTTCTTAAGGAGTTCGCTTCAGAAACTTGTATAGAAACTTTCTTAATGAGCACTCGACAAACGATTTCGAGAACATACACAAAGTCCCAGCTATGGACCTAGTGCATCATCATAACCGAGGTCTCTTGCATTTCCTACAAGTAATTGGATCTCATATGGAGATGTTTAGTGAAGTAGAATGGAAAAATCGAATGCAACTACACAAGAACTAGTCTCAGAATCGCTGCTCGAATCAGCTTTTATGCAAAGGTTAATCAAACATGGATATCTCGACTCATACGGAGTCCGCTTTTGGCTCCACAAGTAGTCAAAACGCTTGTGACGACCAGATGCTTCAAAGGATTCTTTCATAGGAACTTTTGGAGAACTTTTCTTAAGGAGTTCGCTCAGAAACTTGTATAGAAACTTTCTTAATGAGCACTCGACAAACGATTTCGAGAACATACACAAAGTCCCAGCTATGGACCTAGTGCATCATCATAACCGAGGTCTCTTGCATTTCCTACAAGTAATTGGATCTCATATGGAGATGTTTAGTGAAGTAGAATGGAAAAATCGAATGCAACTACACAAGAACTAGTCTCAGAATCGCTGCTCGAATCAGCTTTTATGCAAAGGTTAATCAAACATGGATATCTGACTCATACGGAGTCCGCTTTGGCTCCACAAGTAGTCAAAACGCTTGTGACGACCAGATGCTTCAAAGGATTCTTTCATAGGGAACTTTGGAGAACTTTTCTTAAGGAGTTCGCTCAAAACTTGTATAGAAACTTTCTTAATGAGCACTCGACAAACGATTTCGAGAACATACACAAAGTCCCAGCTATGGACCTAGTGCATCATCATAACCGAGGTCTCTTGCATTTCCTACAAGTAATTGGATCTCATATGGAGATGTTTAGTGAAGTAGAATGGAAAAATCGAATGCAACTACACAAGAACTAGTCTCAGAATCGCTGCTCGAATCAGCTTTTGCATGCAGTTTAATCAAACATGGATATCTGACTCATACGGAGTCCGCTTTTGGCTCCACAAGTAGTCAAAACGCTTTGTGACGACCAGATGCTTCAAAGGATTCTTTCATAGGGAACTTTTGGAGAACTTTTCTTAAGGAGTTCGCTCAGAAACTTGTATAGAAACTTTCTTAATGAGCACTCGACAAACGATTTCGAGAACATACACAAAGTCCCAGCTATGGACCTAGTGCATCATCATAACCGAGGTCTCTTGCATTTCCCTACAAGTAATTGGATCTCATATGGAGATGTTTAGTGAAGTAGAATGGAAAAATCGAGTGCAACTACACACAAGAACTAGTCTCAGAATCGCTGCTCGAATCAGCTTTATGCAAAGTTAATCAAACATGGATATCTGACTCATACGGAGTCCGCTTTTGGCTCCACAAGTAGTCAAAACGCTTTGTGACGACCAGATGCTTCAAAGGATTCTTTCATAGGAACTTTTGGAGAACTTTTCTTAAGGAGTTCGCTCAGAAACTTGTATAGAAACTTTCTTAATGAGCACTCGACAAACGATTTCGAGAACATACACAAAGTCCCAGCTATGGACCTAGTGCATCATCATAACCGAGGTCTCTTGCATTTCCTACAAGTAATTGGATCTCATATGGAGATGTTTAGTGAAGTAGAATGGAAAAATCGAATGCAACTACACAAGAACTAGTCTCAGAATCGCTGCTCGAATCAGTTTTATGCAGTGTTAATCAAACATGGATATCTCGACTCATACGGAGTCCGCTTTTGGCTCCACAAGTAGTCAAAACGCTTGTGACGACCAGATGCTTCAAAGGATTCTTTCATAGGGAACTTTTGGAGAACTTTTCTTAAGGAGTTCGCTCAGAAACTTGTATAGAAACTTTCTTAATGAGCACTCGACAAACGATTTCGAGAACATACACAAAGTCCCAGCTATGGACCTAGTGCATCATCATAACCGAGGTCTCTTGCATTTCCCTACAAGTAATTGGATCTCATATGGAGATGTTTAGTGAAGTAGAATGGAAAAATCGAATGCAACTACACAAGAACTAGTCTCAGAATCGCTGCTCGAATCGAGCTTTATGCAAAGGTTAATCAAACATGGATATCTGACTCATACGGAGTCCGCTTTTGGCTCCACAAGTAGTCAAAACGCTTGTGACGACCAGATGCTTCAAAGGATTCTTTCATAGGAACTTTTGGAGAACTTTTCTTAAGGAGTTCGCTCAGAAACTTGTATAGAAACTTTCTTAATGAGCACTCGACAAACGATTTCGAGAACATACACAAAGTCCCAGCTATGGACCTAGTGCATCATCATAACCGAGGTCTCTTGCATTTCCTACAAGTAATTGGATCTCATATGGAGATGTTTAGTGAAGTAGAATGGAAAAATCGAATGCAACTACACAAGAACTAGTCTCAGAATCGCTGCTCGAATCAGCTTTATGCAAAGTTAATCAAACATGGATATCTGACTCATACGGAGTCCGCTTTGGCTCCACAAGTAGTCAAAACGCTTGTGACGACCAGATGCTTCAAAGGATTCTTTCATAGGAACTTTTGGAGAACTTTTCTTAAGGAGTTCGCTCAGAAACTTGTATAGAAACTTTCTTAATGAGCACTCGACAAACGATTTCGAGAACATACACAAAGTCCCAGCTATGGACCTAGTGCATCATCATAACCGAGGTCTCTTGCATTTCCTACAAGTAATTGGATCTCATATGGAGATGTTTAGTGAAGTAGAATGGAAAAATCGAATGCAACTACACAAGAACTAGTCTCAGAATCGCTGCTCGAATCAGCTTTATGCAAAGGTTAATCAAACATGGATATCTGACTCATACGGAGTCCGCTTTGGCTCCACAAGTAGTCAAAACGCTTTGTGACGACCAGATGCTTCAAAGGATTCTTTCATAGGGAACTTTTGGAGAACTTTTCTTAAGGAGTTCGCTCAGAAACTTGTATAGAAACTTTCTTAATGAGCACTCGACAAACGATTTCGAGAACATACACAAAGTCCCAGCTATGGACCTAGTGCATCATCATAACCGAGGTCTCTTGCATTTCCTACAAGTAATTGGATCTCATATGGAGATGTTTAGTGAAGTAGAATGGAAAAATCGAATGCAACTACACAAGAACTAGTCTCAGAATCGCTGCTCGAATCAGCTTTATGCAAAGTTAATCAAACATGGATATCTGACTCATACGGAGTCCGCTTTGGCTCCACAAGTAGTCAAAACGCTTGTGACGACCAGATGCTTCAAAGGATTCTTTCATAGGGAACTTTTGGAGAACTTTTCTTAAGGAGTTCGCTCAGAAACTTGTATAGAAACTTTCTTAATGAGCACTCGACAAACGATTTCGAGAACATACACAAAGTCCCAGCTATGGACCTAGTGCATCATCATAACCGAGGTCTCTTGCATTTCCTACAAGTAATTGGATCTCATATGGAGATGTTTAGTGAAGTAGAATGGAAAAATCGAATGCAACTACACAAGAACTAGTCTCAGAATCGCTGCTCGAATCAGCTTTATGCAGTGTTAATCAAACATGGATATCTCGACTCATACGGAGTCCGCTTTTGGCTCCACAAGTAGTCAAAACGCTTGTGACGACCAGATGCTTCAAAGGATTCTTTCATAGGGAACTTTTGGAGAACTTTTCTTAAGGAGTTCGCTCAGAAACTTGTATAGAAACTTTCTTAATGAGCACTCGACAAACGATTTCGAGAACATACACAAAGTCCCAGCTATGGACCTAGTGCATCATCATAACCGAGGTCTCTTGCATTTCCTACAAGTAATTGGATCTCATATGGAGATGTTTAGTGAAGTAGAATGGAAAAATCGAGTGCAACTACACAAGAACTAGTCTCAGAATCGCTGCTCGAATCAGCTTTTGCATGCAGGTTAATCAAACATGGATATCTGACTCATACGGAGTCCGCTTTTGGCTCCACAAGTAGTCAAAACGTTTGTGACGACCAGATGCTTCAAAGGATTCTTTCATAGGAACTTTTGGAGAACTTTTCTTAAGGAGTTCGCTCAGAAACTTGTATAGAAACTTTCTTAATGAGCACTCGACAAACGATTTCGAGAACATACACAAAGTCCCAGCTATGGACCTAGTGCATCATCATAACCGAGGTCTCTTGCATTTCCTACAAGTAATTGGATCTCATATGGAGATGTTTAGTGAAGTAGAATGGAAAAATCGAGTGCAACTACACAAGAACTAGTCTCAGAATCGCTGCTCGAATCAGTTTTGCAAAGGTTAATCAAACATGGATATCTCGACTCATACGGAGTCCGCTTTTGGCTCCACAAGTAGTCAAAACGTTTGTGACGACCAGATGCTTCAAAGGATTCTTTCATAGGGAACTTTTGGAGAACTTTTCTTAAGGAGTTCGTCAGAAAACTTGTATAGAAACTTTCTTAATGAGCACTCGACAAACGATTTCGAGAACATACACAAAGTCCCAGCTATGGACCTAGTGCATCATCATAACCGAGGTCTCTTGCATTTCCTACAAGTAATTGGATCTCATATGGAGATGTTTAGTGAAGTAGAATGGAAAAATCGAGTGCAACTACACAAGAACTAGTCTCAGAATCGCTGCTCGAATCAGCTTTGCAAAGGTTAATCAAACATGGATATCTGACTCATACGGAGTCCGCTTTTGGCTCCACAAGTAGTCAAAACGCTTGTGACGACCAGATGCTTCAAAGGATTCTTTCATAGGGAACTTTTGGAGAACTTTTCTTAAGGAGTTCGCTCAGAAACTTGTATAGAAACTTTCTTAATGAGCACTCGACAAACGATTTCGAGAACATACACAAAGTCCCAGCTATGGACCTAGTGCATCATCATAACCGAGGTCTCTTGCATTTCCTACAAGTAATTGGATCTCATATGGAGATGTTTAGTGAAGTAGAATGGAAAAATCGAATGCAACTACACAAGAACTAGTCTCAGAATCGCTGCTCGAATCAGCTTTTATGCAAAGGTTAATCAAACATGGATATCTCGACTCATACGGAGTCCGCTTTGGCTCCACAAGTAGTCAAAACGCTTTGTGACGACCAGATGCTTCAAAGGATTCTTTCATAGGGAACTTTTGGAGAACTTTTCTTAAGGAGTTCGCTCAGAAACTTGTATAGAAACTTTCTTAATGAGCACTCGACAAACGATTTCGAGAACATACACAAAGTCCCAGCTATGGACCTAGTGCATCATCATAACCGAGGTCTCTTGCATTTCCTACAAGTAATTGGATCTCATATGGAGATGTTTAGTGAAGTAGAATGGAAAAATCGAATGCAACTACACAAGAACTAGTCTCAGAATCGCTGCTCGAATCAGTTTTATGCAAAGGTTAATCAAACATGGATATCTGACTCATACGGAGTCCGCTTTGGCTCCACAAGTAGTCAAAACGTTTGTGACGACCAGATGCTTCAAAGGATTCTTTCATAGGGAACTTTTGGAGAACTTTTCTTAAGGAGTTCGCTCAGAAACTTGTATAGAAACTTTCTTAATGAGCACTCGACAAACGATTTCGAGAACATACACAAAGTCCCAGCTATGGACCTAGTGCATCATCATAACCGAGGTCTCTTGCATTTCCCTACAAGTAATTGGATCTCATATGGAGATGTTTAGTGAAGTAGAATGGAAAAATCGAGTGCAACTACACAAGAACTAGTCTCAGAATCGCTGCTCGAATCAGTTTTATGCAAAGTGTTAATCAAACATGGATATCTGACTCATACGGAGTCCGCTTTGGCTCCACAAGTAGTCAAAACGCTTGTGACGACCAGATGCTTCAAAGGATTCTTTCATAGGGAACTTTTGGAGAACTTTTCTTAAGGAGTTCGCTCAGAAACTTGTATAGAAACTTTCTTAATGAGCACTCGACAAACGATTTCGAGAACATACACAAAGTCCCAGCTATGGACCTAGTGCATCATCATAACCGAGGTCTCTTGCATTTCCTACAAGTAATTGGATCTCATATGGAGATGTTTAGTGAAGTAGAATGGAAAAATCGAGTGCAACTACACAAGAACTAGTCTCAGAATCGCTGCTCGAATCAGCTTTTATGCAAAGGTTAATCAAACATGGATATCTCGACTCATACGGAGTCCGCTTTTGGCTCCACAAGTAGTCAAAACGTTTGTGACGACCAGATGCTTCAAAGGATTCTTTCATAGGGAACTTTTGGAGAACTTTTCTTAAGGAGTTCGTTCAAAACTTGTATAGAAACTTTCTTAATGAGCACTCGACAAACGATTTCGAGAACATACACAAAGTCCCAGCTATGGACCTAGTGCATCATCATAACCGAGGTCTCTTGCATTTCCTACAAGTAATTGGATCTCATATGGAGATGTTTAGTGAAGTAGAATGGAAAAATCGAGTGCAACTACACAAGAACTAGTCTCAGAATCGCTGCTCGAATCAGCTTTATGCAAAGGTTAATCAAACATGGATATCTGACTCATACGGAGTCCGCTTTGGCTCCACAAGTAGTCAAAACGTTTGTGACGACCAGATGCTTCAAAGGATTCTTTCATAGGAACTTTTGGAGAACTTTTCTTAAGGAGTTCGCTCAGAAACTTGTATAGAAACTTTCTTAATGAGCACTCGACAAACGATTTCGAGAACATACACAAAGTCCCAGCTATGGACCTAGTGCATCATCATAACCGAGGTCTCTTGCATTTCCTACAAGTAATTGGATCTCATATGGAGATGTTTAGTGAAGTAGAATGGAAAAATCGAGTGCAACTACACAAGAACTAGTCTGTAATCGCTGCTCGAATCAGCTTTTATGCAAAGTTAATCAAACATGGATATCTGACTCATACGGAGTCCGCTTTGGCTCCACAAGTAGTCAAAACGCTTGTGACGACCAGATGCTTCAAAGGATTCTTTCATAGGGAACTTTTGGAGAACTTTTCTTAAGGAGTTCGTTCAGAAACTTGTATAGAAACTTTCTTAATGAGCACTCGACAAACGATTTCGAGAACATACACAAAGTCCCAGCTATGGACCTAGTGCATCATCATAACCGAGGTCTCTTGCATTTCCTACAAGTAATTGGATCTCATATGGAGATGTTTAGTGAAGTAGAATGGAAAAATCGAGTGCAACTACACAAGAACTAGTCTCAGAATCGCTGCTCGAATCAGTTTTATGCAAAGGTTAATCAAACATGGATATCTGACTCATACGGAGTCCGCTTTTGGCTCCACAAGTAGTCAAAACGTTTGTGACGACCAGATGCTTCAAAGGATTCTTTCATAGGGAACTTTTGGAGAACTTTTCTTAAGGAGTTCGCTCAGAAACTTGTATAGAAACTTTCTTAATGAGCACTCGACAAACGATTTCGAGAACATACACAAAGTCCCAGCTATGGACCTAGTGCATCATCATAACCGAGGTCTCTTGCATTTCCTACAAGTAATTGGATCTCATATGGAGATGTTTAGTGAAGTAGAATGGAAAAATCGAGTGCAACTACACAAGAACTAGTCTCAGAATCGCTGCTCGAATCAGCTTTTATGCAAAGGTTAATCAAACATGGATATCTGACTCATACGGAGTCCGCTTTTGGCTCCACAAGTAGTCAAAACGTTTGTGACGACCAGATGCTTCAAAGGATTCTTTCATAGGGAACTTTTGGAGAACTTTTCTTAAGGAGTTCGCTCAGAAACTTGTATAGAAACTTTCTTAATGAGCACTCGACAAACGATTTCGAGAACATACACAAAGTCCCAGCTATGGACCTAGTGCATCATCATAACCGAGGTCTCTTGCATTTCCCTACAAGTAATTGGATCTCATATGGAGATGTTTAGTGAAGTAGAATGGAAAAATCGAGTGCAACTACACAAGAACTAGTCTCAGAATCGCTGCTCGAATCAGTTTTATGAAGTGTTAATCAAACATGGATATCTCGACTCATACGGAGTCCGCTTTGGCTCCACAAGTAGTCAAAACGTTTGTGACGACCAGATGCTTCAAAGGATTCTTTCATAGGAACTTTTGGAGAACTTTTCTAAGGAGTTCGCTCAGAAACTTGTATAGAAACTTTCTTAATGAGCACTCGACAAACGCATTTCGAGAACATACACAAAGTCCCAGCTATGGACCTAGTGCATCATCATAACCGAGGTCTCTTGCATTTCCTACAAGTAATTGGATCTCATATGGAGATGTTTAGTGAAGTAGAATGGAAAAATCGAAAGTAACTACACAAGAACTAGTCTCAGAATCGCTGCTCGAATCAGTTTTGTGCAGTGTTAATCAAACATGGATATCTCGACTCATACGGAGTCCGCTTTGGCTCCACAAGTAGTCAAAACGTTTGTGACGACCAGATGCTTCAAAGGATTCTTTCATAGGGAACTTTTGGAGAACTTTTCTTAAGGAGTTCGCTCAGAAACTTGTATAGAAACTTTCTTAATGAGCACTCAACAAACGATTTCGAGAACATACACAAAGTCCCAGCTATGGACCTAGTGCATCATCATAACCGAGGTCTCTTGCATTTCCTACAAGTAATTGGATCTCATATGGAGATGTTTAGTGAAGTAGAATGGAAAAATCGAGTGCAACTACACAAGAACTAGTTTGTAATCGCTGCTCGAATCAGTTTTATGCAAAGTTAATCAAACATGGATATCTGACTCATATGGAGTCCGTTTTGGTCCACAAGTAGTAAAAAAATTTGTGACAACCAGATGCTTCAAAGGATTCTTTCATAGGGAACTTTTGGAGAACTTTTCTTAAGGAGTTCGTTCAGAAACTTGTATGGAAACTTTCTTAATGAGCACTCGACAAACGCATTACAAGAACATACACAAAGTCCCAGCTATGGACCTAGTCTTCATCATAACCGAGGTCTCTTGCATTTCCCTACAAGTAATTGGATCTCATATGGAGATGTTTAGTGAAGTAGAATGGAAAAATCGAGTGCAACTACACAAGAACTAGTCTCAGAATCGCTGCTCGAATCAGTTTTGCGCAGTGTTAATCAAACATGGATATCTGACTCATACGGACTCCGTTTTGGCTCCACAAGTAGTCGAAACGTTTGTGACGACCAGATGCTTCAAAGGATTCTTTCATAAGGAACTTTTGGAGAACTTTTCTTAAGGAGTTCGTTAAGAAACTTATATAAAAACTTTCTTAATGAGCACTCGACAAATGCATTTCGAGAACATACACAAAGTCCCAGCTATGGACCTAGTGCATCCTCATAACCGATGTAGAGGGATAAAATCATGCAATATGATATAATCCCCATTGAGGGAGTCCTGATTAGGGGTGTCAGCGAACTATCACCGACAGACTATGAAGATACAAGATTGAAGACTTCGAGTGTCCGGATGGGACTTTCCTTGGCGTGGAAGGCAAGCTTGGCGAAATATGTAGATTTCCCATTGTAACCGACTGGTGTAACCATAACCCTATACGATGTCTATATAAACCGGAGGGTTTTAGTCCGTGGGACTCGACAATCATACCATAGGCTAGCTTCTAGGGTTTAGCCTCTCTGTTCTCGTGGTAGATCTACTCTTGTATTAATCAAGCAGGAGTAGGGTATTACCTCCATCGAGAGGGCCCAACCTGGGTAAAAACATCGTGTCCCTTGTCTCCTGTTACCATCCGCCTAGAAGCACAGTTCGGGACCCCCTACCCGAGATCCGCCGGTTTTGACACCGACATTGGTGCTTTCATTGAGAGTTCCTCTGTGTCGTCACCTATAGGCCCGATGGCTCCTTCAATCGTCAGCAACGACGCAGTCCAGGGTGAGACTTTTCTCCCCGGACAAATCTTTGTATTCGGCGGCTTTGCACCGTGGGCCAATTCGCTAGGCCATCTGGAGCAGATCGAAAGCTACGCCCCTGGCCATCAGGTCAGATTTGGAAGCCTGAACTATACGGCTGATGCCCGCGGAGATTTGATCTTTGAAGGATTCGAGCCATAGCCAAGCGTGCCGCACTGTCTCGATGGGCACGATTTAGCTCTGCCGCCGAACAGTGTCCTGGAGGCCGCACCAGCGTCCACTCCGACCCTTAGCTCGAAGCCGACTCCCCCGATCGAGGACGAATGGTTGGACACCGCCTCGGGGGCTATGATCTTTACGGCGATTGAGCCGAACTCCATCCCTATCCTTTGCGAAGACCGTGACTCCAAGGCGCCGGACTCCTCTTCGGACTCCGAACCCTCCGCGCCCCTGCCAATCGAATCCGATTGGGCGCCGGTCATGGAGTTCACTGCCATGACATCTTTCAAAGACTCGCCTTTGGTGGCATCCTGAATTCACTAAAGTCTCTCTTTTTATCAGGAGAGCCCTGGCCGGACTACGGTCAGGAAGGTTGGGATGCGGACAACGAAGAAATTCAACGCCCACCCACCGCCCACTTTGTAGCCACTGTCGAAAGCTTAAACGACGTGCTCGATTTCAACTCCAAAGACATCGACGGTATGGACGACGATGTAGGAGACAACCATGAAACAACACCTATAGGATACTGGACAACCACCTCATCCCATGATGTATACATGGTGGATACACCTAAAGGAAGTGACGACGACGAACAACGGGACACTAAGAAGGATAAATCCCTCTAAAGCAGTCAAAACGGCAACGTAAACGCCGCACCAAGTCCCGCCTCGACAAAGACCCAGCCATAGAGCAGGGCGAACCGGTGGACCACGAACATGCTATCGAGCAACCGTCCGAATAGGACAACTTGGATAAACAACCCGTCCCCGGCGAGGATAACAGTCCGGATGATCTCACGCCGGACAAATTGTTGGAGCAGAAGAACCTCCACAAAGGCTCAAATCGCCATCGCTGCGTAGCCTGAAAAAGCAGAAGCGGAAGCTCAAAACAGCGGAAGATGCACTCAGAATCAAATGGAGCAAAGTACTCAACACCGCAGACAAATACGGCGACAGTTGTCGAACAAAGAGCTACCCGAAGAGAAAAATACTGCCCGAATTTGATGAGGAGGCCGTAGAGCCCCCACAATCACAAAGCAAGAAGGCCACCCGGTCGGATGGACGACCCCACGGCAAACAGAGAGCGGCAAATGGCGCTGCACACAAGCCGATACGCGATCCGCATAAGGATTCACGTCAAAAGGATGGCCCAGTTAGGTCCATCTATGGGCCGAGAAAGCAAGCTCTTCAAAGCAATGCAACACGCCAAATATACGAACATCAAGGCACACCCAAATATAGGGGTGCCGCACACCCCCTGTGTTTCACCGATGAGGTGCTGGATCACAAATTCCCAGCGGGATTCAAACCCGTAAACATAGAGGCATAAGACAGAACAACAGACCCTGGAGTCTGGATTGAGGATTACATCCTCCACATACACATGGCTAGAGGAGATGATCTCCACGCCATAAAATACTTACCCCTCAAACTCAAAGGGCCAGCTCGGCATTGGCTTAAAAGCCTTCCCGAAAACACCATTGGAGTTGGGAAGAGCTCGAGGATGCGTTTGGGCAAATTTTCAGGGACCTATGTCCGCCCCGGATGCGTACGATCTAAGTCACATAACTCAATAGCCCGAGAGTCAGCCCGAAATTCGGAATAAGTTCCTTACAAAAAGAACCAAATAGTCGATTGTCTCGGACGCCAAGCCTTAGCAGCCTTCAAACACAACGTCCGAGACGAATGGCTCGCCAGACACCTCGCCAAGAAAAGCCAAGAACAATGGCCGATTAACAAGCCTCATGACCCGCTTATGCTGGAGAGGATAGCTGGCTAGCAAGATGCAGCACCAGCGACCCAAGTACATCCGAGGTCAGGGATGGAAATGGGAAACCACGACGCAACAAGGACCAGCGGTGGACCAGGGGAAACAGTCCGAAGAGCGCGACAGTCAATGCCGGATTCAAAAGCTCTCGGCAGAACAATAAAAAACTGCCCCTTAAGGATAATAGCGATGAGCTATCCAACTTAAACAAAATCTTGGACAAGATATGTTAGATCCACAGTACTCCCGGGAAGCCTGCAAACCATACCCACAGAGATTGTTGGGTCTTCAAGCAGTCCGGAAGACTCAACGCCGAACACAAAGGGCTCGACACACCAAGTGAGGATGATGACGAACCCCACAAATAGAGCACTGGAAAACAAAAGAATTTCCCACAAGAGGTTAAAACAAAGAAACTCACTTCACGTGATAAAAGGGAAAAAGCAGAGCGGCGCCCACTAAAATGCGCGCCGCATGCATCACCCTAGCGGAGTACCAACACCGGTTGTCAATACC
The DNA here is from genome assembly GCA_021605205.1 of Aegilops longissima. Classification (NCBI taxonomy): domain Eukaryota; kingdom Viridiplantae; phylum Streptophyta; class Magnoliopsida; order Poales; family Poaceae; genus Aegilops; species Aegilops longissima. The sequence continues at coordinate 151,857,022 of CM038681.1, forward strand.
AATCACCTTCGACCATCGTGACTACTCCGAAAGTATCCGGACGCAGGATGGACTGCCTTGATATTGGATCCTATAATCGACGGATTCCAATTTACACAAGTCCTCATGGACGGCGGCAAGGACATAAACCTGATATATCGAGACACAATCCGCAGGATGGGGATAGACCCAACCAAAATTCGCCATAGCAACACCTCCTTCAAAGGGTAATGCCAGGCTCAGACGCCCATTGTATCGGGCTCCTCACGGCTAGAAGTTGTGTTCGGCTCATCCGACAACTTCCGCCAAAAGTTAACCTTCCACATCACCCCATTCAAAGTAGATATCAAGCACTCATCATGCGTGAAGCTTTCTCCCGCTTTAACGCAATACCGCATTATGCATCTCTTACACTTAAAATGCCCGGTCCACGCGGCATCATCTCATTAAAAGGGAGTATTAAGTGTTACTCGAACACGGAAGAACGTGAGACTGCCTTGACAGCCCCACACCAATCCGGCTCCGCTAATCAAAGCACCTGAATAGGTCATTCAAACCCCGGACATGGCTAGATGAGTCCGGCGCCTACTAGCGGCATACCCCCATACAAGGGGCTGCACGCACGTACACCAAGAGACAATAAAGATCAATTTTATTCACCTTCCGAACCGTACTCTGCTTATTTAATATAAAGTTCATTTCTCGCACGATATTTTTTCTTTTCAACTAAGTTCTTCTCTTTTACGGATGAACACCGTGCTACACCCGTCCAGGATACGGCACAACGGAGACACAGGCGCAGACGTGCAGCAGGGACCCGTAGCAAGGATTCTTTTCAGATTAAGACCCTACGTGAACCTTTTTTACTGTCTCTTGTTGATACACATCCCCCGGTTTCTTACTATAACTGAGGAGGAGGCTGGCGTTTTGGCATCGGCCGCACCAGAATTTTTGCGCTGCACGGACACGGGGCTTAGGGCATTATTCTGCCTGTTTTCATAAAGACCGAATACCTTAGGGAGTGTTCGGCGTCTCGAAGTTAGGCCTTATATGCATCAGCTCGAATCAGGTCTTTGGTCAAATGTTGGGTTTGCCCGGCTCCCATGTTTTGGTACCTTACGCCCGTTATATCGGCTAAGGTAGCGTTGGGAGAACCACCGCGATTGTGCCCCGGTTGAGCTGGGTTGAGCACCTCAAAGGAGAAAGCTAAAACTGACTGTCATGATATAGCGTGAGACTGGTCAACCACTCGATGACCCAGCGGAATGTTTAGAATTCCCCCGCATTGACGAAGGGCCGTTTCCCGGTCAGGCACATACGTGCCCCGAATTCGGAAGAGCGCGGTGCCCCTAGGGGCTATATATTAGCCTCACCATCGAGCTCCTATGGCTAAGTGAAAGTGATAAAGCATTATAGTCCGGTTGCCTAGTTTGCTACGCCATCACCTCCTTCACAGGACCAAGACGTTGGATTAAGTGTGAAAATGCGCCTTTTTTGCAAACACCCCCGCACTATGTGCGTGGGGGCTGAAGCCGAAGACTGCCACTTTCAGGTTATATACACATATACATCAACGGCCGCACAGGAGGCGTTTTAATACTTGAACGCACAAGTATAAAAAGCTCTTATATTATATCAAAACATTGTTTTCACAAATCATACATGTCATTTAAACATAATATCCTTCGAGCATTGCGTCTCTATTAAACGAAGCGCCTGCGCAGACTTCCTCAAAATAGTGCTCGGCAGTACTGCTTCTGTCCGAATCTTGGGATGCAACGTCGGTGGCCTTCATCTCCGCCCAAGATGTCTTGACACGGCAAGAGCCATCCGCGCCCCTCTATGCATGCTTGACCGCTTCATTGCATCGATATGCGGTACCGCACCAAGGAACTGCTGCACTAAGCCAAAATAACTCTTCGGCTGGGTCCGCTTCGCCACAAATGAGTCATGACATGCTTCATGGCAAGTCCGGATAATCGGTTCAGCTCGCCCATTCGCCAACCGGTCGGTCAACGAAGAGGACGCCCGGACTATGGAATTGCGACCAAAATAGCTCTTCCTTCGTGCCCCTTCGGTCTCTTGAAGTGCTCGATCGCGTCGCGGCGCTTCGCCGCTAAGTCCAGATAAGCATCCTCCAAACTCCAAAGCTTGTCCAACTGAGCATACTTCGGATCCGTATATTTCCTCCGCAGCAGAAACAGTTTTCCAGCCGCAATATCCCCGGCCTGACTCAGCCCCTCCTTGGCAGCTCTCATAGTGGAACGGGCATCCTTGGATTCGGGGTGGCCTTTTTCAGGTCCTCTTGTTCCGCTTGACGTTCTTTTTCAAGAACCTCGCAGCGGTCGGCAGCATTCTTCGCTTTGAGGCCAAATCGCCATTTCCTCCTTGCTTCGGCAAAGAGCAGCCCGCTCGCTTTCAGCTCTTCTCGCCGCTTTTAAAGCGCCACATTTTTTGGGCTTGCTCTTTAGCTCGGGCAAGTTCCGCCCGTAGCCTCTCCACAGCAACGGCACCGTCTGCATCAAAGCATACAAGTTGTAAGGCATGGGCGTCAAGCTCCCTTACCAGGTGTCCACGGAGAAGTCGCATACCTTGTGACTCGTCAAACCGTTTATTGACCAGAGCGATATCCGCATCCGCCTCGTCAAGTTGCCGCTTTAGTTCGGCAAATTCATCAGTCCGGCTAGCCACCGGACGCCCCGCCACCTACATAGGAATGGCGACATGTTAGTATTGAGATTATGATCTCGCACGCCGTCGGTTGTGACAAAGATACCGAGTCTCAGGGGCTACTATCTACACAGGGCGCATTTTATGCAAAACTGTTAGAAGGTACATCATTTTGCGTACCTCAAAACCCGTCAGTAAACCTACGACGGCTTCATGCAACCCGCTCTTAGCGGATGAAATCCTTTCAATCACCGTACTCATTAACGTACAATGATCTTCCGAGATAGACGCTCGCCCGAGCAGATCCTTTAGCTCCTCCGACCGTACACCCGTTGGTGCCGGACTCGTCCGGTGGCCCTTCTCGAAGGCCGGACACGGAGGGCTTTGAGGGGACATACGGCTGCCTTTTGGCCCTGCCGGATTCAAAGAAGCCCTCCGCGACGACACCTCAGGGTCGCCAGCCTCGCATGGCGGTACGGCAGGCGGAGGCGTTTCGCTCTCCATCATCTCCGGATCAAGATCCCCTGAAGACGAGCTCTGCTGTGAAGGGCTGAGATCCGAACTACAAGGTAATACTTTCGGTTATCTTCAGAAATAAATACAGGGATGTTCTTTATTCACAGGACCCCTTCTTTTTACTTACGGCTCGCTGGAGGGCTGATCCCCTTGGGGAAATAGTGCGGCTGGGATACTTCCCGGCGCCGGACTTTCTGACGAAGACTTCTTTCCCCGTTTTGAGGCCTTGGCTTCCGGGTCTTCGGAAGCGGTTCTCTTCTCCCCTTGGAGGGGAGGATCCCTGATCCCCCCTTTCTTGATAGCCTCCTTCATGGAGGAAGTAGCTTCCTCGTTCCCCCCTTCGCCTTCTTCAAAAGGCACAGCCTCTAGCATCTTGGTTAATACGGGATCCGGCGTGGTCTCAGGGAGGGGGGCCGGACACCTGATCAGTTTTGCTTTTGCTGTCCACTCCTGTTTAAAGGATAGCTCTTTTAAGGGCAAGTTTATGATAAATATGCGGAAAGCATGTCTGGGTACAGGAATACTTACTTGAGTATCCGGGCGATTGCAGCTCAGACCTGCATCCTCGGTCAAGTCCGGACACATTGCTTGTGATCCAAGAACAGTTTGTACATCTCCACGGCGCGCTATGCCATAAAATGTTGAAGAGCTCGTGGTCCCTCCGGATTGAACTCCCACAGCGGAGGGGGCGACGTTTGCAGGGCAGTATGCGACGAAGCAACATGACCTGCGCTACTACGACCAGATTGATCTCTCTCTCTAGGAGGTCTCGAATACGGCCCTGCAACAAGGGCACGTCCTTGGGTGGCCCCCAGTCAAGCCCTGTATTGACCCATGACGCCAGCCGCAATGGAGGACCCGAGCGGAAGGCAGGCGGCGCCACCCATTTGGTGCCCCTGGGAGCGGTGATATAGAACCACTCCTGTTGCCATAAATTGAGCTCCTCTTGAAAAGAGCCCTCGGGCCATGGAGCACCCGCATTCTTGTTTATAACAGCCCCTCCGCACTCTGCCTGATGCCCCTTGATCACCTTCGGCTCCACTTTGAAGGTCTTAAGCCACAATCCGAAGTGAGGGGTAATGCGGAGGAAGGCTTCACATACGACAATGAACGACGAGATGTGGAGGATGGACTCCGGATCCAAGTCGTGGAATTCCAGACCATAATAAAACATGAGCCCCCGCACAAAGGGATCCGTCGGGAAGCCTAAACCCCGAAGGAAGTGAGACACGAACACCACGCTCTCACCGGGCTCGGGAGTGGGAATGACCTGCCCTGGAGCTGGCAGCCTATGCGAAAACTCGTCGGTTAGATACCTGGTGTCTCGCAGCTTTAGCACATCTTCTTCCGTGATGGAAGAAGACATCCATCGGCCGAGCCGTTCGGAGCCGGACATCGTCGAAGGTCCGAAGCGCCTAAATCTGAAGCTTTGGGTGTTAGAACTCGAAGCGCGAGGCGAACTCGGTGGAGGGTGGAAAAAAGAAGAGGGCCTCGGTCTCATTATAAAGAGGTTGAATACCAAGAGCCCTCCCCGTGGTCGATTGGGACTCGCCTTCGATAGAGGAGGCGTGCCAACGGGCACGGTTGGGTTACCCACATCCGTATTGATGAGAATCCCGGAATAAGGGGGCATGATCTACGCTTTGATAAGACGTGCCAAGAAAACCGCCTCGCTAAACGCGCTGAGGTGGGACTGTAAAAAACAATTCAAATAAAGGCCTGGCCGTGGTGTGATGTCACGCCGCGGAATACGTCAGCAGATCTGTGCAAAGAATTATTCTCTCTACGGTAGTATGTGGAACTTGTTTTGCAGAGCCGGACACTATCCTTGTGTTCAAAACCTTCTATGAAGTATTCGGAGGAGGAACCCGCCTTGCAATGCCGAAGACAATGTGCGCGACGGACTCGTCGTCATTGAAGCCTGGTTCAGAGGCTACTGAGGGAGTCCTAGATTAGGGGCTGTCCGGATAGCCGAACTATCACCGTTGGCCGGACTCCTAGACTATGAAGATACAAGATTGAAGACTTCGTCCCGTGTCCGGATGGGACTTTCCTTGGCGTGGAAGGCAAGCTTGGCGATACGGATATGTAGATTTCCTACCATTGTAACCGACTCTGTGTAACCCTAACCCTATCCGGTGTCTATATAAACCGGAGGGTTTTAGTCCGTAGGACGAACAACAATCATACCATAGGCTAGCTTCTAGGGTTTAGCCTCTCTGATCTCGTGGTAGATCTACTCTTGTACTACCCATATCATCAATATTAATCAAGCAGGAGTAGGGTATTACCTCCATCGAGAGGGCCCGAACCTGGGTAAAAACATCGTGTCCCTTGTCTCCTGTTACCATCCGCCTAGACGCACAGTTCGGGACCCCCTACCCGAGATCCGCCGGTTTTGACACCGACACCCATCTTGTTATCCTCGATGGCAACAACACTATACGTGCCTTGCTTCCCCTACTGTCACTGAGAAAGAACACCGCAAGATTGAACCCAAAGCTAAGCGCTTCTCCCATTGCAAGAAAGATCAATCTAGTAGGCCAAACCAAACTGATAATTTGAAGAAACTTGCAAAGATAACCAATCATACATAAAAGAATTCAGAAGATTCAAATATTGTTCATAGATAAACTTGATCATAAACCCACAATTCATCAGTCTCAACAAACACACCGCAAAAGAAGATTACATCGAATAGATCTCCACAAGAGAGGGAGAGATTGAGATTCAAAAAGAGAGAATAAGCCAGCTAGCTAATAACTATGGACCCGAAGGTCTGAGGTAAAATACTCACACATCATCGGAGAGGCTATGGTGTTGATGTAGAAGCCCTCCGTGATCGATGCCCCCCCATGGAGCTCCTAACAGGCCCCAAGATGGGATCTCACGGTGCATGAAGGTTGCGGCGGTGGAATTAGGTTTTGGCTCCGTGTCTGGTAGTTTGGGGTACGAGGTATATATAGGAGGAAGGAGTACGTCGGTGGAGCAACAGGGGCCCACGAGGTGGAGGGCACGCCTGTGGGGTAAGCGCGCCTCTACCTCGTGCCCTCCTAGTTGATGTCTTGACGTAGGGTCCAAGTCCTTGGATCACGTTCGTTCAAAAATCACGCTCCCAAGGTTTCATTCCGTTTGGACTCCGCTTGATATTCTTTTTCCGTGAAACTCAAATAGGCAAAAAAACAGCAATTCTGGGCTGGGCCTCCGGTTAATAGGTTAGTCCCAAAAATAATATAAAAGTGTATAATAAAGCCCAATAATGTCCAAAATAGAATATAATATAGCATGGAACAATCAAAAATTATAGATACGTTGGAGACGTATCAAACATCCCCAAGCTTAATTCATGCTCGTCCTCGAGTAGGTAAATGATAAAAACAAAATTTTTGATGTGGAATGTTACTTGGCATAATTTTAATGTAATTCTTCTTAATTGTGGTATGAATATTCAGATCCGAAAGATTCAAGATAAAAGTTCAATATTGACATAAAAATAATAATACTTCAAGCATACTAACTAAGCAATTATGTCTTCTTAAAATAACATGGACAAAGAAAGTTCATCCCTACAAAATCATATAGTTTAGTCATGCTCCATTTTCGTCACACAAGAATGCTCTCATCATGCACAACCCCGATGACAAGCCAAGCAATTGTTTCATACTTTAGTAATCTCAAACTTTTTCAACTTTCACGCAATCCATGAGTGTGAGCCATGGATATTGCACTATGGGTGGAATAGAATATAATGATGGGGGTTATGTGGAGAAGACAAAAGGGAGAAAGTCTCACGTCAACGAGGCTAATCAATGAGCTATGGAGATGCCCATCGACTGATGTTAATGCAAGGAGTAGGGATTGCCATGCAACGGATGCACTAGAGCTATAAATATATGAAAGCTCAACAAATGAAACTAAGTGGGTGTGCATCCAACTTGCTTGCTCACGAAGACCTAGGGCATCTGAGGAAGCCCATTGTTGGAATATACAAGCCAAGTTCTATAATGAAAAATTCCCACTAGTATATGAAAGTGATAAAACAAGAGACTCTCTATCATGAAGATTATGGTGCTACTTTGAAGCACAAGTGTGGTAAAAGGATAGTAACATTGTCCCTTCTCTCTTTTTCTCTCATTTTTTGGGCCTTCCCTTTTTTTATGGCCTTTCTCTTTTTTTTATTCCTCACTTGGGACAATGCTCTAGAAAATGATGATCATCACACTTCTATTTATTTACAACTCAATGATTACAACTCGATACTAGAACAAAGTATGACTCTATATGAATGCCTCCGGCGGTGTACCGGAATATGCAATGAACCAAGAGAGACATGTACGAAAGAATTATGAATGGTGGCTTTACCACAAATACTATGTCAACTACATGATCATGCAAAGCAATATGACAATGATGAAGGTGTCATGATAAACGTAACGGCGGAAAGTTGCATGGCAATATAACTCGGAATGGCTATGGAAATGCCATAATAGGTAGGTATGGTGGCTGTTTTGAGGAAGATATAAGGAGGTTTATGTGTGAAAGAGCATATCATATCATGGGGTTTGATGCGGTGAAGTTTGCACCAACTCTCAATGTGAGAAAGGGCAATGCACGGCATCAAGAGGCTAGCAATGATGGAAAGGTGAGAGTGCGATAATCCATGGACTCAACATTAGTCATAAAGAACTCACATACTTATTGCAAAAATCTACAAGTCATCAAAAACCAAGCACTACGCGCATGCTCCTAGGGGGATAGATTGGTAGGAAAAGACCATCGCTCGTCCCCGACCGCCACTCATAAGGAAGACACTCAAAGAACACCTCATGTTTCAAATTTGTTACATAACGTTTACCATACGTGCATGCTACGGGACTTGCAAACTTCAACACAAGTATTTCTCAAATTTAAAACTACTCAACTAGCACAACTTTGATATCACTACCTCCATGTCTCAAAACAATCATCAAGCATCAAACTTCTCTTAGTATTCAGCACACTCATAAGAAAGTTTTTACTAGTCTTGAATACCTAGCATATTAGGATTATTTAAGCAAATTACCATGTTGTTTAAGACTCTCAAAATAATCTAAGTGAAGCATTAGAGAATAATAGTTTCTATAAAACAAATCCACCACCGTGCTCTAAAAGACATAAGTGAAGTACAAGAACAAAAACTATATAACTCAAAAGATATAAGTGAAGCACATCGAGTATTCTAATAATTTCCGAATCATGTGTGTCTCTCTCAAAAGGTGTGTAAAGCAAAGATAATTGT
>CM038681.1:151865564-152008398 GCA_021605205.1 Aegilops longissima
GGACCTAGTGCATACTCATAACCGAGGACTCTTTCATTTCCCTACAAGTAATTGGATCTCATATGGAGATGTTTAGTGAAGTAGAATGAAAAAATCAAGTGCAACTACACAAGAACTAGTCTGTAACTGTCGTTCGGAATAAGTTTAGCGCAGTGTTAAGTGAAACATTGATATTTGACTCATACAGAGTCTGTTTTGGCTCCACAAGTAGTCAAAACATTTGTAACGACCAGATGCTTTAAAGGATTCTTTTATAGGGAACTTTTGAAGAACTTTCCTTAAGGAGTTCGTTCAAAAACTTGTATAGAAACTTTCTTAATGAGCACTCGACAAACGCATTTCGAGAACATACACAAAGTCCCAGCTATGGACCTAGTGCATCCTCATAACCTAGGTCTCTTACATTTCCCTAAAAGTAACTGGATCTCATATGGAGATGTTTAGTGAAGTAGAATGGAAAAAATCGAGTGCAACTACACAAGAACTAGTCTCAGAATCGTTGTTCGAATCAGCTTTTATGCATGTTAATCAAACATGGATATCTGATTCATACGGAGATCGTTTTGGCTCCACAAGTAGTCAAAACGTTTGTCACGACCATATGCTTCAAAGGATTCTTTCATAGGGAACTTTTGGAGAACATTTCTTAAGGAGTTCGTTCAGAAACTTGTATAGAAACTTTCTTAATGAGCACTCAACAAACGCATTTCGAGAGCATACACAAAGTCCCAGCTATGGACCTAGTGCATCCTCATAACCTAGGTCTCTTGCATTTCCGTACAAGTAATTGGATCTCATATGGAGATGTTTAGTGAAGTAGAATGGAAAAAATCGATTGCAACTACACAAGAACTAGTCTCAGAATCGCTGCTCGAATCAGTTTTGCAAAGGTTAATCAAACATGGGTATCTCGACTCATACGGAGTTCGTTTTGGCTCCACAAGTAGTCAAAACGTTTGTGACGACCAGATGCTTCAAAGGATTCTTTCATAGGGAACTTTTGGAGAACAGTTCTTAAGGAGTTCGTTCAGAAACTTGTATAGAAACTTTCTTAATGAGCACTCGACAAATGCATTTCGAGAACATACACAAAGTCCCAGCTATGGACCTAGTGCATCATCATAACCGAGGTCTCTTGCATTTCCCTACAAGTAATCGGATCTCATGTGGAGATGTTTAGTGAAGTAGAATGGAAAAAGTCGAGTGCAACTATACAAGAACTAGTCTGTAATTATCGTTCAGAATCAGTTTTGCGCAATGTTAACTGAAACATGGATATCTGACTCATACGGAGTCCGTTTTGGCTCCACAGGTTGTCAAAACATTTGTGACGAGCATATGCTTCAAAGTAATCTTTCATAGGAAACTTTTGGAGAACTTTTCTTAAAGAGTTCGTTCAGAAACTTGTATACAAACTTTCTTAATGAGCGCTCGACAAACGCATTTCGAGAACATACACAAAGTCCCAGCTATGGACCTAGTGCGTCATCATAACCGAGGTCTCTTGCATTTCCCTACAAGTAATGGGATCTCATATGGAGATGTTTAGTGAAGTAGAAAGAAAAAAATCAAGTGCAACTACACAAGAACTAGTCTGTAACTGTCGTAAGGAATAAGTTTTGCGCAGTGTTAACTGAAACATGGATATCTGACTCATACGGAGTCTGTTTTGGCTCCACAAATAGTCAAAACGTTTGTAACAACCAGATGCTTTAAAGGATTCTTTCATAGGGAACTTTTGAAGAACTTTCCTTAAGGAGTTCGTTCAGAAACTTGTATAGAAACTTTCTTAATGAGCACTCGACGAACACATTTCGAGAACATAAACAAAGTCTCAGCTATGGACCTAGTGCATCCTCATAACCGAGGTATCTTGCATTTCCATAAAAGTAATTAGATCTCATATGGATATGTTTAGTGAAGTAGAATGGAAAAATTCGAGTGCAACTACACAAGAACTCGTCTGTAACTGTCATTCAAAATCAGTTTTGCGCAGTGTTAACTGAAACATTAATATCTGACTCATACGGAGTCCGTTTTGGCTCGACAAGTAGTCCAAACGTATGTGATGACCAGATGCTTGAAAGGATTCTTTTATAGGGAACTTTTGGAGAACATTTCTTAAGGAGTTCGTTCAGAAACTTGTATAGAAACTTTCTTAATGAGCACTCGACAAACGCATTTTGAGAACATACACAAAGTCCCAGCTATGGACCTAGTGCATCATCATAAGCGAGGTCTTTTGCATTTCCCTACAAGTAACTGGATCTCATATGGAGACGTTTAGTGAAGTAGAATGGAAGAAATCGACTGCAACTACACAAGAACTAGTCTGTAACTCCCGTTCGGAATCAGTTTTGTGCAGTGTTAACCGAAACATGGATATCTGACTCATACGGAGTCCGTTTTGGCTCCAAAGGTTGTCAAAACGTTTGTGACGACCAGATGCTTCAAAGGAATCTTTCATAGGAAACTTTTGGAGAACTTTTCTTAAGGAGTTCGTTAAGATACTTGTATAGAAACTTTCTTAATGAGTGCTCGACAAACTTGTATAGAAACTGTTGTTCGGAATCAGTTTTGCGTAGTGTTAACCGAAACATGGATATCTGGTTCATACAGAGTCCGTTTTGGCTCCACAAGTAGTCAAAACGTTTGTAACGACTAGATGCTTAAAAGGGTTCTTTCATAGGGAACTTTTTAAGAACTTTCCTTAAGGAGTTCGTTCAAAAACTTGTATAGAAACTTTCTTAATGAGCACTCGGCGAACGCATTTTGAGAACATACAAAAAGTCCCAGCTATGTACCTAGTGCATCCTCATAACCAAGATCTCTTGCATTTCCCTACAAGTAACAAGATTTCATATGGAGATGTTTTGTGAAGTAGAATGGAAAAAAATCAAGGGCAACTACACAAGAACTAGTCTCAGAATCGCTGCTCGAATCAGTTTTATGCAGGTTAATCAAAACATGGATATCTGACTCATACAGAGTCCGTTTTGGTTCCACAAGTAGTCAAAACGTTTGTGACGACCAGATGCTTCAAAGGATTATTTCATAGGGAACTTTTGAAGAAATTTTCTTAAGGAGTTCGTTCAGAAACTTGTATAGAAACTTTCGTAATGAGCGCTCGATGAACGCATTTCAAGAATATACACAAAGTCCCAGCTATGGACCTAGTGCATCCTCATAACCGAGGTCTCTTGCATTTCCCTACAAGTAATTGGATCTCATATTGAGATGTTTAGTGAAGTAGAATGGAAAAAATCGAGTGCATCTACACAAGAACAAGTCTCAGAATCGCTGCTCGAATCAGTTTTATGCAGGTTAATGAAACATGGATATCTGACTCATACGGAGTTCGTTTTGGCTTCACAAGTAGTCAAAATGTTTTTTCGACCATATGCTTCAAAGGATTCTTTCATATGGAACTTTTGGAGAAATTTTCTTAAGGAGTTCGTTCAAAAACTTGTATAGAAACTTTCTTAATGAGCAATCGACAAACACATTCCTAGAACATACACAAAGTGCCAGCTATGGACCTAGTGCATCCTCATAACCGAGGTCTCTTGCATTTCCCTAGAATTAATTGGATCTCATATGGAGATGTTTAGTGAAGTAAAATGGAAAAAATCGAGTGCAACTACACAAGAACTAGACTATAACTGTCGTTCGGAATCAGTTTTGCGAAGTGTTAACTGAAACATGGATATCTTACTCATACTGAGTCCGTTTTGGCTCAAAAAGTAGTCAAAACGTTTGTGATGATCAGATGCTTCATAGGATTCTTTTATAGGGAACTATTGGAGAATTTTCTTAAGGAGTTCGTTCAGAAACTTGTATAGAAACTTTCTTAATGAGCGCTCGACAAACGCATTTCGAGAACATACACAAAGTCCCAGCTATGGACCTAGTGCATCCTCATAACCAAGGTCTCTTGCATTTCCCTACAAGTAATTGGATCTCATATGGAGATGTTTAGTGAAGTAGAATGGAAAAAATCGAGTGGAACTACACAAGAACTAGTCTTTAACTGTCGTTCAGATTCAGTTTTGCGCAGTGTTTACTGAAACATGGATATCTGACTCATATGGAGAACGTTTTGGCTCCACAAGTAGTCAAAACGTTTGTGACGACCAGATGCTTCAAAGGAATCTTTCATAGGGAACTTTTAGAGAACTTTTCTTAAGGAGTTCGTTAAGAAACTTGTATAGAAACTTTCTTAATGAGCGCTCGACAAACGCATTTTGAGAACATACACAAAGTCCCAGCTATGGACCTAGTGCATCATCATAACCGAGGTCTCTTGCATTTCCCTACAAGTAATTGGATCTCACATGGAGATGTTTAGTGAAGTAGAATGAAAAAAATCGAGTGCAACTACACAAAAACTAGTATTTAACTGTCGTTCAGAATCAGTTTTGCGCAGTGTTAACTGAACATATGGATATCTGACTCGTACGGAGTCCGTTTTGGCTCCACAAGTAGTCAAAACATTTTGACGAGCAGATGCTTCAAAGGATTCTTTCATACGGAACTTTTGGAGAACTTTTCTTAAGGATTTCGTTGAGAAACTTGTATAGACATTTTCTTATTGAGCAATCGACAAACGCATTTCGAGAACATACACAAAGTCCCAGCAACCGACCTAGTGCATCCTCATAACGGAGGTCTCTTGCATTTCCCTACAAGTAATTGGATCTCATATGGAGATGTTTAGTGAAGTAGAATGGAAAAAATCGAGTGCAACTACACAAGAACTAGTGTGTAACTATCGTTGGGAATCAGTTTTGCGCAGTGTTAACGGAAACATGGATATCTGACTCATACGGAGTCTGTTTTGGCTCCACAAGTAGTCAAAACGTTTGTGACGACCAGATGCTTCAAAGGATTCTTTCATAGGGAACTTTTGGAGAACTTTTCTTAAGGAGTTTGTTCAGAAACTTGTATAGAAACTTTTCTTAATGAGCACTCGACAAACGCATTTCGAGAACATACACAAAGTCCCAGCTATGGACCTAGTGCATCCTCATAACCGAGGTCTCTTGCATTTCGATACAAGTAATTGGATCTCATATGGGGATGTTTAGTGAAGTGGAATAAAAAAACTCGAGTTCAACTACACAAGTTCTAGTCTGTAACTGTCGTTCAGAATCAGTTTTTCGCAGTGTTAACTGAAACATGGATATCTGACACATACGGAGTCCGTTTTGGCTCCACAAGTAGTCAAAACGTTTGCGATGACCAGATGCTTCAAAGGATTCCTTCATAGGGAACCTTTGGTGAACTTTTCTTAAAGAGTTCGTTCAGAAACTTGTATAGAAAGTTTCTCAATGAGCACTCGACAAACGCATTTTGAGAACATACACAAAGTCCCAGCTATGGACCTAGCGCATCCTCATAACCGAGGTCTCTTGCATTTCCCTACAAGTAACTAGATCTCATATGGAGAGTTTTAGTGAAGTAATATGGAAAAATCGAGTGCAACTACAGAAGAACTAAATCAGAATCGCTGCTCATAATTAGTTTTATGACCGTTAATCGAACATGGATATCTGACTCATACACAGTCCGTTTTGGCTCCACAAGTAGTCAAAACGTTTGTGATGACCAGATGCTTCAAAGGATTCTTTCATAGGGAACTTTTGGAGAACTTTTCTTAAGGAGTTCGTTCAGAAACTTGTATAGAAACTTTCTTAATGAGCACTCGACAAACGCATTTCAAGAACATACACAAAGTCCCAGCTATGGACCTAGTGCATCATCATAACCTAGGTCTCTTGCATTTCCCTACAAGTAATTGGATATCATATGTAGATGTTTAGTGAAGTAGAATGGAAAAAATCAAGTGCAACTACACAAGAACTAGTCTCAGAATCGCTGCTCGAATCAGTTTTATGCAAAGTTAATCAAACATGGATATCTGACTCATACGGAGTCTGTTTTGGCACCACAAGTAGGCAAAACGTTTGTGACGACTAGACGCTTCAAAGGATTCTTTCATAGGGAACTTTTGAAGAACTTTTCTTAAGGAGTTCGTTCAGAAACTTGTATAGAAACTTTCTTAATGAGCACTATACAAACGCATTTCGAAAACATACACAAATTCCCAGCTGTGGACCTAGTGCATCCTCATAACCGATGTCTCTTGCATTTCCCTACAAATAATTGGATCTCATATGGAGATGTTTAGTGAAGCAGAATGGAAAAAATCGAGTGCAACTACACAAGAAACTAGTCTGTAACTGTTGTTCCGAATCAGTTTTGCGTAGTGTTAACAGCAACATGGATATTTGACTCATACGGAGTCCGTCTTGGCTCCACAAGTAGTCAAAAACATTTGTGACGACCAGATGCTTCAAAGAATTCTTTCATAGGGAACTTTTGGAGAACTTTTCTTATGGAGTTCGTTCAGAAACTTGTATAGAAACTTTCTTAATGAGCACCCGACAAATGCATTTTGAGAACATACACAAAGTCTCAGCTATGGACCTAGTCCATCCGCATAACCGAGGTATCTTGCATTTCCTTACAGGTAATTGGATCTCATATGGAGATGTTTAGTGAAGTAAAATGGAAAAAATCGAGTGCAACTACACAAGAACTAGACTGTAACTCTCGTTCGGAATCAGTTTTGCGTAGTGTTAACCGGAACATGGATATCTGAATCATACAGAGTCCGTTTTGGCTCCCCAAGTAGTCAAAACATTTATGACGACCAGATGCTTCAAAGGATTCTTTCATAGGGAACTTTTGGAGAACTTTTCTTAAGGAGTTCGTTCAGAAACTTGTATATAAACTTTCTTAATGAGCACTCGACAAACGCATTTCGTGAACATACACAAAGTCCCAGCAATGGACCTAGTGCATCATCATAACCAAGGTCTCTTGCATTTCCCTACAAGTAATTGGATCTCATATGGAGATGTTTAGTGAAGTAGAATGGAAAAAATCGAGTGCAACTACACAAGAAACTAGTCTCAGAATCGTTGTTCGAATCAGTTTTCTGCAGAGGTTAATCAAACATGGATATCTGACTCATACGGAGTCTGTTTTCGCTCCACAAGTAGTCAAAACGTTTGTGACGACCAGATGCTTCAAAGGATTCTTTCATAGGGAACTTTTGGAGAACTTTTCTTAAGGAGTTCGTTTACAAACATGTATAGAAACTTTCTTAATGAGCAGTAGACAAACGCATTTCGAGAACATACACAAAGGCCCAGCTATGGACCTAGTGCATCCTCATAAACGATGTATCTTGCATTTCCCTAAAAGTAATTGGATTTCATATGGAGATGTTTAGTGAAGTAGAATGGAAAAAATCGAGTGCAACTACACAAGAACTAGTCTCAGAATCGTTGTTCGAATCAGTTTTATGGCAAGTGTTAATCAAACATGGATATCTGACTCATACGGAGTTCGTATTGCCTCCACAAGTAGTCAAAACATTTGTGATGACAAGATGCTTCAAAGTATTCTTTCATAGGGAACTGTTGGAGAACTTTTCTTGAGGAGTTCGTTCAGAAACTTGTATAGAAACTTTCTTAATGAGCACTAGACAAACGCATTTCGAGAACATACACAAAGTCCCAGCTATGGACCTAGTGCATCATCATTACCAAGGTCTCTTGCATTTCCCTACAAGTAATTGGATCTCATATGGAGATGTTTAGTGAAGTAGAATGGAAAAATCGAGTGCAACTACACAAGAACTAGTCTCAGAATCGCTGCTCGAATCGGTTTTATGCAATGTTAATCAAACATGGATATCTCGACTCATACGGAGTCTGTTTTGGCTCCACAAGTAGTCAAAAACGTTTGTGACAACCAGATGCTTCAAAGGATTCTTTCGTAGGGAACTTTTGAAGAACTTTTCTTAAGGAGTTCGTTCAGAAACTTGTATAGAAACTTTCTTAATGAGCACTAGACAAACGCATTTCGAGAACATAAGAAAAGTCCCAGCTATGGACCTAGTGCATCCTCATAACCGAGGTCTCTTGCATTTCCCTAAAAGTAATTGGATATCATATGGAGATGTTTCGTGAAGTAGAATGGAAAAAATCGAGTGCAAGTACACAAGAACTAGTCTCAGAATCGTTGTTCAATCGCTTTTATGCAAAGGTTAATCAAACATGGATATCTGACTCATACGGAGTCCGTATTGCCTCCACAAGTAGTAAAAACATTTGTGACGATAAGATGCTTCAAAGGATTCTTTCATAGGGAACTTTTGGGTAACTTTTCTTAAGGAGTTCATTCAGAAACTTGTATAGAAACTTTCTTAATGAGCACTCGACAAACGCATTTCGAGAACATACACAAAGTCCCAGCTATGGACCTAGTGCATCATCATTACCAAGGTCTCTTGCATTTCCCTACAAGTAATTGGATATCATATGGAGATGTTTAGTGAAGTAGAATGGAAAAAATCGAGTGCAACTACACAAGAAATAGTCTGTAATTGTCGTTCGGAATCAGTTTTGCGCAGTGTTAACTGAAACATGGATATCTGACTTATACGGAGTCAGTTTTGGCTCCACAAGTAGTCAAGACGTTTGTGACAACCAGATGTTTCAAACGATTCTTTCATAGGGAACTTTTGAAGAATTTTTCTTAAGGAGTTCATTCAGAAACTTGTATAGAAACTTTCTTAATGAGCACTAGACAAACGCATTTCGAGAACATACACAAATTCCCAGCTATGGACCTAGTGCATCCTCATAACCGCTGTATCTTGCATTTCCCTACAAGTAATTGGATCTCATATGGAGATGTTTAGTGAAGTAGAATAGAAAAAATCGAGTGCAACTACCTAAGAACTAGTCTGTAACTGTTGTTCCGAATCAGTTTTACGCAGTGTTAACTGAAACATGGATATCTGGCTCATATGGAGTTCGTATTGGCTCCACAAGTAGTCAAAACATTTGTGACGACCGGATGCTTCAAAGTATTCTTTCATAGGGAACTTTTGGAGAACTTTTCTTAAGGAGTTCGTTCAGAAACTTGTATAGAAACTTTTCTTAATGAGCACTCGACAAATGCATTTTGAGAACATACACAAAGTCCCAGCTATGGACCTAGTGCATCCGCATAACCGAGGTCTCTTGCATTTCCCTACAAGTAATTGGATCTCATATGGAGATGTTTAGTGAAGTAAAATGGAATAAATCGAGTGCAACTACACAAGAACTAGATCAGAATCGCTGCTCGAATCAGTTTTTGCAAAGTTAATCGGAACATGGATATCTGACTCATACGGAGTCTGTTTTGGCTCCACAAGTAGTCAAAACGTTCGTGACGACCAGATGCTTCAAAGCATTCTCTCATAGGGACCTTTTCTTAAGGAGTTCGTTCAGAAACTTGTATAGAAACTTTCTTAATGAGCACTAGACAAACGCATTTCGAGAACATACACAAAGTCCCAGCTATGGACCTAGTGCATCCTCATAACCGAGGTCTCTTGCATTTCCCTACAAGTAATTGGATCTCATATGGAGATGTTTAGTGAAGTAGAATGGAAAAAATCGAGTGCAACTACACAAGAAACTAGTCTCAGAATCGTTGTTCGAATCAGTTTTATGCAGTTGTTAATCAAACATGGATATTTGACTCATACGGAGTCCGTCTTGGCTCCACAAGTAGTCAAAAACATTTGTGACGACCAGATGCTTCAAAGTATTCTTTCATAGGGAACTTTTGGAGAACTTTTCTTAAGGAGTTCGTTCAAAAACTTGTATAGAAACTTTCTTAACGAGCACTCGACAAACGCATTTCGAGAATATACACAAAGTCCCAGCTATGGACATAGTGCATCCACATAACCGAGGTATCTTGCATTTCCCTATAAGTAAATTTATCTCATATGGAGATGTTTAGTGAAGTAGAATGGAAAATCGAGTGCAAGTACACAAGAACTAGTCTGTAACTGTTGTTCCAAACCAGTTTTGCGCAGTGTTAAATGAAACATGGATATCTGACTCATACGGAGTCCGTCTTGGCTCCACAAGTAGTCAGAACATTTGTGAACCAGATGCTTCAAAGGATTCATACATAGGGAACTTTTGGAGAACTTTTCTCAAGGATTTCGTTCAGAAACTTGTATAGAAACTTTCTTAATGAGCACTCGACAAACACATTTCGAGAACATACACAAAGTCCCAGCTATGGACCTTGTGCGTCATCATAACCGAGGTCTCTTACATTTCCCTACAAGTAATTGGATCTCATGGAGATGTTTAGTGAAGTAGAATGGAAAAAATTGAGTGAAACTACACAAGAACTAGTGTGTAACTGTCGTTCGGAATTAGTTTTGCGCAGTGTTAACTGAAACATGGATATCTGACTCATACGGAGTCCGTTTTGGCTCCACAAGTAGTCAAAATATTTGTGACGACCAGATGCTTCAAAGTATTCTTTCATAGGGAACTTTTGGAGAACTTTTCTTTAGGAGTTCGTTTAGAAACTTCTATAGAAACTTTCTTAATGAGCACTCGACAAACGCATTTCGAGAACATACACAAAGTCCCAGCTATGGACCTAGTGCATCCTCATAACCGAGGTCTCTTGCATTTCCCTGCAAGTAATTGGATCTCATATGGAGATGTTTAGTGAA
Organism: Aegilops longissima; assembly: GCA_021605205.1. Classification (NCBI taxonomy): domain Eukaryota; kingdom Viridiplantae; phylum Streptophyta; class Magnoliopsida; order Poales; family Poaceae; genus Aegilops; species Aegilops longissima. The sequence continues at coordinate 151,876,174 of CM038681.1, forward strand.
GTAGAATGGAAAAAATTGAGTGCAACTACACAAGAACTAGACTGTAACTTTCGTTCGGAATCAGTTTTGCGCAGTGTTAACTAGAACATGGAAATCTGACTCATACGGAGTCCGTTTTGGCTCCACAAGTAGTCAAAACGTTTGTGACGACCAGATGCTTCAAAGGATTATTTCATAGGGAACTTTTGGAGAACTTTTCTTAAGGAGTTCGTTCAGAAACTTGTATAGAAACTTTCTTAATGAGCACTCGACAAACGCATTTCGAGAACATACACAAAGTCCCAGCTATCACTACTAAAAAAGACACATCCGTGACATTTTGGCCCGAACGAATTTTTTCCTGTCATACATATGACACTTCTATGACGATAATTGTGACAAAACCCGGTATCATCATAGATGTGGTGGGCTCCTACTTTTATGACAAAAAATCATGACAGAAAATAGGCTTTTCGTCCTGGGCGGGCCGGAGACGCAGCTGCATGACATTGTTTGGGCCGTCCTTGACGGAAAAACCATGGTAGAAGCGAGGGGGAGGAAAATTTCGGGGAGTTGCCGGTTACGGTGGGAGGTCGGGGGCGGAGCGATGCACGTTTCTCTCGTACGTACGCGCGTGTGTGCGAGGCGTTGGCTCTAACTAAAGCCGAGCGAGGCGTTGGGCACTAACTGAACCCGAGTGATTGCACTGCAGGCTACGCGGTACTGAACCCGAGCGATCGATCGATGGTTGTTAACTGAATCCGATGGAGCAATTTCTTCGCTACTGCTGCTAGTGAGCGCTATGCGGGGTTGGATGAACAATGAGCGGTGGAGTTGCCTCTGGATGAACAGGAACCCGTGGTGTGGAGGGCTGGATGAACAGTAGACGGTGGAGGGGTGGCTGAACAGGACCCCGTGGTGTGGAGGGCTGGATGAACAGTAGACGGTGGAGGGGTGCCCGTGGAGAGGGGTGGTTGAACAGTAGCCGATGGAGTAGCGCGCGGTGGAGGCTGGATGAACAGGAGCCCGTGGAGGCTGGAGGAGGTCGATGGTAGCCCGTGGAGGCTGGAGGAGGTCAACGGTGGAGATGAACAGTATCCCGTGGAGTCCAGTTATGCGGTACGCCACACCCCTCCCCCCCCCGCTTCGACCGTGGCGCCCAACACAAGTCCGCTTGCTCGCTTTTGCGTTCGCCACACCCTCCCGATCAACAGAACCCCCGTTTCGACCGTAGGAGGTCCGTTTCCTCTGTTTTGCGGTACGCCAGGCCCCTCCCAATCAACAGGACCTCGTTTCGAACGTGGCCGCTCGAACACAAGGCCGTTTCCTTTGTTGTGCGGTACGCCAGGCCTCATTTCCATCGCCTGTTCCGTCCAAGCCCTCCCGATGAACATGACCACGCATTCCGTTCCGACCCAGCCGGTTGGCTCCCCATGAACACGACGACGACGTTGTTTCTCGTTCCGACCCAGCCATGTACGTATGCGCGATAGGTGTTAGAGACCCTGCCCGTATGTACGTACGTGGCCGTATTTTCTTTCTTGCACCCTCGCCAACAGACGTGCGTGTACATGCTACGTGCGCGCCTCTACATCTATGACACGCGGCGCCTCTACATCGACCAGTATGTACGCATATCGTCATGACCAGAATGACAACGCCACGACGCTCGACTAGGTGGGTCCCGATTGTCGACAGTTCCTTGCGTGCGAAAATGTAGCTGGTGGGTCCGAGCAGTCAGAGGGGCGAATCGTTTTTTTTGCCCGGACGCACTTCCTTTGCATGCGAAGATGTAGCTGGTGGGTCACAGCAGTCAGGGGGGCGAATCATTTTTTTCGGACGCACTTCCTTGTGTGCGAAGATGTAGCTGGTGGGTCCCAGCAGTCAGGGGGGCGAATCGATTTTTTTTTGCCCGGACGGACTTCCTTGCGTGCGAAGATGTAGCTGGTGGGTCCCAGCAGTCAGGGGGAAACTTTTTTTCGCGAAATACGGTGGCCCATCCGGTGGGTCCACGCTGTCAGGTGGAGGAATCATTATTTTCCGCGTAATAAGGAGGCACTTCCTTGCTGCGGCCGTGGACCCAGCTGTCAGCCTCTCCACGTACAGTCCATGTCCGATGGAAGTCGTTCCTTGACCACGTTGACCACGCCGCGCCGAGAGCACCACGGCGGTGGACAACGGCGAGGCCTAGAAAGGGGACGACTCGGAGCCGGGGAAGACGCAGCAGTGGATGCCCACGCGAAGAGGAGTACGAGGGTTCACCGTTCGGCTGCGGTGTGAGGTTGCTTTGTCGCCGAGATTAACAGGGGGTGGGTGAGTAGAGGATGGCCTGGCCAGCGGTGGGAGTAGTAGGGGCAGTGAGGCCTCATGGCACCACAGCCGCCACGGAGGCAGGAGCACGCGCACGACCGACACTGGTTTGGGCGGCCGGAGCAAGAAGACCAGAGGTTGAAGAAGCACTACAACCGCTCGATGAACATCGTGACGTAACAGGAGCTAGAATCGTTCATATTGACTAAGTTGACAAAGCCCTCCGTCCCTCGCCAACTTGGTAGGCCCACAAGCCAGCCTCCCAAGATGTTGGGTTCCACCGCGGGGGAGTATTCATTTTTTTGTGCGTAATAAGGAGGCACTTCCTTGCGTGCGAAGATAGCTGGTGGGTCCGACAAGTCAGCGGGGGGCACGTTTTTTTTGCGAAATACAGAGGCCCTTCCGGTGGGTCCCAGATGTCAGGTGGAGGAATCATTATTTTGCGCATAATAAGGAGGCATTTCCTTGTGTGCGGCCGTGGACCCAACTGTCAGCCTCTCCACGCACAGCCTACTTCCGATGGTGTCGTTCGTTGACCACGTTGACCACGCCACGCCGAGCGCATCCAAGGTGGTGGACGACGGTGAGGCCCCGGACCGCAACGAGCCAGAGATGGGAAGACGTGGGAGTAGAGTCGCAGACGGAGAGGTGTACGAGGGTTAACTGGTTCTAGTGCGGTGTGGTTGGGCAGTCGGTGGAGAAGAACAGGAGGTGTGGAGGGTTGGAGGGATGGCCTGGCTAACAGTGGAGTAGCGCTTCATAGCGGCGTGCTAAGCGAAGATGCTAGCAGCAGGAGGCGGGAGGTGGTCCATGCGCGCTGGAGGAAGAAGACGAGAGATTGAAGATGGATGCCGGCCGTTGGATGTAAATCCAACGGCTAACATGTCGTAATCATTTGTTGACTAAATTTACAACGACTGCGCTGGCTTCACCTATTGGCCCACATTTCAGCCTCCAAAATGTGGCACGATTAAACCCATTTTTCAGAATTTACAGGTTTTTTTTATGCAGAGAATTTACAAATCAATTTGATCTTTTTTGAATTACAGCCATTAGCTGGGTTGGGTGAACAATTAATGTAGCTTTCATGCGCCCATTTATTTTATTTCCTAAAAATTACAGGCCATTTGCACTTTATCTAGATACACGATTTTGTTGGGCTAATTCTAATTATAATATTGGGTTGGGCCAGCAATGTTATCAAAAAAAAAAAGGGCTGAGCATTTTGTTATAAATATATTTAAATAATAAGTGATATTATTACATTCGTCCTTAAATCTTACCAAGCTTTTGTACACGATCACTAGGATTTTTGTGCCAAAACAATCCAGGATTTTATTTGTTAAGAAATTATTTTATAATTAATAAGATGTGGGATATTGTTTTCTTACATATGTAAGTATCTCATTAAATATATGATGACAATAAAATAATATATAATAACATATAAAATAATTTAAATATATATATAATATAGTTAAAAGGAAACATAAGTTATACTTCATGCTCCTATTCTTATATAGAAAAATAGAACAGGCATGCGTTTTCTTAAAAAATACATAAATTGGCTGCCAAAAATAAAACCTCGGATTTGAGGTCCATAGGCGGTCGATACATGACGGCCCTAATAAAATACAAACAGGCCTCCCATCCGAGGTCGTGGGCTGCGATGTTAAAAATGAAAGCCTAGACGGGCAGCCCAAAACCACGCCCAACACTTGCCAAAACTCCGCCCCTCGCTTTTCTCTGTGTTTCGCACACTCAACATTGTGTGGGCATTTTGACTGCATCATATGAAGATGTGCTATGCATGAATGTTGATCAGCATGATATTAACTGGCTGGTAGTTCCATTTTCACCACTTAACAAAACTTCCAAAATGATGTTAACCCTGTTTGAAAAGGCCGTGTTAATATAAATGCTCGCCTCTCGAAAGTTGCGCTTATCTGAAACTGAACTTGCGCTTTCTTATCTGAAACTGAAACTTGCGCTTTTCTCGCTCGCACTTTTATACTCCTATGAAACTACATTTTTAAGTGCTAAAATAGATCTCTAGAATTCATAAAATTCTTCATATGCTCAATACTGCAAATCTGAAATTCAAAAGACATTCATATCGGAAAGTACTCTCAAAATACACAATTCACAACCTGCAAATACGGACAACCCTACGCTCCTCCTGACAATTCACAACCTGCCCGACTATTGGACTGGGGGGCAGTCCCCTCCTATTCCTCGGCGGCAGACAGCCGCTCCGTGAGACGATGTGAACGGCGAGGGAGACGATGGCGGGGAAGCGTCGTCGGGCCAACTGCTTTTCTTCTCTTGTAGTTGGGTTTGGTCGACGAAGACTCCACCGGCTCGCTCTGGTAGGACACCTCACAAACGGCACCTCAGAGATGCTCGATCCTTCAATCTCGGTGGATGCTCCATCTGGATCGACATTCCCACCACCGCTCCCTCACGATCGGATTTGGTGAATCTGTTTGCTCCATGGCCCGAGAGGAGCAGCTCTATGTACTCCGCGCGACTCTCTCCGGAGTATCGCCGCCTTTTCGCCTCGCTGCAGATATTTGGCCATGGATGTCGCCGTCGCCGCTTAGTTGGTCCTTGTTGTCAAACCAAGACTGCATCTCCAACATCCTAGCTAGCTTCACAGGTCGCCGTCTGCGATCCTCATGTATCGGTTGTACTCCTCCATCGATCTACTTCTCCACAGCACCTTCATCGCCAAGGTGGTTTTTGAATGGAAGAGGAGAGGAGCGGCGCTGGTTTTGGATTAGAACGGGAGAGGAGGACGCTGGTTTTGGACCGAACGGAGAGGAGGGCGGTGGTTTTGAAATGGAAGAGGAGAGGAGCGGCGCTGGATTTAGATTGGAACAGAGAGGAGCGGCGGTGGATTTAGATTGGAACAGAGAAGAGCGAAGAGCGGCGCTGGTCTTGGAAGTATTTTTTGTTGTTTTATGATTTTGGGTCAAAGTTTGACCACGTCTCGTGTGTGACAAGCAAAATGTGAATGCATGTCACCAAAAATTGTATTGTTTGGTTCAGATTCGAATGTACTTTCAAATTATATTATTTTGCAACATATAACATATATTTTATGTGCGAAAATCATGGTCAATTATGACCCGTAATAAAAGGGAGACTAGTTAATGTGGGGTCACTTTCTTAATTGAAGGGTAAATTGATTTTGATTTTGATCCAGTCACAGCCACCGCCCCTCTCGCCTAATCCTAAATCGCTGCTGCACGCCTCCTATCCCTCTTCTCCATTGCAAAACCACCTCCTCTCCTCTCCATCATCTCCATTCCAAAACCACCGCCTCGCCTCTCCTCTTCTCGATCTTCTCCATTGCAAAACCACCTCCTCTCCTCTCCATCATCTCCATTCCAAAACCAATGTATCGCCTCTCTCTTCTCGATCTTCTCCATTGCAAAACCACCTCCTCTCCTCTCCATCATCTCCATTCCAAAACCACCTCCTCTCCTCTCCATCATCTCCATTCCAAAACCACCGCCTCGCCTCTCCCTTCTCGATCTTCTTTCCATTGCAAAACCACCTCCTCCCTTCTCCATCATCTCCATTCCAAAATCACCTCCTCTCCTCTCCTCTTCTCTATTGCAAGACCACCATCTCTCCTCCCATCTTCCAAAGCTAGCACCGACCACCTGAATGACATCTATGGAGAGGATGCAGCAATGAATCAGCAGATGCACGCCAAGCACTCAGGAAAAGTTATCCAGGTTGAAGGAGATCCTTAGTTGGTTTGACAATGAGTGGGAGATTTCAAGGACGGTGCGGGCCATGTGGCAATGTATGCGAAAGAGCGAGACGGCGGCGATGAGGGCGGCGATGTACATGTACTCCTCGGCGGCAGTCACGCCGCAGTCCTCCGAGTTCATCGAGTATCTCCTATGGGCGATGGAGCAGACAGATTCGCCCGAGGCGACATTCAGGCGGAGGTGGTGGGTGTACAGGTCGAAGGTCGAGCACCCAGAGGATAAAGAATCGATCGAGTATGGTGTGCTGTTCGTGAGGGTGCAGAGCCAGCCGGAGCCATAGGAGTATTCGTTCTCCCACCGCAAGAGGAGGCCGGATGGCGCGACGTCGCTTCCCCGACGTTCTCCACGGTTCCCTCGATGCTCGCCTCGTTTCAACGGCGGTGGTAGGGTTTAAGGTAAGATTCGCACTAACCTAATCTTCCACCTGCTCATGCTTACAATCAGTGTGACAGCTAATGAAAATCATGCTTACAATCAGTCTCCGAGTACTACGCCAATCACCCTAAAATAGCTCTGACCTTGGATCAAAGTTGTGACACAAAGGTACAAATAAAGAAAAATAGATTGGTGCTTCTTTCACAAAAGAGTACTCCCTAGAAAACTGCCAATATAAGCTACTAGTATTTGGTTAGAGGATTTGCTGCCGAGAAAGATCCGTCCATAGAGAGCGCCACACATCCCACTGGTTGTGGTGGATGCCAATGCGTGCATGCAGCATGGTTGGTGTCGGTAATTTTTACTTGGCACACCTCGCACTCTGCATATATGCCGGTTCCCTACGTACATTTGTGCAGTTCCACCAAAATGCAGCTGAATAACCCTGTTTGCACAGATAATGAAAAAGCGTGATTACATTATAGTGGCACTAGTTGATGAAACACACAAAATAAATAGAAGAAAATGTTGCGATAGTATCATAGTATGCCATGTCATGAGGGCGAGATGGGCCTCATGACGCCTCATATGGTACGCCTCATATCGACATCGCCCCAAGTCTCCCAGATACACCTTCGCCAAAGGATGAACATCAGTACAGCAGTAGTACAAGGAGGCGCCTTTGAGACATTCAAATCTCTATTTTGTACATATCAACTAAAATTAAGCACCCCAGTTTGCGTAAACGCTTAAACATTAACAATGGGACTAGTTGATGAAACATACTTTAACAAAGAGAAGCACTTTATTTATCTACATTGGAAATGAAATGATAGAGATGACACTTGCTCTATTTTAACTGTATTATTACTTCATTTTATCAAGGACACTAGGGTCGAAAGGTGGAAAACGAGGTGTACCGTCGTGGCCGCAAGGATGGAGGCCGGGTGCTTAGATCGATGTCAAGTCGGCTCTTTCGGTCACCAACATGGATGATTCAATTCATGGGACCTTTTGGTGCAGTTCACCTAAAATGAAGCAATGTCCCGTGAGCTAGCAGCTTCTTCAAAAAATGTTTTAAGAAAAGGGCTCCGGCCCCGGTTCCATTTCCATCAGAAAATGAAACCCACAGAGCTTCTTCTTCATTAGTTGCAATAAAATTGAGCAACATCAAGGTTGGTTGTGAAGCTCCTGGAATCCTCAACTATAATTTGGATATCATTTGTGCAGTTCAACTAAGATCGAGCGTGAAATGTATATCTTTGTTTGCACAAAAAAGGTGGAAAGGAGGGTGACTAACAAGTAACAAGTGATGAAACATGCATCAAATGAAAAGAAGCATGTTCCTTATCTGAATGGCAATCCTACAAGGACAGCAGCAATTTCTAAAGCAAAGGGCATTGCTAGATATTAGTGTGGGCATCAGGATTAACTATGACAACCGTTAAATACGACATTACTTTGGGCACGGAGAGTAGGCGGACCAGACAGTTGCATTTCTAACGAAAAGAACCAACTTATCTTAATGGGAAATTTTAGCAGACATGTAAAGAAGTGCCATTGATTCATATTATCGAGGCATTACATTGAAAACAACATTGGTTTAACGTGTCCTTACTTTTAACAAGGCGATCGCTACATTTTACCAAAGGCATTACATAAGAGTGGCTCGGGCAACAAACATCGTAATGGATATCCGGTTGGTCCCATTTTTGTTCGGTATAGCCACCTTATACGTGTGAGGCTAGCAAATCTAGTGCTGGACTTACTTTGTTGACTTGTCCCCCAGTCCCCACTTTCTTTCCTTTTTCAACCAATAGATCGGGTTTATATTGAGTTTGTACTGCGTTCCCTTTATTTCCTATTAGACCTAGAGACCAGTTGGATAGCCGCTTACGCTACTTTTCGCCCCATTATTTCCTCTTTCACCAAGTCCTAGATTCAGTAACAAATCCTCCCCACCCCACCCCTTAACCCCTTTCTTCCTTGTTTGAACCAAGTAGTACTAGATTCGAGTGCATGAAATAGTTTTACCTCTTAAACATAAAAAATTAGGTGGTTTTCAACAGCCGATCGATCCTATCTACGAGGGGCCCGAGAAATAGTAAAAGTTACAAATGCAGCGACGCCAGAGCTCGGGAAGTAGAGCAAGGCCGGTTTCAAGGAAGTTATACCGATGGTCGCGGGATGTCGCTAGGTGGGCGGCGGAGGCCGGATCTGCCCACACTACGGCAGCGAGGAAGAAGAGGTCGGAGGCCTCCTCGCCAGCCGGTGCTTGGGAGAGAACGGCAAGGCAGGCTGATCGGGACGCGCCCAGCATTGGGTAAGAGCCGTCGCCGAGGACGACCGCGTGAACGTTGCACCTTCTCACCTTCCCCCGCAGAGAGGATCCAGCTGGATCTGTGACCAGCGGTGAGCAGAGAGAGAGAGAGAGAGAGAGAGAGTGTGGCCACCGCTGTCGTGTTTAGATCTAGAGAGGCCGAGATGGTGTGAAGAGAGCAACACTAGTAAGCAAGCGCGGAGGCTCCTGCCTATATAGTGGAGTAGTACTTAGTTTTCTTTTGTCTACCGGAGCCGGCTTGACCTCGTCAATGACTGTCGAGAAGTCTTCATGCACGTGGCCGGAGGCGCAGCTTGTCGCCATTTTGATCTGAAGCGCCGGATTATAACATATAACACGAAAAAATGCCACATGACAAGAAATCATAACCTCACTGCCCAAAGGAGACAACATGAATCCCGACGGACAAACTAGACAAGGAACAAAGCTCAAATTAAAGATAAACTCGAGAAAAGGGGTCCGCCGATAGATGTCCTAATTAACATAGCCGGCTTGACCTAGATGGCAGCCGAGTAGTCACTGTTCGTGCATGTGCCCCAATGACTAGCCCAACTCAGCTTGTCGCTGTTTAACCCTCGCAGTGATCCGAAGCACATGACACATAATTTTGTGAGATGACAAGAGACCTTTTTAGATTTCTCACCACAACTACAGCCATGTACAACACAGCCTGCACGATATGTAGACGATAGCCAATCCAGGCGTGTCTGCTGGAGTCTGGTCACATGCATGGACGAACTGATCTTTCGTGTCTTGTAGGGATCGCCCGTGCACCAACGTAGTACAACACTTCTCTAGTATTATCGCCGCTCCTCTTCTATTAAGTCACCCAACTTGCGGGCCGGGAGTGTGCCTATGGTCGGTTCTCAATTGTCGCCCCACATGTGTGTGCGAATGCAATATGACGCTGCTCCATTCGGAGAGCAGCGTGCTGCATCGACCGACCGTCTGGGTGCGACGCGAACGCGACGTATGCGTGTTGTATACTCCGTACAGCTGTACCGCTGCTTAGACGCTTTGCTCCATGGCGCAGCGCAATCCATGGATACAAAATTAGTATACTATATACTATTTAAAAGTCGAGGGCGGGGCTTTTCCTGCCCGGTAGGCGGCGGGACAGTTCCGCCTAGTCGGTTCGACAGAGACGCGAGAAGACGAGGGAGTAGGTTGCTGCAAACGTAGGGCTGTGTGATTTGACAGCGAGTTACTGCTGGACAGGTGGGGCCCCGTCATTTGACTTGCCATTATCATTTTAACTGTGGCGCTACGATCAGCGTGAGTCCCCCGATTCCTGACCACCTCCATACAGGTGCCTCTCCCAATGCTCCACCATGTAGTAGTAGAGGATGGCTCTTGCATGAGAGCCTACTTCTCCACTTTTTCCTTGCCTCTCTTTCCTCCACATATGCAAAAATGCCATGTAAAGCGGCAAAGCGCGCTATTGTACTTACTTGCTCCTATAGGTGCTTAAGCTTGCCACATAGGCATAAAGTCTGATGTGGCAAGTTAATCAAGAAGAGAGAGACTAGTTTGGTGACCCGAGGAAGAAATGGTGCTAAGCGCGTGTACCTAGGTGAAAAGACAATTTTGAGGCTAGTTGTAATGGTAGTATAATAGCTAGTATCATGCATGTCAACTAGGCAATTTTGAAGAGGTGTCATAAAATTAAATGAAGAAAAAGAGGGTTGAGTATCATATCATGATACTATATTATAATAAATGCTATACTACTATGTGTCATGCATGGTAATAAATAAAGTACTACATGATACTAGTATATGATACTATGCATTAGGGAGGTAGTACACTAGTATCATATGTATGATATTAGTATATGATACTTCCCATTACAACCAGCCTGAGTCTATAGTTAATTATATCAAGTACTACCTCCCTAATGCATAGTATCATATACTAGTATCATATGTATATGCATTAGGAGGTAGTACTTGATGAGGTGTCATACACTAGTATCATATGCATGATATTAGTATATGATACTTCCCAAAGACAACCAGCCCGAGTCTATAGCTAATTAAATGAAGCAAACTTAGCAACACCATTTCATTGGAAGAGGTCACCCTTGGCAAATGCAATAATACCAAGATTCACATGTCCCATAATATAAGAACGTTTTGGCACTACACTAGTGTCAAAAACGCTCTTATATTATGGGACGGAGGGAGTACAAAGAAAGAGATAGAGAGGAGTAAAAATACACTTATAGCCAACCTTATAGCCAACCTTGTTGTAGTATGAGTGACTAAGTGATGACTATGTATGACATGCCAACATCGATAGCCTAACGCACCGTGTTAAATCTCAAAGGGCGCGATCACCATGAAAGCGACGCGACGGTCGTGGTAGGCGCGACCATGATACGGCTCTTGGCAGCCCTTGGATCTGAGATCAAACAATCGCATGCTAAGTTGCTGAAAATTTGTAGAATAACCTCCGTGATAGGATATTCACCCATTGGTCTAGAATCACGCCATGCAACTGTTCCATCTCCGATCCAAGGGCTCTCGAAGCCCGTATCATGGGAGAATGGAAAGCCACTACCCTGCCGTCGCGACGCGGCAGTTCGCTCCTACTGCCCCCGCATGTCCTTTAATACTACGGCGGTTCGCTTCCTAGTCGTCCCGCCCATTCACATTATGGCAGTTCCACTAATCCTAACCTCCTCCCAAATCCATGGCGCCCCAAATCTCCCCGATCGGGCGGTGAGTACAAGGTTAGAACCATCACCGGCGATGAGTTCGACGTCATCTACACTCGCTTCTTCCGTGACGGTGAAAGGATGCCTTTCGCTTCAGACGCATGTTCAAGACTCACATGATGAGTGGGTCGCCGGCTAGATGTTGAGTACACCACGCAATCGTGGGACGAGAGAAGGATCTAAAGGACGAAGAGAGGAAGAAGCCCGCCGTGATCCAGGTTTGCGTGCATGACTTATGCTTGGTCTACCACATATGCCATGCCGACGTTGAGTGCCAGGATTTTAAGGACTTCCTCGAGAGCAACCTAGTCAAATTCATTACTATAGACTTTGGTAATGACAAAGAAGTCCTGCGTCGGATAGGCCTTGTTGTAGGCAACACCTTCGACCTCCAAAAGAATCGGCTAGTGTCCTCTCGTTTTGTCAAAGAATTCCAGGGTGCTTAGTTTTATTTGAGGGGTGGGTTGTGCTGGACACCATTATTGTGACTAGCCTTTTTAATAGTACTATATGCATAATTTGGCGTTTACGCGCCTCTATATGTACCACCTTTTTTAATTTCAAGTTTTGCTCCATGGAGCAATCCATCGATACTACCGCTGTACAAAGGTATACATTTTTAAAAGGCTAGAGGGCGGGCAGTCTAGCTTGGTCGGTTTCACGAGAGGCGAGGGCCTTTGTGATTTGATGGCTCATTATCTGCTGGAAGGCGGGCCTTTTGATTTGACTCGTCAGATAAATGCGCCGACGACCTGATCGAGGAGGATCAAAGAACCGTGCGGTATACTCAAGTTTTCCATCGAGTAGTATCATGATGGAGGAGCACGAAACAAGGCAGCCCAAAGGCCATATGGCGATAAAAATGATCTAATTTGCTAGTCATCTCATTGTTAGCATTGTTCTACTCATTCCCTCAAAAAACAAAAACCGTTGTTCTATTCATGCCTCGCAGAGACGTGACACGTGCGGCGAAACACCAAGCAAAAGATGAAACACAGCAGCAAAAGAAGAAGGAAGATTATCACCCCAAATGATCTAATTCGCTGCGAGTCGTGAATCGCTTCTTCATCGCCTCCACGACCTCCATCTCCTTGCGTGTCTCCTCCGCCATCTTCATCATTCTGTCCATGACGCGGATTTCTCGACGCGAGCCTTCATCATCTGCTCCACGGCCGCATTACGCACCTTGACAAAGAGCCGGGTGCTCGATGCGGAGCTTCGCCAACTCCTCCTTCTGCTCCATGACGAGGGACTGCAGCATCTTCATCGAGGAACTACTAGTCTCATGCAGCTTCTTCCAGCCGGCGCTCTTCTCCTTCAACAGTCAATGTCGTGGCAGAGCTTCGCTTTGTCCTCCCGAAGTCGCAGATTTCGCCGGTCACCTTCTTCTCCGAGGCAATGCTCTTCTTCAAGAAGATCACCAAGCGGGCGGTCAAATCCCCGCTGATTGAGCTCAGCGGGCATGTCATCGAGGCTCTCCTTCAAGAACTCCGCCAAGCCTTGGATGAACTCCTTCGCTTATTGAGGTGCTTATTGAGCTGATCGGGCATGCCGCCGAGGTATAACGACTCCAGCTCCGCCGCCTCGGCATGTTCGCCTCCGTGGCTAGGGCGCCCCGGGAGCCATCGCCTGCCTGTGAGAGATCTTTCGAGGTCTCTGCGTGGCGGCGAGCCCTCTCTTTTTTCCGCAGCCTTGGTTGCCGCCTCCTTGTTATGAGTAGTTCTCACCTAGAGCTCGCTCACCGCCATGGCAACGACGGACGAAGAAGAAGCACTTATGAGGAGGAAAGGTAGAGTAATTTTTGGTTAGGTAGTTCCCCTTTTTATAACCTAAGTACTAGCACTAGTAGTACTAATACCTGCATAGTGGGAACACGTTCAGGTTTGGTACGTAGTACTAGTAGGTGTGAGCAGTCTTTCGAATGTGATGGGAACAAGGTAAAGATTAATTGATGGTTTTGGTTTCGAGGCCCGAAACGGCTCCCGATGAGTTTAGTGGAACATAAATTTCAAGAAGACTACACTGATCAAATGCGTAAATATTATGTTACTGCCAAAAATTGGCACAAAATACGAAGGAGACCAATGGAAGTACTACTAGCAACCCACGATTTAACTACTCGCATGCGTGCAGTGGAGTAATAATGTCTTTCTTCTGCCCACACGTCCACTCAATTTGCATGCGCTGTATTAATTGACCATCAATGAAGTGAACGACTTTACACGCGTCAAATTATCACATGGGGTGGATCTTGGTACAAAATTGCGTCTACCGTACCAGCTGCAGCGCATGTAGGGAATGAGTGCGTGCGTGGCGCGGCACATCTTCTCTTCGTGCATGTACCGCCAAGATGGCTCGTGGAGGACGAGTACATTCTTCCGAACCAGCAGCACGTCACCGTGATCAATCCACGAAGGAGGTCGCGACAACGCTTCCACATGTGCCACATGGCTTCATGAACTGTAAGAGAGACACCGTAGTGTGCCATTGGTATTCTAATTTACGTGTTTTGCACATACTCAAGTACTAGTAATTTACACGCATTGCACGATCAGATTTTGCAACCAAATTATGAATAAATACCACACTATAGCATGTAAGCTCTTAGTCATATATGCGTGATGTAGCCCTTCGCTTAATTCTTATAGTTCATCTCATTCAAAATCAAATTATTTTTATAAAAAAATCTAAGAATGCGTGAATAGGAAAAACATGGGATTATAGTGGAATGTCGATTGAATCCTACAGATTGTATTTAGTGTTTGATTGTGCATAGAAAAACGCAGAATTCTTTCAAAGAGGTTTGAGTGGATGGGATGTTTCCTATGAAATCTAGTGCAAATGAATCATATGGAAAAATTCCTATGGTTTACAATCCTACGAATCAAACAACCAACATAGGAAAAATTCCTAATGATTAGAATCCTCCAAAATTCCTTTGAGAATCCTTTGAATCAAAGAATCCCTTAATCTATTTTATGATTCATGGAATTGTGCATTGTAAAGCATAAAGTAAAAACAAATAATGGCAATTCAACTAGAAAAAAAGTTTGGGCAGTTATGATACGGAAGATTCTAGAACAAAAGAGAACCACTGTTGTTTTGAGGTTTGTGCATTATGCTTAAGTTCAACCATGGAGTCTGCTAGATTGTACATGTGGCAAAATCCGGTGGGGGCTAGAAGATGGTGTGAGGGGCCGAGTGGAGGGAGACTATGAAGAAATGCACAAGTGCGAGATCGATATTTAGAGAGAGGGGGCAAACACGTGCGCTGTTGCACGCGGTGGCGGAGCCATGAAAAATAAATGAGCTAGGGGGCCAAGCATTGCTAATCCTTTATGAGGAGGGTCAATTCATGAAATTAAACCTTTTTTAGCCGCAATTATCTAATGATCACATTCACATTAGCCTCGATATATAGTGATGTTAGGGGGCAGGCCGCCTTATCGCCTCTGCCTTCGCCATTGTGCACGAATCGAGAGATGAAGCGAAGGCATGGATGATGAGAGGGGACGTTGGATATATAATTAATGTGGGTGTATTAGCTATTTATGTTAATCCTATATAGAGAGGTACAGATTGATCGATGTGGACGTGGGAGAGGTATAGATTGATCGATGTGGACGTGGGAAAGAGGGTGAGACCTCACTAGATATATCGATTGATCGGTTTGTGTGGAAAACTATGAAAGACCTAGCTATACACACACATACATAGAGGAACATCGGTCGTTGCGCATGCACGCATGAGAGATAAAGAATGCCCGGTATGAGGGAGAGGGGGATGTGTGTGGGTGTGTGCCTTCATGGGAGACCGACCTGAAGAAAAAGATTGCATGCGTGCAATAGATAATGCCGACTGGTAGTGTATGTGCATGCATGCATGAGAGAAAGTTAGTGGTACAATTATAAAGAGAAGACTACTGTGTGGGTGTAAAAGAATAGGTGAGGTCATAATCAATGTAAAGTTGAATTCAGATATTTGAATAAGAGATCCTGATGTTTGAAACCCATGCATGCATGACTATAACTGAGATCTGCGTGGTGTGCTTTGGAAACAAGCATGTTGTAATGTATACACATTGAACAAGGTCAGACTGATTTGAATTTGAGATACCGATGGCAGACATCATTTGCCAATGTCGCATCCGTGCATGTAATTGGACATGATGGGCGGCTTTTGCATCACATATGTATATCTATACCCCTATATATATATTATATTATATATATTTTTATATTGTGAGTGGGTAACTTTAACTTTGAAAGATGGTCATTGGATGAGGCGAATCCGAAGGTCCAAAGATGGCAAATTTGAGCACTATTGGCCGTTGGATATCATCTAGATTCCACCAGATTTCGCCACATGTATAATCTAGAAGACTCCATGGTTGAACTTAAGCATAATGCACAAACATCAAAACACAAGCACTTCTTATTTGTTCTAGAATCTTCCGTATCATAATTGCCCAAATGTTTTTCTACATGATTTGCCATTATTTGTTTTTACTTTATGTCTTACAACGCACAATTCCATGAATCTTAAAATAGATTAGCTTTCTTATAAAAACTAGATGATTTTGAATGAAATGAACTATAAGAATTAAACGAACATCTACATCATGCATATATGACTCAAAGCTTGCATGCTATAATGTGGTATTTATTCATAATTTGGTTGTTAAATCTCATGCGTGCAATGCACGTACCTTACTCTAGTATAAATGGTGTTTGTGTGTGTGTTGTGCGTGTTGAGGTGCAAATTGTCTTTTTTGGTACACGTTAAGCTTGTTCTTTCGAAATTTCAAGCCGCAGCTTGTTATGCCGAAAATTGAAGCTAGCGTCTCGCTCATCGTGTTGTAAACTCCCGCCTCTTCAACCCGCGCCTTTGTTAGCCCAAAATATTTAAGATATATCTTTGTCTCACAGTTCGACAACTCCTCCATCTCAACCCGCGCCTTTGCTATTCCAAAATTACAACGGGCGAAAACTCCCACCTCCGTGAAATCCCGACACGTGAAATGCCCGTGGTACCCTCGAACCAAAAGAACCGCCTCAAATCGGTGGGGGTACTTTCGAACTTACCCCACATTTCGCACAAGCGCTGCCTCTAAGCCATGGTTCCCCACCGCCATCCCATCCGCCCACCCATTCGCACACCGAGGCCGGAAACCCGCGAAGAAACCCCACACCTGCTCCGTCCGCCACCCAGCCGGAGCTTCTTCCCCAACGACGCCTTCCACAAGAACACCTTGTCGCCCTCATCCACCGCATCGGATAAGGATCCGCTGTCGATCTCATCGCCCCGCCGGTTTAGCCACCCCGCCCTCCACCTCCAAGGAGCTGCCCCGACGCTCCCTTCGCCTTTTCGCGCCACCTCCATTCCCACACCGCCGCCTTCACCGCACCACCGAAGAGCATCATCATCACCGCTTCTCGGATGAAGCTGCGCCTAATCGGCGCCACCAAAGAGGTTGTACACTAATCGCCGATTTTCTTCTTGATTCGATCTCACGGTGCTGCCGGCGCCGTCCCGAGCCGACACGGCGCTGCTCCATCCACGGCGGCGCCGCCGCCACTTCTCCACGGTGTCGCTCCCTCGGCGGCGACGCCCACATCAAGAGGAGCTGCTGCTGCTTTAGCTTCGCTTCGCGCTGCTGCTCGCTTCTTGCTCTCGGTCCCCGCTTGGTCTGCTCTTGTTATTGCTTTTGCTTGCGCTTATCGCTCTCGCTTCTTGCTCTTGCTTATGCGATGTGCTCCGATTTGGCTACACTTCACGATCAATCGAATTTTGGGTCACCGATTTCAAGGGTGGGCTCGCCAGGTGAAGGAAGAACCAGCCACAGCGGGAGGGGGGCTCACGGAGAGGTACCCCACTATCTATCTTAGGGTTCAGGATGGGGCGGTGGTCGCCATGTGGCGGGCGGTGGCATGGGGATCACGGAGAAAAATCTCGCACATGGGGGGCTAGAGGATGGCCGGGTGGCGGCGGACCGCGTGGGAAGTGTTTTCGGGCAGGCGGGCGGCGCACCGACCGCTGGGCGGGGGGGGGGGCTGTTTGGCCGGTGGTGGTGGCGGCTCAAGGGGTGGAGGTTGAAGATGAATCGAGGCCCTTGATTTCAGATCCAACGGCTGCAAAATCGACCGACCAGAGATGAAAAAGTCACGACCGACGTAGCCTCACCTTGCTAGTGCGCTCAGTTTCGACAAAGAAAATTCAGCTTCGACAAAGAAAATTCAGTTTGGACAGTTAGGTTCAGTTTCGACGCTAAGTTTAGTTTCGACGCTTAAGTTCAGAGATGAGCGGCTGATGTATTTTACATCTAGCACTTTGTGGTTATGTATTTTACGTCATGTATTGAGATGCTATTAGAATTCCACTCAGGTTAACGTTGTTCGTTGTTCGTTGTCTCTCTTGTCCTCGCTTCAGCCTCGGCGTCAGACAACTCACGGAGCTGCTCCAACGATGAAACCTCCATCACAGCGGAGCAGTACTCGGCTCCATCTCTAGACGCATAAGATCTTCTTCCTCCTCCGACAAAGAAAGTCAGCCGGAGCATCCTCCGCCAACCCAATCACGTTGAGATCGACATGGCTTCGCCAAAGAGGTTGTACACTTGTTGCATCTCTTTTTACTCTACATGTTATATATATTGTCCATCGAGCACTCGTAGTAACGGGAAATACGATTATTTTATCCTACTATATGAAAAGCAAAGAGGTACCGTGCAACTTAGCTATCCGTGATGGACTCTCTTGAATGCCATCATTATTTATCTCTCAAGCATTTGTGCTGTGCATTTGTCGATGGGCCCGGGAGTTGAGCTAGTATGGCAAAGGCCTGGGTCCAAAGTAATAGAAGTAGCACAAAACATTTTTTAGTGTAGGATTTTCCTTGCTCAAACCTGCCTACTAGAATCACCAAAGGCTTGAAAGGAAAAGTGAATGAAAAACATAGGAATTGGAAAGTTTCCTATGGTACTACTTTTCATGAATTTGGTGCAAAGGAATGGAGCAAAGGAAAACTGTAGGAATTGTTCCTTTAGTGTCTCCTTGAAAGAAAAACCGTAGGAATTCTAATTTCCACTTATCCTCCTTTTCATATTCCTATTCATCAAGAACAAGACTAAGAGATAGTAGCATAATAGCATTATAACCATACATTTTCTTGTGGTTTGACTTAATCTCACCATGCTTTTTGCATCCTGTGATCTTCCAATTGTTGTGAATCAAACACCCAGATTGGCGTAAATCATGTGTTTTAAATTCTCTGCTTTGCACGTGCATTCCTATCCTATTCCTGTCTATTTCCTATCCCTGCATTGTTAGAATCCTCAAATTCAAACAAGCCCTTACTCAATTACTTCACATGATATGTGTCAAAGAAAACCTTGTGTGGTTTGTCCTGCTCTCAAGGCGCAGTGTTCCACCCCAGCTCAGCCGCACTAAGGACGGAAGGGTTCACCACAGCAGGGATCCGATCTCCGACTGCCTTTCACCGCCTCGATCTTCTTCCCGCCACCGCAGCCTCGATAACCGCATTACCATCATCAATCGAGCAGATGACCTTGAGGACTACACGGTCCGCAAGAGAGGTCGCACTCTTCCGTGTTCCGCCACGTTATGCATCGCTTAATATGATGACATGCTACATTATCGCCGTGTTCACCTATTAGACTCGAGTCAGCCCAAACTAATGCTGAAACTTGAGTTTTAAATGGTTGTGGGGTACATATTGGGGCAGCAATCAGACTATCTGCCTACTATCCGTTAATCTCCGTGTCTACTATGAGTTTCATGTTGGGTGCAAACAAACATTAAAGGAGCCATTATCTGTATTTTTAACTAAAGCTATTATCCGCCTCGCTATCATTGATTTTGGGTCTATCCACGCTTTGCTACCATCACTCGGATTTCTGCATGCACTCCTTACATAATCTCACTATGTTTTATTCCTATGCATGCCGCTTATTGTACACAATGGAACTGATCATGTAGAGCAAAAGAGACGAGCCTTGCGTGGCAATAAAATTTCATGCAGACGTTGCTCCATGGTGGGCGCAAAGGCAGCCCCCTCCACCCATTTCGGATCATAATCAAGAGGAAGATAACTGTTCGAGGGGCATTCGTAAGGAGAAGACCACCCTATTTACCCCATGAGGTCTTCGCCTAACTTGGCATGCCGATGTTGGTAATATCATGCATATGGTGTCTTGCATTGCTTATCAGATACATTAAAGATGTCATCCGCTTAGTTTAGACATGCTTTGTGTCAATGCCATTTGTTTTGTTTCTTTATCGATATGTGAATCATGCAATGCCATCTTGTCTAGCCACCATCATATATGTGAATTTTGCAATGCCACCGGTTAGCCACCATCTTATATGTGAATTATATCATGCCATCATTTTTTATTATGTGTTAAATTTGTCAACAATTTTAGTACATTCAATTACTCTTCCTGTGCATCAGCCATTCGCACGGTCATGGAAAAATCTGGAGGGAAACAAGGTCTTCAGAGCGCATAATGCTATCTCGATGAAGCGATGTCTCGCTTTGTTACCGATAGCTCCTCGAGGAGGATTCAGAGACAAATGACCACCATATTTCCCCTTGAGGTGCATGCCCTAACATGGCAGGGTTATGTTACTCATATCGTATGTATGGTATCTTGCATTGCTATGTCATTTGCTTAGTTTAGACATGCTTTGTGTGAATGCCACCTGTTTAGTGTCTAATTACCATATATGTGAATTATGCAATGCCATCTTGTTGCAAGACATTATATATGTGAATTATGCAATGTTATCTTGTTGCAAGGCATTATGTATGTGAATTATGCAATGCCATGTTGTTTAGGTGTAACATCCCAAATTTTCAATTTGGAATGTTATACAGTAGGTCATCATGCATATCATATTTTCTCGCATTTTTTCGATCCTAGAAATTTCACGCAACTCAAGGACCCTCGGAGAGAGTTGGAAGTTTCATTATTTTCATATTTGGGAATCCTCAAATTTTGAAAATAGGATAAATGGATTATTTAAATTATCTTCATAAAGTTTTCCTATAAAAAAATATTTCGAGAGGGAATAATATGACTTTCCCAAACAATTAGGAAAATGAAGATATTATAAATAAACCAAATTTGGTTTTGGAAGATTTATTTTGCTTAGGCAAAATGAGCATTTAAAAAAAATTATGCATGTATATTGTTTTAAAGTTCATTTTGTTCGACTCATTTTAGGAGTCGGGAAAATTTGTTTTATTTAATTTGGAGTTCATTTGGTATTTTTTTATTTCATTTGGTTTAAAGTTTAAAAACCGCTCTCGACTGAGGCCCACCTGCCCAAGCCAGCCAGCCCCGGCCCAGCGCCTCCCTGCCCACCTCCTCCTCCTCCTCACAAGCCGCCTGCCTCTCCACACAAGACGAGACCCCGCCGCCACCTGAGTCCCGCCTGACCCCCCCCTGGCCACCTCCCAAGCCACCGCCGCCTTTTAAATACCTCTCTCTCTCTCGACCCAACCCCGCTGAGCCGACGCCTGCCCTGACGCCGAAGCTCAGAATGGCCAGGACGGACGCCGCCGACGCGTGACGCCAGCCGAACCTCACGCCTCGACGCCAACCCCGCCGCCTCTCCCGAGCCCCGAGCGCCTGGCCGGGCGATCGCGGAGGTAGCCGCCCCACCCGCCGCCTGATTCGGTTTTCCTCGAACCGATCCGTTTTTTTAAAAAATATGTTTGGTTTTTTTTAAAAAACCTAGATTGATTTTATTTTTTCGTTTTCTTAACTAACGAACGCTCACCGAACTGCTCGCTTCAATGAACGCGTCGTTAGATTCGCTCTGTTAACAAACGCTCACTATTTAACTCGCTCGTCGCTTTTCTTTTTAATCGGATTAAATCCGTTATTTTCTGATTTGATTTCAGATTTGATTTTCAAAACTGTTTTATTTCTCGCCGCTTATCGGAATCAGTGATTCAAGCGCCGGAGTTTCAGAACGAAACCGCCGTTCCGACTACCCTACTTTCACAGAGTTTTGCCACTGTGAAATTTTGACCTAATTTCAGATCGCTAAACCGAGACGTTTCTCTCGAGTTTCGACTTTCAAATTTGTTTTGATTCGATTCTTTTGTAACCAGGGTTCTTAAGTTGAACTTTCTGGTTAGATCTTTTATTCGAGATTTCCTGCATTAGATGAGTACTTATTGTATGCTTGTTGTTTGTCTCGCTAGATCACCTTGAGTGCGCCGCTTGTTACTTCAATCTCTAGGACTCATGGATCATCGCTAAGGCAAGTAACACTTGATCATACCTTTTCTACTACCCAGTTTTATGCATTAGATCTATTCCTCAAACACTTGCATGGTTAGGATCTAATTAAATTGTGGGTTTGGGAAGTAGATTGAGGTAGTACCTATTACCTGCTTTTACTTATGAAACCTTGGGAGTTACTTCTACGCTTGCTTATTATGTCATGCTATGCTAGTAGACGGGATTGGGTGAGTGAATATCCATGATGATGTGAGATTGTTAATTAATGGTTTATCTAAGGTGGCAACCTAAACACACATCCTGGGTGGATTGAGGCACCTGGTTTCCATCAGACTTGCTCAGATTTCTTCGGACCGCCACCTGTGCTCTAAGGGATCATAAGATTATTCAAACTGAAACTTCCGTGCAGCCACAAGCCAATTATGGGCTCATGCGTAGTTTACTAAGTTGTGCGAACTCTTACGGGTAGGCTAGCTGATGTAGGGGATGTAGGTTGGTACGGTCTACCCACATGTAAGGTGCTAGTGCTTCAAAGACTATGTCTCGGCCATCCGCTTCTCAAACACCATGTAGTGCGAGAACCAAGCGGAGGCGATCGAGTCTTGTGGGGAAAAGTGCGCAAACCTCTGCAGAGTGTATAAACTAATCATGATTAGCCGTGTCCCCTGTTATGGACAATTTGAGTATCCGTACTTGATTATCATGTGAATCTCAACATGTTACTTCTAAATGAAAGTTATTGGGTTTTGATGAGTACTTTTAATTGGGATTGAGGATGTCACAACCATTCTCAATGTTTAACAACCACCATGATAGTTAAATAAAATTATTCCTTTGATGTAGGGAAAATCAGCTTTATGCAATGTAACTCAGAGAGCCTTACCACCAGCCAAATATGCATGTAGTATAGGCTTATTCATTCATTGCTCTTATGTGTTACATTGCCAAGATATTCCATGTGTCGACCCGTTTTGGGCTGCAACTTTTCACGCTATGCACTTTTCGATTTATTTAATAAGGTGTTAGGTCGTGGTTCTATACTCAGGATGCCGTTGGAGTTGATGGACTCGCTTATCTTCCAAGCCTTCCGCTGTTATTATTAGATGGCCTTAAGCCATATTATTGTATTCAGTTCCCTTGTGGACAACGATGTAATAAGTGTGTGATTGCTACTCGCTATAAATCCTTCAAGTATCGTGGTGTCAAGATTATCGATCCAAGGATGACACCGAGCACGAGACTTGATCCATTTGGGTCTGGTCGCCAGAGAATGGTATCGAGCACACGCCGACCGTAGGACACCACCACTAAGTTAAAGCCATAGATCACTCTCTTCTCATTTTCTAACTCCTCATCTTTTCTACTCTCTTTAGGATGACGGACGCGAAGATCAAGTACACCCAACCGGATGAAGGCACACCTTTTGGATTTCACTTGAAGGAAGTTACTAAGCACCGAACATTGATTACCAAGCTTCACCGGACTTTCAACGCCACTCATCAAGAGGAGCGCTGGAAGATTCATGCTCACGCTCCAGAAGGACATTCACCCCAATCACCAAGCCAATAGATAGTGTTTTCAAGGCACCCACTTGAGTCCGGGAAAGAGCATGGTAGCTCACATCACTATGGGACGATTGGGGAAGTTTATCAAGAAGACCTCAAGGACACTATCTACCAGATTTATGGACGCCGAGACGACAACCGGGACGTCGTCAACACCAAGAAGGATAGGTCCATTGCAGCTTTCATCCAGAGTTAAATCAGCACATTCGACGCCAGAGAATCAAATGTGCAATGACATGTTGGAGTTGCGTAAGACAAAGGAAAGGATCATTGAACCGAAGAAGAACTAAAGACTACACGCAAGGACTACATGGACGAGATCGTAGCTCGCAAGACACAATAACGATCTTAAGTACGAGATCAAGAGCTCAAGAAGAAGTTGGCGCCAGAATGAAGACCAAGATGTCGAACACCCAATCGACTACATCAACATCGACGACACAGATTCGGATCCAAGTGAACCCGATTTTGAAGATGAAGTCGAGCAGACATCATGGAGTCTTCCACCGTTCAAATTAGTAGAAGTCCCCACATATTAGTAGTATCCTCCATGTAAACATTATAGTACACGACTTTTGCGATAGTTAGATCGCTGTAAGCCTTGTTTGATTGAATGAAGTGATTTTGTGTGCATTTGCTCATGTGCATTTGGGTAGTGATTCCCTTAGCCCTCATTCTATTCTACATTTCTCTTCTTCTAAACCCATCGATGCCTCCGAGACGCGACCCGGATTCGCTTTTTCCGCCAGAGATCACCCAATTGATCCAGCAGCAGTATCACCTGATTCAAACATTGGTGCGTAACAACAACAACAACAACAACAACCCACCGCCACCACCACCACCGCGGATCATCCGACTCGCTTCTTAGACTGAACCCGCCGTGTATTCCAAAGAGCACCGAGCCGATTGTAGCAGTATGACCTGGCTCCGCAAGATAGGAAGGAGCTGACCACCGCAGGATGCATGATGGAGAAAGAGTGAAGTTTGCAGCACATCAGCTTGAAGGACCCGCAGAAGATGGTGGGAGAATTTCACAGCCACTTATCCCGTAGACACCGCCACATGGGATCAGTTTCCAAGAAGCTTTTCGACAGCCCATGTTTCAGCAGGAGCCATGGCTATGAAGAAGCGTGAGTTTCGCAACTTACGCCAAGGAGGAAGGACTGTTGGCAAGACGTGGATGACTTTAGCAAATTAGCACGTTATGCCCTGATGACGCTGCTACAGTATGCAGCTAAACAGAGAAGTTCCTAGAAGGACTAAATGATGAGTTCAAGATGCCGTTGATGGTAGCAAGTTTCAATAACTACCAGGAGTTAGTAGATCGAGCTCTCATGATTGAAGGAAAGCAGAAGAATTGAGAACTGCAAGCGAAGTATGGACAAGGGAAGTATAACTCAGATCTCAGCAGGCCTCATATACCCCTAAATCAGGAATTCAGTTTCAGATACCCATGGAGGAGGTAATTCAGACAACCATAGTGGCACCAAGAATGGGAACGGAATGGAGGAAGCAACGATGAACCGCACCAACCCGCTCTACACCATCCAAGGTAGACCGAGTCACATTATTTGCTTTAAGTGCCGCAAGACTGGGCACTATGCAAATGACTGTCCGTATACCGTAATGGAAATGGCAATGGAAGCTCGAAAGAAGCCCAACCCTTTCAACAGGGGACAAGTGAACCACATTGATGTGGAGGAGGTTGAAGATCAGCCCGATGCAAGAATCGGCAAGTTTTTGGTTAAGTCTTTATCGCAGCTTGTTCTTTTTGATACTGTGCATCGCATTCATACATATCAAGGGATTTGTGGATAAGTACAAGTTACCAACCCAAGCCCTTAGGTCACCCATGCTAGTAACCTCACCCGAGCAGAGTACATGGCTAGTAAATGGTGTGATCGATCGCCACTAAGGATCGGACACTATGTTTTCCTTCGCACCTAATAGTTCGGAATCCCAAGGATTGATGTGATATTAGGAATGGATTGGTTATCAAATTATGGAGGAAACATAGATTGTACCGCAAGGTCAATTTTGCTCACCACACCGTAAGGAAGAAGGATTATATGTATCACGGCACGAGCCGAGGAGAGCACAAGTTAATTGCTTATCGTGAGTGGTACAGAAGAAGTACCAGTGGTAAAGGATTATCCCGATGTATTTCCGAGGAGTTGCTGTGAATGCCACCGGATAGAGACATTGAGTTTTTGATCGAGCTGCTGCCGTGAACAGGCCCGATATCGGGTTTACTGCATGTGATGCCCGCAAAGGATTTGGCAGAAATTAAGAAACAGATTAAGGAACTATTGGATAAAGGTTTTATTCGCCCAAGTTCTTCACCTTGGGGATCACCCGCTTTATTGGTGGAGAAGAAGGATGGATCGTTGAGAATGGTTGTTGATTATCGTGGATTGAATGAAGTAACAATCAAGAACAAGTACCCACTACCGATGATAAATGATCTGCTTGATCGCTTGCAAGGAGCCAAAGTGTTTTCCAAGATCGACTTGCATCGTGGTACCATCATTGAAGATTCGGGAGCAAGATATACCCAAGACAGCTTTTACCACGAGATATGGATCTGTATGAGTATACCGTTATGTCATTTGATCGACTAACGCACCAGCCTATTTCATGAACCTGATGAACAAAGTGTTTATGGAATTTTGGATAAGTTCGTCGTGGTGTTCATCGATGACATTTTGATTTTCTCAAGAATGAATAGGAACACAAGGAACATTTGAGATTGGTTTTGGAGAAACCGAGGGAACACCAGCTTGTATGCCAAGTTCAGCAAATGTGAGTTTTGGCTAAAGGAAGTTGGATTTCTTGACATGTTATATCCGGAGAAGGGATAGCAGTTGACCCCACAAAGGTTGAGACCAGAATCAAATGGGAAGCACCAACGATAGCTTGAGAGATTCGAGTTTCCTTGACTCGCAGGATACTACCAAGATTCATTGAGAATTTCTCAAGGATTGCAAAGCCTATGACAGAATTGTTGAAGAAGGAAAACAAATTCATATGGACCGAGGACTGTGAGGCAAGTTTTCAGGAGTTGAAGAAAAGATTGGTTACCTCACCAGTTTTGATATTGCTGATCAAACTAAGGATTATGAGGTGTATTACACGCTCACGCCGAGGACTTGGAGCTGTACTTATGCAGAAGGAAGAGTTGTTTCAGATGCTTCACTTATTAACTTAAGCCTCATGAGTTGAATTATGCCACTCATGATTTGGAGTTAGCAGCCGCAGTATGCCTTGAAGACGTGGAGACACTTCTCATTGGAAATCATTGTGAAGTATATACGGATCACAAGAGTTTGAAGTACATCTTCACACGTATGAATTGAATCTCGCATGAGGAGATGGTTAGAGCTAATCAAGGATTATGATATGAGATTGCATTACCACCCGGAAAGGCTAATGTCGAAAGGCATTTATTGAGCCGTAAGAGCCACATCAATACCCTAATGATGGGAGAAATACCCAATGAGTTAGCCGAGGACCTTCGAGAGCTATGTTTGGAAATAGTTCCAGAGGCTATGTACCAAAGATTGAGATTCAATGACAATCGATGGACAAAATCGAGAAGCCCAAAAGGCGATAAGGAAGTTGCCTCTATAAAGGAGAAAATGAGCAAAGGAAAAGCTAAAGGATTTCGAGAGGACGAACACGATACCCTATGGTTTGAAGACCGTGTTTATGTGCCCAATGACCCGTAGATCGTAAGTTGATTTTACAAGAAGCCCATGATTCACCCTATTCGATTCACCCAAGAAATACCAAGATGTATTTGGATTTGAAGAATACTTTCCGTGGACCGAATGAAGAAGGATATTGCGAATATGTAGCAGCTTGCACGATGTCGAAAGTAAAGGCAGAGCATCGGGCCAAAGCAGGATTGTTACAACCATTGCCGATACCCGAATGGAAGTGGATAAACTAGGCATGGATTTCATCACAGGTTTGCCAAAGACCCGCCAGATATGACTCGATTTGGGTCATAGTCGAATCGCTTGACCAATGTAGCTCATTTCATTCCAAATAAGACTACCTATAGCAAGCTAAGTTAGCAAAGATATACATGACCAGAATTGTGTGCTTACACGGAGTTCCAAGGAGCATTGTATCGACAGAGGAACCCAGCTTACTTCAAATTTTGGAACCAATTGCACGAAACATTGGGAACCCGATTGAATTCAGCACAGCTTTCCACCCACGCATCGATGGATGACCGAGAGAGTCAATCAGATTTTGGAGGACATGTCGAGAGCTTGTGCACTAGATTATGGATCTAGTTGGGATGACAATTTGTCGTATGCAGAATTTTCCTACAATAACAGCTACCAAACCAGCTTGAAGATGGCACCTTTCGAGGCTTTGTATGGAAGAAGGTGCAGGACACCATTGTCATGGGACTAAACCGAGATCGCCGCTTGTTTGGACCAGATTTGATTAAGGAGTCCAACAGAAAGTTGTTGATTCGAGACAGCTCAAGGTAGCCCAGTCCTGCATGTAAGAGCTATGCCGATTCAAAGCGCAGTTTATTGAGTATGACGTTGGAGACAGAGTATATCTCGAGTATCCCCGCCTCGAGGAGTTAAGCGCTTTGGAGTTAAAGGAAAGTTAGCTCCCTGCTTCGCTGGACCAGATAAGATTTTGCAACGCATGGGAGAAGTTATGATAAGTTGGAATTGCCAAGGACTGTCAGAGTTCATGATGTATTCCATGTTTCTCTTGAAGAAATGTCACCCCGAGATAGCAGAGGTACTGCTAAGAGACACAAAGGCCATTGGAGGCAATTCAATTGAAGGATGACTTGACATATGAGGAAAAGCCGCTTAAGATTCTCGATTATGCCAAGCAGAGTTACTCGCAGAAGGTTATCAAGTTTTGCAAAGTTCAAAGGAGCCACCACACCGAGGATGAAGCCACCGGGAAAGAGAGGAAGTTTTGCTTAAGGACCACCTCACCTATTTTCTAGTTAACCCAATCTCGAGGGCTAGATTCATCTTATAGGTTTGTAACATCCCAAATTTTCAATTTGGAATGTTATACAAGAGGTCATCATGCATATCATATTTTCTCGCATTTTTCCGATCCTAGAAATTTCACGCAACTCAAGGACCCTGAGAGAGTTGAAGTTTCATTATTTTCATATTTGGGAATCCTCAAATTTTGAAAATAGGATCAATGGATTATTTAAATTATCTTCATAAAGTTTTCCTATAAAAAATATTTCGAGAGGGAATAATATGACTTTCCCAAACAATTAGGAAAATGAAGATATTATAAATAAACCAAATTTGGTTTTGGAAGATTTATTTTGCTTAGGCAAAATGAGCATTTAAAAAAAATTATGCATGTATATTGTTTTTAAAGTTCATTTTGTTCGACTCATTTTTAGGAGTCGGGAAAATTTGTTTTATTTAATTTGGAGTTCATTTGGTATTTTTTTATTTCATTTGGTTTAAAGTTTTAAAAACCGCGCTTCTGGACTGAGGCCCACTGCCCAAGCCAGCCAGCCCCCCCCCAGCCCCCCCCGCCCACCTCCTCCTCCTCCTCATGCCTGCCCGCCTGGCCTCCCACACACAGACGAGACCTCGCCACCTCGAGTCCCGCCCAACCCCGCCCCCCTTGGCCCCCTCCCACCGCCACCCCTCTCTCCTCGACCCAACCTCACGAGCCGACGCCGCCCGCCTCGACGCTGGCTCGCTGCTGCCGCCGCCAGGACGCCACCACGACGCCGCCACCGCCGTGAACCTCACGCCTCGACGCCAACCCCGCCGCCTCTCCGAGCCCCGAGCGCCACGGCCGCGATCGCGGAGGTAGCCGCCCACCGCCGCCCGATTCGTTTTCTCCTCGAACCGATCCGGTTTTTTAAAAAAATATGTTTGGTTTTTAAAAAAAACCTAGATTGATTTTATTTTTTCGTTTTCTTAACTAACGAACGCTCACCAACTGCTCGCTTCAATGAACGCGCTCGTTAGATTCGCTCTCGTTAACAAACGCTCACTATTTAACTCGCTCGCGCTTTTTCTTTTTAATCGGATTAAATCCGTTATTTTCTCGATTTGATTTCGATTTGATTTTCAAAACTGTTTTATTTCTCGCCGCTTATCGGAATCAGTGATTCAAGCGCCGGAGTTTCAGAACGAAACCGCCGTTCGACTACCCTACTTTCACAGAGTTTTGCCACTGTGAAATTTTGACCTAATTTCAGATCGCTAAACCGAGACGTTCTCTCTCGAGTTTCGACTTTCGAAATTTGTTTTGATTCGATTCTTTTGTAACCAGGGTTCTTAAGTTGAACTTTCTGGTTAGATCTTTTATTCGAGATTTCCCTGTGCATTAGATGAGTACTTATTGTATGCTTGTTGTTTGTCTGCGTTAGATCACCCGGAGTGCGCCGCTTGTTACTTCGAATCTCTAGGACTCGCGGATCATCAGCAAGGCAAGTAACACTTGATCATACCTTTTTCTACTACCCAGTTTTATGCATTAGATCTATTCCTCAAACACTTGCATGGTTAGGATCTAATTAAATTGTGGGTTTGGGAAGTAGATTGAGGTAGTACCTATTACCTGTTTTACTTATGAAACCTTGGGAGTTACTTCTACGTTTGCTTATTATGTCATGCTATGCTAGTAGACGGGATTGGGTGAGTGAATATCCATGACAGATGTGAGATTGTTAATTAATGGTTTATCTAAGGTGGCAACCTAAACACACATCCTGGGTGGATTGAGGCACCTGGTTTCCATCAGACTTGCTCAGATTTCTTCTGACCGCCACCTGTGCTCTAAGGGATCATAAGATTATTCAAACTGAAACTTCCGTGCAGCCACAAGCCAATTATGGGCTCATGCGAGTTGACTAAGTTGTGCGAACTCTACGGGTAGGCTAGCTGATGTAGGGGATGTAGGTTGGTACGGTCTACCCACATGTAAGGTTCTAGTGCTTCGAAAGACTATGTCTCGGTCATCCGCTTCTCAAACACCATGTAGTGCGAGAACCAAGCGAGGCG
Source organism: Aegilops longissima (assembly GCA_021605205.1). NCBI lineage: Eukaryota > Viridiplantae > Streptophyta > Magnoliopsida > Poales > Poaceae > Aegilops > Aegilops longissima. Next base: position 151,906,561 of record CM038681.1, read on the forward strand.
ATCGAGTCTTGTGGGGAAAAGTGCTAAACCTCTCGCAGAGTGTATAAACTAATCATGATTAGCCGTGTCCCCTGTTATGGACAATTTGAGTATCCGTACTTGATTATCATGTGAATCTCAACATGTTACTTCTAAATGAAAGTTATTGGGTTTTGATGAGTACTTTTAATTGGGATTGAGGATGCTGTCAACCATTCTCAATGTTTAACAACCACCATGATAGTTAAATAAAATTATTCCTTTGATGTAGGGAAAATCAGCTTTATGCAATGTAATCAGAGAGCCTTACCACCAGCCAAATATGCATGTAGTATAGGCTTATTCATTCATTGCTCTTATGTGTTACATTGCCAAGATATTCCATGTGTCAATTGCTGGCTGCAACTTTTCACGTTGCATACTTTTCGCATTTACTTAATAAGGTGTTAGGTCGTGGTTCTATACTCGATGCCGCTGGAGTTGATGGACTCGCTTATCTTCCAAGCCTTCATTGTTATTATTAGATGGCCTTAAGCCATACTATTGTATTCAGTTCCCTTGTGGACAACGATGTAATAAGTGTGTGATTGCTACTCGCTATAAATCCTTCAAGGCATCGGTGGTGTCAAGATTATCGATCCAGGATGACATCGAGCACGTAGACTTGATCCATTTGGGTCTGGTCGCTACATTAGGCAAGCGCCATATATGTGAATTATATCATGCCATCCTTTTTTGTATTTCTCATTGCTTTTGTCGACAATGTTTGTATATTCAATCGCTTCTTCCTGCATCAGCCATTTGAATTGGTGATGGAGAAATCTGAGTGAAAACAAGGTCTTCTGAGCAGCATAATGCTACCCGATGAAGCAGATATCTTGGTGGTTACAGATAGCTCTTCAGAGGAGGATTCAGAGGCGATGACCAGTCCTATTATCCCCGAGGTGTATGCTCAAACTTGGCAGGGTTATATTACTCATATAATGCATATGTTGTATTGCAATGCTTATTTTTACATCATATACACAATATTGAATGCCATCTCCTTAGTTGACACATCATATATGCAATTGCCCTCCGCTCACTTCCTTAGTATATAAATCATATATTTGAATTATGTCATGCCATGATGTTTACATAGACAAGATGTATCTCAATTATGGCATGCCAACCCATTTTCTAAAGACATAATATAGTTATATCATCTCATCCTGCTTACATAGTCATCATATTTTAAATTATGTCGTTCTATCCGTGAATTATATCATGCCACCATGTTTCCATCGATGGCATGTTTGTGATTTATAGCATGCCAACCACTTTAATAGACACATCGTATAGTTATATCATGTCATCCTGCTTACATAGTCATCATATTTTGAAGTATGTCATTCTATCCTGCTTAGTTAGCCATCATACATGTGAAATTGTGTCATGCTATCCTGCTTAATTAGCCATCATATATGTGAAATTATGTCCTGCTATTCTGCTTACTTAGACAACATAAATGTGAATTATTTCATGCCATGTTTTCTTCCCTACTATCCATTGCACTGCTTCATCTTACAATGTCTCAGACATTCAATTACTTTTCTTGTTTATCAGCCATTTCAATTGAGGGAGTGATGGCAGATCTGTGGGAGTAAAACACGGTCTTCGTAAAAGATCGTATACCTGTCGATGCAGATAGAACCACGGTTGTACTTGCCCAAGAATCAGCCCCACCACATATAACCCACACTCATGGAGATTGTACCCTACCCAGCTTGGACAGAGAACCAGCTACACCCCTTCTAACCCCAACCCCAAAGCAGATAGACACCCGGGCCCCATTGACACAAGACCGCCTCCACCACAGAGCCCCCAAACACGAAAGCAGTTAGTAAGGCAACTGCAGTGCCCAAATCATGAGGACCACCACTCAAACCCAAGTCAACGCTAAAGCGTAAGAAGAATTGTTCTCGTGTCAGGTTCCGTAGCTATGGTTCATACTACTTTGCTCTTGCATCATCAGATTTATCGATACCAACCAATTTCAAATTTGAAGGATGCAATTGAAACTCCAATGGCGCAACAGTATGTTTTAAACCTGTTTCTTCAACGTGTTTGGTTGTTTGCTGTTGTAACTTGCTCTATGTTGATTTCAGTTTCAATTGAATAAACAGTTATGTTCTCATTCCATGCACATTACAAGTGTTGTTATTGTTGTGTAGTTTCCCACACTTATATTCTGTCTATGCTGCTTTGTCTTAAATAGATATGATTTGAGCTGTATCTATCTTGATTTGGCAACATAAACTAGAATGATATAGACCATACAGTGACCATACTACATAGATATATGTTTTTTTCATGTTGTTATCCTGTCCACCTTACTACTAAACTGGTTTACCAAAATGAGTTTCATATACTACATTGTAAACCTGAGATGTGTTTGTTTGTTTCCCTTTTAGAACGCTGATAAAATATTGGAGAAGAGTACCCTGTTATGCAATGGTAAAGGAAGTAATGTAGATAAGGTTCAAGATAGTGAGACATCCCTGTTGGTCTCCAAGAAAGCTGATAAAAACTATATTGAGGACACTGAGACAACCCCAAAGTCCTGTCTTGATGTAGTGTTCGAAGTTATCGGTTACCACCGCCGCACCAGCTCTTCAACTCGCTGTTCTGAATCAGTTCGCTTCTTGAGTCTCAACTTCAAGTTGAAAGACATCGATCGATGGTATGCGACAGAAGTCAAGGACCGAGGAAGTCCCCGCAGAATTCAGATGCATACTTTCGGTGCAACAAAGAAAGCGCTGGAGGACTTAAGCGCCAAACAAGAGAAAGTTAATAAGCTTGCTAAGCATCTTGCCAAAGCATTATGGGTACCTGTGATATTGTTTCTTGAGCTCTTCAAGTGGTTTCAGTTCGACTTGTTTTGCTGCGCGCTTATATGTCGTTGTGTTCCCTATATTTGCACCGGTGGCGAACTTTGATGCCCAAAGGATGTAATATGTGTAATAGCCGTGATAGCCTAGTGTAAGTTGCTTGCTTATTTATTTCCTTGTTGTCTTGTTTATTTGTTTGCTTGTAGTCAGTGCAGTTCTTTTTCTGCGGTTTGCTAGTGGCTGCAACAACCTATTTTTTTAAACTAGGCCACAATAACTGAGGGAGTCCTGGATTAGGGGGTGTCCGGATAGCCGAACTATCACCGTTGGCCGGACTCCTAGACTATGAAGATACAAGATTGAAGACTTCGTCCCGTGTCCGGATGGGACTTTCCTTGGCGTGGAAGGCAAGCTTGGCGATACGGATATGTAGATCTCCTACCATTGTAACCGACTCTGTGTAACCCTAACCCTATCTGGTGTCTATATAAACCGGAGGGTTTTAGTCCGTAGGGGGTCCCGAACTGTGCGTCTAGGCGGATGGTAACAGGAGACAAGGGACACGATGTTTACCCAGGTTCGGGCCCTCTTGATGGAGGTAAAACCCTACATCCTGCTTGATTGATATTGATATTGTGGATGTTTACAAGAGTGGATCTACCACGAGATCAAGGAGGCTAAACCCTAGAAGCTAGCCTATGGTATGATTGTAAGGGTTGTTGTGATTGTTGTCCCACGGACTAAAGCCATCCGGTTTATATAGACACCGGAGAGGGCTAGGGTTACATAGAGTCGGTTACAATGGTAGGAGATCTACATATCCAGATCGCCAAGCTTGCCTTCCACGCCAAGGAAAGTCCCATCCGACACGGGGAAGTCTTCAATCTTCTATCTTCATAGTCTTGGAGTCCGGTCGATGATGATAGTCCGCAAATGATAGTCCAGCCGATGACGGTAGTCCGCTATCCGGACACCCCTAATCCGGACTCCTCAAGAGTCTCCCTAACCAGCTTCAATGACGATAAGTCCAGCATGCGTAGTCTTCGGCGCTGCAAGGCGGTTCTCCTTTAAGTTCCATGTACCGCCGAACAGGTCCAGCTTCCTCATCAATGTTGCGCTGCCTTGGCTTCCCCGCCCAATAAGGGCCTTCTTCCACGCTGTCGCTCGAATGTGAAAAGCCGTGGTGTCTTTTATGTTTTACCCCTAGTTGTGCGAATAATCTGCCTATAAGGGAGGCAAGAATCCAGATCCAAATCACCATCTTCCTCTCGCAAATACTCATAGGAGTGCTTTCACCAAGAATCCATTCCGCCATGGACCGCCAACGCTGCTCCTCTTCTCGCGCCCCAGCCCTTCACCAGAGATTGGAGGAGATGCTCTGTTTCGCACAACGAGCTGGTGAAGCTCCAAATGGGGGATATCTCCTCCGCCTTCATGGTTCCGGTTCGAGCGGGCTTGCCACCTACAAAGGTGGGAAGCTAGCAGAGGTTACCCCTAATCCCAACAAAGGGGAGGGTATGCTTCGGCCCCTATCTAATAAGGGGCTCGGATTTCTGACATCCATTCCTCCGCTGGCTCCGGAGTTCTACGGACTCCAGCTCCATCACCTCACGCCCGCCTCAATCCTGCATATCGCGGGTTACGTAGCTCTTTGCGAGCTTTTCCGGCATCGAGCCCCACTTCGCCTGTGGAAGAGGTTGTTTTGCCTTGTCCCCGCTCTCACGAGGGGTCCATATATCAAGTGGGCGGCGCCAAATATGGCGATTGTCGGACCGGATATCCATCCGAACCCCTAAGAAGGCGCTCAAGACCGGCCTTCGAACGGTTTTATATAGAAGACGCCCGCTGCCGACCTGTTCGATCGGCCTCCCGGAGTTCAGCAATGCTCCTCTGAAGAAACGCCTTTAGTTGGCGCCCGCGAGCCCCGATCGAGGAAGACAAGAGCGCCCATTATCCGATGGGCCAATAAGGTTATCGCCCATGCCCGTTGACCATGATTGAGTCATGGCAACATGCATTACGCGGGGTGCAGCCACTACAATACAGGCCACCCCATGTGGGATTTCAACGGGAGGATGATGCCACCCGCCATGGCCGCAAAGGGGTCGGAATCGGCCAAGATCCGTGACGATCTTGTCCGCCTGTATAAGGGGAGAAGGAGGATTTCCTTCAGACGGACCCGCTAAATGGGTTTTCCATGAACAATCCCGCCTTGGGTAAGTGAACACTCAGCGTGTCCGACCTGCGCCTTTCAAACTTAAGTTTCTTACATTGTGTTCTTCTTCGACGCAGAACTACGCCGGACTGTGGAGGGAATGCTAAGTCCGCTCCGCAGCCCGAGGATCCAGAGAGATCCCAAGATCCAGCCTCCAAGAGGATCCGGACATAAAGGTGGAGCTAATCGACGGGTGTTCCACCAGCTCAAGATGGATAATGCTTTAGTCGGCATCACGGCCGACTACCCCGACTAAACTGCGCCCCTGTGTGATTGCAGCCAAGCCTTGACACCGCTATTCCTTCCTTGCTTATTTCTGACCACCGTATATGATGGCATTAGGCAGGAGGCGCCTTAGGGCGAGAAGCCGAGCTCATGTGGCTGGCCAACAAGGGCGCCGCCGACCGGTAGGCGGAAGAGAAGCGCGCGCGCGGATCGGTCGCCGCAAAGGTGTAGCTCACAATTCATTATCTTCGAGCAACGCTCCTAGGAAACGCTTTTGAGTGCTCATGACTTTTATAGGGAAAAAGCGCCCGCCGGATCATGGGCGTGAAGTTGTCCATCCGACCTCTACCACCGGGCTCCCTGACCGGCCGAGGGGGAGGCGAGCGCAAGGCGCGAGCCGACGCCTCCGACATAGGATGCCGAAGGCTGTCCACCACCAAGTCCGAGGTGGAGAGTGTTGGAAATATGCCCTAGAGGCAATAATAAAAGTGTTATTATTATATTTCTTTGTTCATGATGATTGTCTTTATTCATGCTATAACTGTATTATCGGAAATCGTGATACACGTGTGAATACATAGACCATAACATGTCCCTAGTGAGCCTCTAGTTGACTAGCTCGTTGATCAACAGATAGTCATGGTTTCTGACTATGGACATTGGATGTCATTGATAACGGATCACATCATTAGGAGAATGATGTGATGGACAATACCCAATCCTAAGCATAGCACAAGATCGTAGTTCGCTTTGCTAGAGCTTTTCCAATGTCAAGTATCTCTTCCTTAGACCATGAGATCGTAACTCCCGGATACCGTAAGAGTGCTTTGGGTGTACCAAACATCACAACGAATCGGGTGACTATAAAGGTGCACTACAGGTATCTCCGAAAGTGTCTGCGGTTGACACGGATCGAGATCGGATTTGTCACTCCGCATGACGGAGAGGTATCTCTCGGCCCACTCGTAATGCATCATCATAATGAGCTCAAAGTGACTAAGTGGTTAGTCACGGATCATGCATTACGGCACGAGTAAAGTGACTTGCCGGTAACGAGACCGAACAAGGTATTGGGATACCGACGATCGAAGTCTCGCAAGTAGCATACCGATTGACAAAGGGAATTGTATACGGGTTTGATTGAATCTCGACATCGTGGTTCATCCGATGAGATCATCGAGGAGTATGTGGGAGCCAACATGGGTATCCAGATCCCGCTGTTGGTTATTGACCGGAGAGGCATCTCGGTCATGTTCAGATATCTCCGAACCCGTAGGGTCTACACACTTAAGGTTCGGTGACGCTTAGGGTTGTAGAGATATTAGTATGCAGTAACCCGAAGTTGTTCGGAGTCCCGGATGAGATCCCGGACGTCACGAGGAGTTCCGGAATGGTCCGGAGGTAAAGATTTATATATAGGAAGTCCAGTTTCGGCCACCGGGAAAGTTTTGGGGGTCACCGGTATTGTACCGGGACCACCGAAAGGGTCCCGGGGGTCCACCGGGTGGGGCCACCTATCCCGGAGGGCCCCATGGGCTGAAGTGGCGTGGGAACCAGCCCCTGGTGGGCTGGTGCGCCCCACCCAAGGGCCCAAGGCGCCTAGGGTTGGGGGACCGTTGCCCGAGGGGCATGCGCCTGTTGAAACCCTAGGGGCTGTTGCCCCGAGGGCATGCGCCTGGTTGAACCCTAAGGGGCGTTGCCCGGGCCGCCGCCCCATCTAGATGGGATTCTCCAGGGGCATGCGCCTCAGCCCCTATATATAGTGGAGGGAGGAAGGGCAGCAAGACCCGCATCTTGGCACCTCCTTCCCCTTGCTACACCTCCTCCTCCCGCAGACGCTACGGCGAAGCCTCGCCGATCCTCGCTGCATCCACCACCACGCCGTCGTGCTGCTGATCTTCATCAACCTCTCCTTCCCCTTGCTGGATCAAGAAGGAGGAGACGCCACGCTGACCGTGACGTGTGTTGAACGCGGAGGTGCCGTCTGCTCGGCGCTAGGATCTCCGGTGATTGGATCACGACGTACAACTACCTCAACCCCGTTCTTTTGAACGCTTCCGCCGCGATCTACAAAGTGGTATGTAGATGCATCTCCCATGACTCGTTGTTTAGATGAACTCATAGATGGATCTTGGTGAAACCGTAGGAAATTTTTAATTTTCTGCAACGCTCCCCAACAAAGGGCATCATGAGCTAGGTCTATGCGTAGTTCTCTATTGCACGAGTAGAACACAATTTAGTTGTGGGCGTGGATCTTGTCAATTTACTTGCCGCTACTAGTCTTATCTTGCTTCCGCGGTATTGTGGGATGAAGCGCCCGACCAACCTTACACGTGACGCTTACGTGAGACCGGTTCCATCGACTAACATGCACTAGTTGCATAAGGTGGCTGGCGGTGTCCGCCTCTCCTACTTTAGTTGGAGCGGATTCGATGAAAAGGGTCCTTATGAAGGGTAAATAGAAGTTGACAAGATCACGCCAGGTTATTCGAGGTAAGAAAACGTTCTTGCTAGAACCCAATTGCAGCCACGTAAAAGATGCAACAACAATTAGAGGACGTCTAACTTGTTTTTGCAGCAATTGTCATGTGATGTGATATGGCCAAGTTGTGATGAATGATGAATGACATAATGTGATGTATGAGATCATGTTCTTGTAATAGGAATCACGACTTGCATGTCGATGAGTATGACAACCGACAGGAGCCATAGGAGTTGTCTTTATTTTGTATGACCTGCGTGTCATTGAAGAACGCCATGTAAATTACTTTACTTTATTTCTAAACGCGTTAGCCATAGAAGTAGAAGTAGTCGTTGGCGTGACAACTTCATGGAGGCACAATGATGGAGATCATGATGATGGAGATCATGGTGTCATGCCGGTGACAAAATGATCATGGAGCCCCGAAAATGGAGATCAATGGAGTTTTATGATATTGGCCATATCATGTCACTACTATATAATTGCATGTGATGTTTATTATGTTTATACATCTTGTTTACTTAGAACGACGGTAGTAAATAAGATGATCCTTACAACAATTTCAAGAAGTGTTTCTAACTGTGCACCGCTGCTAAAGTTCGTCGCTTCTAAGCACCACGTGATGATCGGGTGTGATGGATTCTTACGCTCACATACAACGGTGTAAGACAGATTTACACACGCGAAAACACTTAGGGTTTACTTGACGAGCCTAGCATGTACAGACATGGCCTCGAACACGGAGACCGAAAGGTCGAACACGAGTCGATAGAAGATACGATCAACATGAGAATGTTCACCGATGATGACTAGTCCGTCTCGCGTGATGATCGGACACGGCCTAGTCGACTCGGATCGTGTAACACTTAGATGACTAGAGGGATGTCTAATCTGAGTGGGAGTTCATTTAAATAATTTGATTAGATGAACTTAATTATCATGAACTTAGTCTAAAACTTTTGAATGATATGTCTTGTAGATCAAATGGCCAACGCCATGTCAACTTGAACTTCAACGCTGCTCCTAGAGAAAACCAAGTCGAAAGATGACGGCAGCAACTATACGGACTGGGTCCGAACTTGAGGATCATCCTCATAGCTGCCAGAAACAATATGTCCTAGAAGGACCGCTAGGTGACGCCCCGTCCCTGCAGAACCAAGACATTATGAATGCTTGGCAGTCTCGTGCTGATGATTACTCCCTCGCTCAAAGGCGGCATGCTTTACAGCTTAGAACCGGGCTCCAAAAGCGCTTTTGAGCATCACGGAGCATATGAGATGTTCGAGGAGCTGAAACTTGTTTTCCAAGCTCACGCCCGGTCGAGAGATATGACATCTCCGACAAGTTCTATAGTTGTAAGATGGAGGAAAACAGTTCTGTCAAGGAGCACATTCTCAAGATGTCCGGGTTGTACAACCGTATGACCCAAATGAATATTAACCTCCCCGATGAGGCGGTCATTGACAGAATCCTCCATCGCTTCCCACCAAGCTACAAGAGCTTTGTGATGAACTACAACATGCAGGGGATGGTAAAGACCATTCCTGAAGTGTTCTCTATGCTGAAGTCACCGAGGTTGAAATCAAGAAAGAATATCAAGTGTTGATGGTCAATAAGACCACTAAGTTCAAGAAGGGCAAGGGCAAGAAGAACTTCAAGAAGGACGGCAAGGAGGTTGCCGCGCCTGCAAGCAAGTTGCCGGAAGAAGTCAAAGAATGGACCCAAGCCCGAGACCGAGTGCTTTTATTGCAAGGAGGGTCATCGAAGCGGAACTGCCCCAAATACTTAGCGGACAAGAAGGCCGGCAACACCAAAGGTATATTTTATATACATGTAATTGATGTGTACTTTACCAAGACTCGTAGTAACTCCCGGTATTTGATACCGTGCCGCTGTTCATATTTGTAACTCACAGCAGGAGCTGTGGAATAAGCGGAGACCGGCAAAGGACGAGGTGACGATGCGCGTCGGGAATGGTTCTAGAGTCGATGTGATCGCCACGTCGCACGCTACCTCTTCATTTACCTACGGGATTAGTTATGAACCTTAATAATTGTTATTTGGTGCCAAGTTTGAGCATGAATATTGTATCCGGATCTCGCTTAATGCGAGATGGCTACTCATTTAAACCGAGAATAATGGTTGTTCTATTTATATGAGAGATATGTTTTATGGTCATGTTCCGATGGTCAATGGTTTATTCCTAATGAATCTCGAGTTTAGTATTACACATGTTTATAGCGTGAATACCAAAAGATGTAAAGTTGATAACGATAGTCCCACATACTTGTGGCACTCGCCGCCTTTGGTCACATTGGTGTCAAGCGAATGAAGAAGCTCCATGCTGATGGACTTTTGGAGTCTTTAGATTATGAATCATTTGACACATGCGAACCATGCCTCATGGGCAAGATGACCAAGACTCCGCTTCTCCGAACAATGGAGCGAGCAACCAACTTGTTGGAAATCATACATACCGATGTGTGCGGTCCAATGAGCGTTGAGGCTCATGGAGGATATCGTTATGTTCTCACTCTCACGAGATGACTTGAGTAGATATGGGTATGTCTACTTGATGAAACACAAGTCCGAGACCTTGAAAAGTTCAAGGAATTTCAGAATGAAGTAGAGAATCAACGTGACCGAAAGATAAAATTCTTACGATCGGATCGTGGAGGAGAATATTGAAGTCACGAATTTGGTACACACTTAAGAAAATGTGGAATCGTTTCACAACTAACGCCACCGAACACCTCAACAGAACGGTGTGTCCGAACGTCAGAATCGCACTCTATTGGATATGGTGCGGTCTATGATGTCTCTTACTGATTTACCGCTATCATTTTGGGGATACGCCTAGAGACAGCTACATTCACTTTAAATAGGGCACCGCCTAAGTCCGCTGAGACGACACCGTATGAATTATGGTTTGGGAAGAAACCTAAGCTGTCGCTTTCTAAAAGTTTGGGGATGCGATGCTTATGTCAAGAAACTTCAACCTGAAAAGCTCGAACCCAAGTCGGAAAATGCGTCTTCATAGGATACCCTAAGGAAACCGTAGGGTATACCTTCTACTTAAGATCCGAGGGCAAGATCTTTGTTGCCAAGAACGGATCCTTTCTCGAAAAAGAGTTTCTCTCGAAAGAAGTAAGTGGGAGGAAAGTAGAACTCGATGAAGTACTACCTCTTGAACAGGATAGTAGTGCAGCTCAGAAAATCTTCCCGTGATGCCTACACCAACCAAGAGGAAATTCATGATGATGATCAAGGTACTTCGGATCAAGTTGCTACTGAACTTCAGAGGTCCACTAGGACACGCCCGCACTGAGTGGTACGGCAACCCTGTCTTGGAAATCATGTTGTTAGACAACAATGAACCTTCGAACTATGAAGAAGCGATGGCGGCCCAGATTCCAACAAATGGCTAGAAGCCATGAAGTCCGAGATAGAATCCATGTATGAAAACAAAGTGTGGACTTTGACCGACTTGCCCGATGATCGGCGAGCGATAGAAAACAAATGGATCTTTAAGAGGAAGACGGACGCGATGGTAATGTCACCATCTATAAAGCTCGACTTGTCGCTAAGGGTTATCGGCAAGTTCAAGGGATTGACTACGATGAGACTTTCTCTCCGTAGCGAAGCTTAAGTCCGTCCAATCATGTTAGCAATTGCCGCATACTATGATTATGAGATATGGCAGATGGACGCCAAAACAGCGTTCCTTAACGGATATCTTAAGGAAGAGCTGTATATGATGCAGCCGGAGGGTTTTGTCGATCCTAAGAACGCTAACAAAGTATGCAAGCTCCAACGATCCATTTATGGGCTGGTGCAAGCATCTCGAGTTAGAACATTCGCTTTGATGAGATGATCAAAGCGCTTGGGTTTATGCAGACTTATGGAGAAGCTTATGCTACAAGAAAGTGAGTGGGAGCTCAGAGCATTTCTCATATTATATGTAGATGACATACTTCGATGGGAAATGATATAGAATTCTTGGACAGCATTAAGGCCTACTTGAATAAGTGTTTTCAATGAAGGACCTTGGAGAAGCTGCTTATATATTAGGCATCAAGATCTATAGAGATAGATCGAGACGCCTCATAGGTCTTTCACAAAGCACATACCTTGATAAGATTTTGAAGAAGTTCAAAATGGATCAGTCCAAGAAGGGTTCTTTCCTGTATTGCAAGGTGTGAGATTGAGCTCAGCTCAATGCCCGACCACGGCAAAAGATAAAGAAGAGATGAGTGTCATCCCTATGCCTCAGCCATATGATCTATTATGCATGCCATGCTGTGTACTGACTGATGTAAACCTTGCCGTAAGTTTGGTAGGAAGGTACCAAAGTAATCCCGCAAGGAACACCGGACAGCGGTCAAGAATATCCTGAAGTACCGAAAAGGACAAAGGACATGTTTCTCGTTTATGGAGGTGAGGAAGAGCTCGTCGTAACGGGTTACGTCGATGCTAGCTTCGACACAGATCTGGATGACTCTAAGTCACAAAACGGATACGTGTATATGTTGAATGGTGGAGCAGTAAGCTGGCGCAGCTGCAAGCAGAGCGTCGTGGCGGGATCTACATGTGAAGCGGAGTACATGGCAGCCTCGGAGGCAGCGCATGAAGAAATTTGGGTGAAGGAGTTCATCACCGACCTAGGAGTCATACCCAATGCGTCGGGGCCGATCAAACTCTTCTGTGACAACACTGGAGCTATTGCACTTGCCAAGGAGCCCAGGTTTCACAAGAAGACCAGGCACATCAAGCGTTGCTTCAACTCCATCCGTGAAAAAGTTCAGGATGGAGACATAGAAATTTGCAAAGTACATACGGATCTGAATGTCGCAGATCCGTTGACTAAACCTCTCTTGCGAGCAAAACATGATCAACACCAGAACTCTATGGGTGTTTGATTAATCACAATGTAACTGGATTATTGACTCTAGTGCAAGTGGGAGACTGTTGGAAATATGCCCTAGAGGCAATAATAAAAGTGTTATTATTATATTTCTTTGTTCATGATGATTGTCTTTTATTCATGCTATAACTGTATTATCCGGAAATCGTGATACACGTGTGAATACATAGACCATAACATGTCCCTAGTGAACCTCTAGTTGACTAGCTCGTTGATCAACAGATAGTCATGGTTTCGACTATGGACATTGGATGTCATTGATAACGGGATCACATCATTAGGAGAATGATGTGATGGACAAGACCCAATCCTAAGCATAGCACAAGATCGTAGTTCGCTTTGCTAGAGCTTTTCCAATGTCAAGTATCTCTTCCTTAGACCATGAGATCGTAACTCCGGATACCGTAAGAGTGCTTTGGTGTACCAAACGCCACAACGTAATCGGGTGACTATAAAGGTGCACTACAGGTATCTCCGAAAGTGTCTGCTGGGTTGACACGGATCGAGATCGGATTTGTCACCCGTATGAAGGAGAGGTATCTCTGGCCCACTCGGTAATGCATCATCATAATGAGCTCAAAGTGACTAAGTGGTTAGTCACGGGATCATGCATTACGGTACGAGTAAAGTGACTTGCCGGTAACGAGACTGAACAAGGTATTGGGATACCAACGATCGAGTCTCGGGCAAGTAACATACCGATTGACAAAGGGAATTGTATACGGGGTTTGATTGAATACTCGACATCGTGGTTCATCCGATGAGATCATCGAGGAGTATGTGGGAGCCAACATGGGTATCCAGATCCCGCTGTTGGTTATTGACCGAGAGGCATCTCGGTCATGTTCAGATATCTCCGAACCCGTAGGGTCTACACACTTAAGGTTCGGTGGCGCTAGGGTTGTAGAGATATTAGTATGCAGTAACCGAAAGTTGTTCGAGTCCCGATGAGATCCCGGACGTCACGAGGAGTTCCGGAATGGTCCGGAGGTAAAGATTTATATATAGGAAGTCCAGTTTGCCACCGGAAAGTTTTGGGGTCACTGGTATTGTACCGGACCACCGAAGGGTCCCGGGTCCACCGGTGGGGCCACCTATCCCGGAGGGCCCCATGGGCTGAAGTGGCGGGGAACCAGCCTGGTGGGCTGGTGCGCCCACCCAAGGGCCCAAGGCGCCTAGGGTTGGGGGACCGTTGCCCGAGGGGCATGCGCCCCGGTTGAAACCCTAGGGGCCGTTGCCCCGAGGGGCATGCGCCCGGTTGAAACCCTAAGGGGGCCGTTGCCCCGGGGGCCGCCGCCCCCCCCCATCTAGATGGGATCTCCAAGGGGGCATGCGCCCCCCTAGCCCCTATATATAGTGGAGGGGAGGAAGGGCAGCAAGACCCGCATCTTGGCACCTCCTTCCCTTGCTACACCTCCTCCTCCCGCAGACGCTACGGCGAAGCCTGCCGATCCTCGCTGCATCCACCACCACGCCGTCAGGTTGCTGGATCTTCATCAACCTCTCCTTCCCCTTGCTGGATCAAGAAGGAGGAGACGCCACGCTGACCGTGACGTGTGTTGAACGCGGAGGTGCCGTCTGCTCGCGCTAGGATCTCCGGTGATTGGATCACGACGTGTACAACTACCTCAACCCCATTCTTTTGAACGCTTCGCCGCGATCTACAAAGTGGTATGTAGATGCATCTCCCATGACCCGTTGCTTAGATGAACTCATAGATGGATCTTGGTGAAACCGTAGGAAAATTTTTAATTTTCTGCAACGCTCCCCAACAAAGGCATCATGAGCTAGGTCTATGCGTAGTTCTCTATTGCACGAGTAGAACACAATTTAGTTGTGGGCGTGGATCTTGTCAATTTACTTGCCGCTACTAGTCTTATCTTGCTTCCGCGGTATTGTGGGATGAAGCGGCCCGACCAACCTTACACGTGCGCTTACGTGAGACCGGTTCCATCGACTAACATGCACTAGTTGCATAAGGTGGCTGGCGGGTGTCCGCTCTCCTACTTTAGTTGGAGCGGTTCGATGAAAAGGGTCCTTATGAAGGGTAAATAGAAGTTGACAAGATCACGCCAGGTTATTCGTAGGTAAGAAAACGTTCTTGCTAGAACCCAATTGCAGCCACGTAAAAGATGCAACAACAATTAGAGGACGTCTAACTTGTTTTTGCAGCAATTGTCATGTGATGTGATATGGCCAAGTTGTGATGAATGATGAATGACATAATGTGATGTATGAGATCATGTTCTTGTAATAGGAATCACGACTTGCATGTCGATGAGTATGACAACCGGCAGGAGCCATAGGAGTTGTCTTTATTTTGTATGACCTGCGTGTCATTGAAGAACGCCATGTAAATTACTTTACTTTATTGCTAAACGCGTTAGCCATAGAAGTAGAAGTAGTCGTTGGCGTGACAACTTCATGGAGGCACAATGATGGAGATCATGATGATGGAGATCATGGTGTCATGCCGGTGACAAAATGATCATGGAGCCCCGAAAATGGAGATCAATGGAGTTTTATGATATTGGCCATATCATGTCACTACTATATAATTGCATGTGATGTTTATTATGTTTATACATCTTGTTTACTTAGAACGACGGTAGTAAATAAGATGATCCTTACAACAATTTCAAGAAGTGTTTCCCTAATCGTGCACCGCTGCTAAAGTTCGTCGCTTCTAAGCACCACGTGATGATCGGGTGTGATGGATTCTTACGCTCACATACAACGGTGTAAGACAGATTTACACACGCAAAACACTTAGGGTTTACTTGACGAGCCTAGCATGTACAGACATGGCCTCGAACACGGAGACCGAAAGGTCGAACACGAGTCGATAGAAGATACGATCAACATGAGAATGTTCATCGATGATGACTAGTCCGTCTCACGTGATGATCGGACACGCCTAGTCGACTCGGATCGTGTAACACTTAGATGACTAGAGGGATGTCTAATCTGAGTGGGAGTTCATTTAAATAATTTGATTAGATGAACTTAATTATCATGAACTTAGTCTAAAACTTTGAATGATATGTCTTGTAGATCAAATGGCCAACGCCATGTCAACTTGAACTTCAACGCTGCCTAGAGAAAACCAAGCTGAAAGATGACGGCAAGAACTATACGGACGGGTCCGAACTTGAGGATCATCCTCATAGCTGCCAGAAACAATATGTCCTAGAAGGACCGCTAGGTGACGCCCCGTCCCTGCAGAACCAAGACATTATGAATGCTTGGCAGTCTCGTCTTGATGATTACTCCCTCGCTCAAAGGCGGCATGCTTTACAGCTTAGAACCGGGCTCCAAAAGCGCTTTTGAGCATCACGGAGCATATGAGATGTTCGAGGAGCTGAAACTTGTTTTCCAAGCTCACGCCCGGTCGAGAGATATGACATCTCCGACAAGTTCTATAGTTGTAAGATGGAGGAAAACAGTTCTGTCAAGGAGCACATTCTCAAGATGTCCAGGTTGCACAACCGTATGACCCAAATGAATATTAACCTCCCCGATGAGGCGGTCATTGACAGAATCCTCCATCGCTCCCACCAAGCTACAAGAGCTTTGTGATGAACTACAACATGCAGGGGATGGTAAAGACCATTCTGAAGTGTTCTCTATGCTGAAGTCAGCCGAGGTTGAAATCAAGAAAGAACATCAAGTGTTGATGGTCAATAAGACCACTAAGTTCAAGAAGGGCAAGGGCAAGAAGAACTTCAAGAAGGACGGCAAGGAGGTTGCCGCCCCTGCAAGCAAGTTGCCGGAAGAAGTCAAAGAATGGACCCAAGCCGAGACCGAGTGCTTTTATTGCAAGGGAGGGTCATCGAAGCGGAACTGCCCCAAATACTTAGCGGACAAGAAGGCCGCAACACCAAAGGTATATTTTATATACATGTAATTGATGTGTACTTTACCAAGACTCGTAGTAACTCCCGGGTATTTGATACCGTGCCGTTGTTCATATTTGTAACTCACAGCAGGAGCTGTGGAATAAGCGGAGACTGGCAAAGGACGAGGTGACGATGCGCGTCGGGAATGGTTCCAGAGTCGATGTGATCGCCGTCGGCACGCTACCTCTTCATTTACCTACGGGATTAGTTATGAACCTTAATAATTGTTATTTGGTGCCAAGTTTGAGCATGAATATTGTATCTGGATCTCGTTTAATGCGAGATGGCTACTCATTTAAACCGAGAATAATGGTTGTTCTATTTATATGAGAGATATGTTTTATGGTCATGCTCCGATGGTCAATGGTTTATTCCTAATGAATCTCGGCGTAGTATTACACATGTTTATAGCGTGAATACCAAAAGATGTAAAGTTGATAACGATAGTCCCACATACTTGTGGCACTCGCCGCCTTGGTCACATTGGTGTCAAGCGCATGAAGAAGCTCCATGCTGATGGACTTTTGGAGTCTTTAGATTATGAATCATTTGACACATGCGAACCATGCCTCATGGGCAAGATGACCAAGACTCCGTTCTCCGAACAATGGAGCGAGCAACCAACTTGTTGGAAATCATACATACCGATGTGTGCGGTCCAATGAGCGTTGAGGCTCATGGAGGATATCGTTATGTTCTCACTCTCACAGATGACTTGAGTAGATATGGGTATGTCTACTTGATGAAACACAAGTCTGAGACCTTTGAAAAGTTCAAGGAATTTCAGAATGAAGTAGAGAATCAACGTGACCGAAAGATAAAATTCTTACGATCGGATCGTGGAGGAGAATATTGAAGTCACGAATTTGGTACACACTTAAGAAAATGTGGAATCGTTTCACAACTAACGCCACTGAACACCTCAACAGAACGGTGTGTCCGAACGTCGTGAATCGCACTCTATTGGATATGGTGCGGTCTATGATGTCTCTTACTGATTTACCGCTATCATTTTGGGGATACGCCTAGAGACAGCTACATTCACTTTAAATAGGGCACCGCCTAAGTCCGCTGAGACGACACCGTATGAATTATGGTTTGGGAAGAAACCTAAGCTGTCGTTTCTAAAAGTTTGGGGATGCGATGCTTATGTCAAGAAACTTCAACCTGAAAAGCTCGAACCCAAGTCGGAAAATGCGTCTTCATAGGATACCCTAAGGAAACCGTAGGGTATACCTTCTACTTAAGATCCGAGGGCAAGATCTTTGTTGCCAAGAACGGATCCTTTACGAAAAGAGTTTCTCTCGAAAGAAGTAAGTGGGAGGAAAGTAGAACTCGATGAAGTACTACCTCTTGAACAGGATAGTAGTGCAGCTCAGAAAATGTTCCCGTGATGCCTACACCAACCAAGAGGAAATTCATGATGATGATCAAGGTACTTGGATCAAGTTGCTACTGAACTTCAGAGGTCCACTAGGACACGCCCGCACTGCAGTGGTACGGCAACCCTGTCTTGGAAATCATGTTGTTAGACAACAATGAACCTTCGAACTATGAAGAAGCGATGGCGGGCCCAGATTCCAACAAATGGCTAGAAGCCATGAAGTCCGAGATAGAATCCATGTATGAAAACAAAGTGTGGACTTTGACTGACTTGCTCGATGATCGGCGAGCGATAGAAAACAAATGGATCTTTAAGAGGAAGACGGACGCGATGGTAATGTCACCATCTATAAAGCTCGACTTGTCGCTAAGGGTTATCGGCAAGTTCAAGGGATTGACTACGATGAGACTTTCTCTCCGTGGCGAAGCTTAAGTCCGTCCAATCATGTTAGCAATTGCCGATACTATGATTATGAGATATGGCAGATGGACGCCAAAACAGCATTCCTTAACGGATATCTTAAGGAAGAGCTGTATATGATGCAGCCGAGGGTTTTGTCGATCCTAAGAACGCTAACAAAGTATGCAAGCTCCAACGATCCATTTATGGGCTGGTGCAAGCATCTCGAGTTGGAACATTCGCTTTGATGAGATGATCAAAGCGCTTGGGTTTATGCGACTTATGGAGAAGCTTGCGCTTACAAGAAAGTGAGTGGGAGCTCAGTAGCATTTCTCATATTATATGTAGATGACATACTGATGGGAAATGATATAGAATTCTTGGACAGCATTAAGGCCTACTTGAATAAGTGTTTTTCAATGAAGGACCTTGGAGAAGCTGCTTATATATTAGGCATCAAGATCTATAGAGATAGATCGAGACGCCTCATAGGTCTTTCACAAAGCACATACCTTGATAAGATTTTGAAGAAGTTCAAAATGGATCAGTCCAAGAAGGGTTCTTGCTCAGATTGCAAGGTGTGAGATTGAGCTCAGCTCAATGCCCGACCACGGCAAAAGATAAAGAAGAGATGAGTGTCATCCCTATGCCTCAGCCATATGATCTATTATGCATGCCATGCTGTGTACTGACCTGATGTAAACCTTGCCGTAAGTTTGGTAGGAAGGTACCAAAGTAATCCCGCAAGGAACACCGGACAGCGGTCAAGAATATCCTGAAGTACCGAAAAGGACAAAGGACATGTTTCTCGCTTATGGAGGTGAGGAAGAGCTCGTCAGAACGGGTTACGCCGATTCTAGCTTCGACACGATCTGGATGACTCTAAGTCACAAAACGGATACGTGTATATGTTGAATGGTGGAGCGATGGCTGGTGCAGCTGCAAGCGAGAGCGTCGTGGCGGGATCTACATGTGAAGCGGAGTACATGGCAGCCTCGGAGGCAGCGCATGAAGAAATTTGGGTGAAGGAGTTCATCACCGACCTAGGAGTCATACCCAATGCGTCGGGGCCGATCAAACTCTTCTGTGACAACACCGGAGCTATTGCACTTGCCAAGGAGCCCAGGTTTCACAAGAAGACCGAGCACATCAAGCGTCGCTTCAACTCCATCCGTGAAAAAGTTCAGGATGGAGACATAGAAATTTGCAAAGTACATACGGATCTGAATGTCGCAGATCCGCTGACTAAACCTCTCTCAAAGCAAAACATGATCAACACCGAACTCTATGGGTGTTTGGTTCATCACAATGTAACTAGATTATTGACTCTAGTGCAAGTGGGAGACTGTTGGAAATATGCCCTAGAGGCAATAATAAAAGTGTTATTATTATATTTCTTTGTTCATGATGATTGTCTTTTATTCATGCTATAACTGTATTATCCGGAAATCGTGATACACGGTGAATACATAGACCATAACATGTCCCTAGTGAGCCTCTAGTTGACTAGCTCGTTGATCAACAGATAGTCATGGTTTCTGACTATGGACATTGGATGTCATTGATAACGGGATCACATCATTAGGAGAATGATGTGATGGACAATACCCAATCCTAAGCATAGCACAAGATCGTAGTTCGCTTTGCTAGAGCTTTTCCAATGTCAAGTATCTCTTCCTTAGACCATGAGATCGTGTAACTCCGGATACCGTAAGAGTGCTTTGGTGTACCAAACGCCACAACGAATCGGGTGACTATAAAGGTGCACTACTGGTATCTCCGAAAGTGTCTGTTGGGTTGACACGGATCGAGATCGATTTGTCACTCCGTATGACGGAGAGGTATCTCTGGGCCCACTCGGTAATGCATCATCATAATGAGCTCAAAATGACTAAGTGGTTAGTCACGGATCATGCATTACGGTGCGAGTAAAGTGACTTGCCGTAACGAGACCGAACAAGGTATTGGGATACCAACGATCGAGTCTCGCAAGTAACATACCGATTGACAAAGGGAATTGTATACGGGTTTGATTGAATCCTCGACATCGTGGTTCATCCGATGAGATCATCGAGGAGTATGTGGGAGCCAACATGGGTATCCAGATCCGCTGTTGGTTATTGACCGAGAGGCATCTCGGTCATGTTCGATATCTCCGAACCCGTAGGGTCTACACACTAAGGTTCGGTGGCGCTAGGGTTGTAGAGATATTAGTATGCAGTAACCCGAAAGTTGTTCGAGTCCGGATGAGATCCCGGACGTCACGAGGAGTTCCGGAATGGTCCGGAGGTAAAGATTTATATATAGGAAGTCCAGTTTGCCACCGGAAAGTTTTGGGGTCACTGGTATTGTACCGACCACCGAAAGGGTCCCGGGGTCCACCGGTGGGGCCACCTATCCCGGAGGGCCCCATGGGCTGAAGTGGCGTGGGAACCAGCCTGGTGGGCTAGTGCGCCCACCCAAGGGCCCAAGGCGCCTAGGGTTGGGGGACCGTTGCCCAGGGGCATGCGCCTCCAGTTGGAAACCCTAGGGGCGTTGCCCCAGGGGCATCGCCCCTGGTTGAAACCCTAAGGGGCCGTTGCCCGGGGCCGCCCCCATCTAGATGGGATCTCCAAGGGGCATCGCCCCCTAGCCCCTATATATAGTGGAGGGAGGAAGGGCAGCAAGACCCGCATCTTGGCACCTCCTTCCCCTTGCTACACCTCCTCCTCCCGCAGACGCTACGAAGCCTGCCGGATCCTGCTGCATCCACCACCACGCCGTCGTGCTGCTGGATCTTCATCAACCTCTCCTTCCCCTTGCTGGATCAAGAAGGAGGAGACGCCACGCTGACCGTCACGTGTGTTGAACGCGAGGTGCCGTCCGCTCGGCGCTAGGATCTCCGGTGATTGGATCACGACGTGTACAACTACCTCAACCCCGTTCTTTTGAACGCTTCCGCTCGCGATCTACAAAGTGGTATGTAGATGCATCTCCCATGACTCGTTGCTTAGATGAACTCATAGATGGATCTTGGTGAAACCGTAGGAAAATTTTAATTTTCTGCAACGCTCCCCAACAGAGTGTGCTCAATCACAGCGCCACGGACAGTATTTCGTGACACGTGCTTCTCCCCCGAGGCGCTGAATGCCTTTAACACGGGGGACGCGCACCTTCGTGCCGCTCAAGATAGTTTTACCAGAGCCACGGAGCAGTATGTAAAAGACATACGGGTAAGAGATTTTAACGGTTGTATATGCCAGTAGCCCCCGAGACTTAAAGTAGTTATATTAACTGATTTAAGGATCATATGAAATGCAGGATCTTACCGAGAAGAATACCCAACTGTCTCGGGGCTGCAAGAGTGCAAGGCCCAACTTGAGGCGCGTTATGCAGCGCGCAGAGGAAACGCAAGGACCTCTCCGGTAACGCATTATTTTAGAAGGATAAGTAGCATTTGGCCTTGCGCAAGTCTAAAAACGACGTTGCGGTGCTGCGGACAAGATCCGGACAGGCAAGAACTTCTGCGCCAACTAAAGGCGGCGAGAGGGTGCTGCATAAGGTGCAGCATGAAAGGAACAAGCTCCAGATGCCCATGCCCAGCTTGGAGAAGAGCTGAAAGGCGTTCGGGCCGAGCTGCCGGGCTCCGTTAAGGAGAATCAGCGGCTTCGTCGCATGCATATATAGTAGTGCTTGATCGAACTCCTTTGAAAAGAAGAGTTCGGCGAGGAAGTCAATTTGATGTAATATGTCTCAGTAGGTATGCTCACAGGTCGCCTGCGGAGGAGATGCCCGTAACAACGGGTGATCAACTTCCGAATTGTTGCAACCGATCGAACGAGTTCGGCAGGCTATGAGCGGCGCCATCCAGGCGTTATGGCCAGCCCTCTCCATACCCGAGGGTCTTGGGAGCTTGCGGAAGCTTCTGAGTGCGGCAAAGCTTCCATTTATGGAAGATTTCGCCTGCCGCCAAGGTGCCGTGGAGGCACAGGCCATGGTAAAGACGCTGCAGTACAAGAAGGCGGATCCCAATCACATGGCGAAGTCGGACTGTGGGGCCCGATGGGAAGGAGATCCTGTGAGTTTAGTATACGCCAAGTGGAGTTGGCCCAAAATTTTCCCAACAGATGTAAATTAGACAACCTTTGTTAGACGGGATTGAGGAAGAATACAATCATTGATTTGACAATGTATTATAAAATGACATACAAAATGCCTTCTAGCGGATTGTAGATCGCTTGTCTTTGCCGACCTTTTCGCTTCGACCTCGTGACCCTAGAGTCCGGAGTGTGTCCGAATACCTTCTCGGTTATGAAACAACCGGGTATGCATGGAGACCAGGCGTAGGGGTCATCGGTGCTTTATCGCATAAGTGCCCAACTAGTTATGTTATATTACATGGTTAGAAACATCTTCCGGGAGAGTAGTTCCGTTAAGGGTTCCTTTCATTGGGGTGGCATGCCCTAAAGTGCATGTCCGGCTGCAAGAAAAAGCGAAAACATCTGGGGCAGATAAAAGTGGATAAAATCATCTTTTAAGTCACCGACCGATATTCCCTTAAGAACGCTAGCTTTCGGCTTCACCCGGTCTGAGGTACACATCCGGCTGACCCGCAAGAATAATCACAGAGGTGCTCCTTTACCTCCTAGCCGAACAATCGGGAACGTAGGGGTAAGCACAGGAGCCAGGCAACCCAGCTTGGCCAAAACTTAAGTCATGTCGATGCATATAATGGTGAATAAAAGGTACATGTGGAGGCTTGACACATGAGCTGGGCGTAAAAGCCCGTATAATTAAGCTTCTGGTAAAGAAGCCCCCAGGTATAATGAGTGCGGGTAGCACATCAATTGTGCGCGAACGTTGCGCGGGTAAAGCCCTTTAAGGCTTGGATGAATAGGTTTGAGAAGAAAAAGATGAACAAAAGGCAGCTGAAATAAATAAATAAAAATTTGGATGGGGGAAGGGGACGAACTCTTAGTCCGGCGCTAGGCATAGAATCGCCGGAGGCGGGCTGCGTTCCATGGGTTCGGCTCGAGTCGGTTATCCGATGCATTTCAGAGAGCGGTGCGCTCCGCGGTCAAGACTTGATCAATGATGAAGGGCCTTCCCATTTGGGCTTGAGCTTGTCCTTTTCTTGTCCGGCAGCGAGAACCAGTTCGCCAACGCTTGTAAGTCTTGGCCCGTATTTCTACGCTTTGGTATCTTCGAGCCTGCTGCTGATAGAATGCGGAACGAGCCTTGGCGACGCCGCTCTTCCTCAATGTGTCCAAGCTGTCCCGCCGATCCAACTCGGCTTCTCTTTCTTCGTACATGCGCACTCGAGGTGAGTCATGAATGATGTCGCAGGCAAAACTGCTTCGCGCCGTACACCATAAAAATGGTGTGAATCCGTGGTACGGTTAGGCGTTGTCCGCAGCCCCAGTACGGAGTCGAGCTCCTCTACCGGTCGTGTCGATTTCGTAAGGGACCGCACTAGTCCGGGTTTGATGCCGCCATTATGAGACCATTTGCTCGCTCCACTTGACCGTTGGTTTGAGGATGATAGACTGAAGCGTAATCGAGCTTGATGCCCATATTTTGCACCATGATTTAACCTCGTCGGCGGTGAAGTTCGTGCCGTTATCGGTGATGATGCTGTGGGGACACCATAACGTGTACTACCCGGATATAAAGTCTATCACTGGTCCGGACTCTGCCGTTTTAACGGCTTGGCCTCTATCCATTTGGTGAATTTATCCACCATGACCAATAGGTACCTTTGCTTGTGGGTTCCCCCTTTAAGTGGTCCAACCATGTCAAGCCCCCAGCACCGCGAACGACCAGGTAATTGGTATAGTTTTGAGGGCGTGGGTGGCATATGGCTCGATTAGCAAAGAGTGACAACCGACGATCTTTGGACTAAGTCCGGCATCTGCTCGAGCCGTCGGCGAGTAAAATCCTGTCTGAGAATGCCTTTCCTACAAGGGCCCGAGCTGCGGCGTGGTGTCCGCCTAGTCCGCATGAATTTCAGCCAGAGGTTTCGCCCTTCCTCTTCGGAGATACGCCTTTGAAGGACTCGGTTGTGCTTTTCTTATAAAGTTCTCCTCATAGACCTTGTAGGCTTTTGATCGCGGATAATGCAGCGGGCCTCATTTTGGTCTTGGAAGCTCCTGCCTAAGCAAGTAGGCGAGAATGGTTCTGTCCACGGGCAATTACTGCCATTATGTCATGGGCGGAAGGTGTTATGTCATCGGCTGGATCGCGGTTGGCGCGGCTTGTTCCGGATTGTTAGGTCCGACTCCTCTTCCCATAGTACGGATGGCTTGAAGAGCCGCTCGTGAAGATGTTAGGCGGGACAGCGTCGCGTTTTGCGCCAATGCGTGCGAGACGTCGGCCGCTTGGTTATTATCCCGTGACGTGATGGAATTCAAGTCCTTCAACCGGCTGACATTTTGAGGACAGCGTTGCGATATGCTGCCATTTTCGGATCTTTGGCGTCAAAGTCTCGCTTATTTGGGATATTGCAGGTTTGAGTCCCCGCACCTCTAGGCGTTGAATGCCCATGGAGATTGCCATCCGAGACCGTGTAAAGGGCCTCGTATTCGCCGCGTTGTTAGAGTCCGTGTACATTATCTGAAGTGCGATTGGATCTGTGTCTCCGTTGGGGACGCTAATACGACGCCAGCCCCGATCCGCTAACATTTTGGAGCCGTCGAAGTGCATAATCTAATTGGAGTATGCGCCGTATTCTTTAGGGAGTTCGCCGGTCCATTCAGCGACAAAGTCAGCCAAAACTTGAGACTTGATAGCTCGCCAAGGTTTGTAAGATATATCAAATGGTAAGAGCTCAATGGCCCATTTTGCAATCCTGCCCGTCGCGTCATGTTGTTTATAATGTCGTTAAGTGGTACTTCAGAGGCCATCGTTATCAACACTCTTGAAAGTAGTGTCGGAGCTTCCGGATGCCATGAACACCGTGTACGCTATCTTCGATAGTGCGGTAACGGACTTGCAAGGGGTTAACACAAATGGATACGTAGTATACTGGTTTTGAAGAGGGAATTTATGCCCTTCATTTCTCGTTCGACGATGAGTACCGCGCCACAACTTGATGTGTAGCTGCGATGTATAACAACATTGGTTCGCCCAGGTTGGGCGCAGCCAGACCGGATTTGTTGCCAATATGGCCTTTATTTCTTCGAGTCCGCGGTGGCAGCATTCGCCCACTCGAAGTGTTCGTGCTCCCGAGGAGGCGATAGAGGGTAATGCCTTTTCTCCT
Source organism: Aegilops longissima (assembly GCA_021605205.1). Lineage (NCBI taxonomy): Eukaryota > Viridiplantae > Streptophyta > Magnoliopsida > Poales > Poaceae > Aegilops > Aegilops longissima. Next base: position 151,932,175 of record CM038681.1, read on the forward strand.
AGACGGAGATAAAGCGGCTTAGAGCCGCCACGCATCCGGTCAATTTTGTATTTGCTTGAGGTCTTTTGGGATATCTAGCTGTGAGAGCTCGGATCTTGGCTGGGTTTGCTTCAATTCCTCTACCGATCGATGAAGCCCAGCAGCTTTCTAGATGGTACGCCGAAAACACATTTTCCGGATTCAGCTTGATGTCATATGCTCGAGGTCGTCGAATGTGAGCCTCAAGTCGCCTACTAGAGTTTTGACGTGTTTGGTTTTGACGACTACGTCGTCCACATATGCCTCTACTATTTTGCCGATCTGGGTAGCGGACATGTCTCAATCATGCGCTGATATATGTTGCGCCGCGTTTTTTTAAGTCCGAAGGGCATCGTGTTGAAGCGTAATGGTCCATATGGAGTAATGAATGCTGTTGCGGCTTGATCCGCTTCGCCATCTTGATTTGATGATAGCCGAGTATGCGTCCGGAAGCACAATGAATCGTGCCTGCGGTGGCATCGATGATTTGGTCGATGCGGGGGAGGGGGAAGGGATCCTTTGGGCAGGCCTTATTTAGGTCTTTGAAATCGACACATAGGCGCCAGGATTTGTCCTTCTTTGGTACCATCACCAAGTTTGCTAGCCAATTCGGTGCTTGATGTCTCGATGAATCCGGCTTCCAAGAGCTTGGCTAGCTCTTCTCCCATTGCCTGTCTTTTGGGTTCAGAAAATCGTCAAGAGCCTGTTTGATGGCTTGAATCCTTTTAGGATGTTTAGGCTGTGTTCGCCAATCTGCGTGGGATTCCGGCATATCCGATGGGTGCCGTGCAAAATGTCCCAATTTTCCCGGGAATTCTCGCAGCTTGGCGTCTACATCGTGGTTCAATTGTGCCCCGATGGAGGCCGTCTAGGTGGGGTCCGTTGGGTGGACCTGGAATTTGACTATTTCATCCGCTGGTTTAAAAGAGGTGGACTTGGATCTTTTATCAAGTATCACATCGCCCCTGTTCACCGTGGAGCGCATCGCGGTGAGTTCCTCGCCGCTAGGGCTTCCGATAGTGCCTCGAGGGCTAGTGCGGGCTGTCTTGTTTTCGTAGCAGTGCTATGTCCGGATCACTAGTGAGAGTGATAATTCCGTTGGGACCGGGCATTTTAAGCTTCATGTACCCATAATGGGGTATAGCTTGAAAAACTATGAATGCCTCTCGTCCTAATAGAGCATGATATCCGCTGCTGAATGGGGCCACTTGAAACGTGACCTTCTCGGACCTATAATTGTCCGGCGAGCGAACACTACGCCCAAGCGTGATTTTTCCTGTGCAGCATGCTTCCGGCCGGGATTATTCCTCTAAAGGTTGTGCTGCTTCGCTCAATGCGGTTCCATCTATTTCCATTTTTCGAGGGTTTCCTCATAGATGAGGTTTAGTCCGCTGCCGCCATCCATGAGTACCTTAGTAAGGCGAAGCTGTCTACTATTGGGCCGAGGACCAATGTGGTCGGTGCCCGGCAGTTCGAATTTAGGTTCAATCCGGCATTGAAGGTAATAGCCGTGTCGCTCCATGGATTTATTGTTGCTACTTGGTAGACTTCGGCGAGGTTGCGGAGTTGTCGTTTTCGCATGTTATTGGATGCGAAAGTCTCGAAGACTGTTAACACCGTACTGGTGTTGCTATGCTGGGATTCTGGAGCTAGAATCTCCTCGCCACTTTTGGCAACCTGCCATAGTATCCAACATGCTCGAAGGCTATGAGTTGGAGTGGCGCCCTCTGTGCTATGAATTTTGCAGGGTCCGTTTAGCCAACCCTCCAGTACGGTTCCGTACCCTTTAGGGGGTTTTGGTTTTTTGGTATTCAGCCCAGGTGCTTGATGATGATGCACCCTTTGGTTCCGGACTAGGGATGTATTCGGGGCCGGATTATCCCAAAATTTACTTTCAGTTTTCGAGCGCTCTCCATCGCACAATACTTTTGTACGATGGTCTCCAAGTCAGCGGCGCGTGATGTCGCGGCGACTTATGGCGTTTAGGATTCCTTGTCCGTGCAATTATTGCGTAAGACGAGATTGCATTTTCCTCTCGGCAGTCCTTTATCCTGTCCATAACCAGGAGGAATCGCCCATAGTGATGTCTTGTCTCGGCGGGCTCTTGCCGAATTAGAGTTAGATCGCATATGTCCGGGCGGGTGGGTGGAACTAGGTCCGAACCCTACCCATCTCGGGCTTGAAGGCCGAAAGTTTCCAATTTTGGAAGCTTGGATTTCGGGCGTTGTCCAACGAGTCCGGTCCGATGCGACTTTAAGTTCAGTGTTTGATCGAAGCCCGTCCCTCCGCGGGAATCCGGCATGAGGGGTTCGGGGATCCGGACATGACTAGTTTTCAATACAGGAGAAGCGTCGCCGCATTGTTCCTCTACCACTGCAACGTGGTGGGTGACCTGGGGAGAGTTAATTTCTCTCAGATCGGGTTTAAGCCCAATCTGATCGTAGTCTGTAGCGACTCCCAGGGCGGCGATGCGATCCAAGAGCTTGTTTACGGATGAGAGCTCTATTGGATCCAGCCGCTCGGCGAATTCCGAGCTGACGTGAAGATTGCTTTTGACGACTTGAGAGGTCGTTGTCGAAGCGATGGCCGGACAGGCGGTCATAAGAAAACCACCTAGCCGGATAGTTTGGCCGGCGGCCAAGGCTCCTTTGGCGAAGATACCGTCCTTGAAGATGGGAGGAGGCATCCTTCCTATCGTCGACGGCACAGAGGAACTCTCAATGAAAGCACCAATGTCGGTGTCAAAACCGGCGGATCTCGGTAGGGGTCCCGAATCGTGCGTCTAGGCGGATGGTAACAGGAGACAAGGGACACGATGTTTACCTGTTTCGGCCCTCTTGATGGAGGTAAAACCCTACGTCCTGCTTGATTGATATTGATATTGTGGATGTTTACAAGAGTGGATCTACCACGAGATCAAGGAGGCTAAACCCTAGAAGCTAGCCTATGGTATGATTGTAAGGGTTGTTGTGATTGTTGTCCTACGGACTAAAGCCATCCGGTTTATATAGACACCGAAGAGGGCTAGGGTTACATAGAGTCGGTTACAATGGTAGGAGATCTACATATCCATATCGCCAAGCTTGCCTTCCACGCCAAGGAAATTCCCATCCGGACACGGGGGGAAGTCTTCAATCTTCTATCTTCATAGTCTTGGAGTCCGGTCGATGATGATAGTCCGGCAAATGATAGTCCGGCCGATGACGGTAGTCCGGCTATCCGGACACCCCCTAATCCGGGACTCCCTCAATGAGGAAAGCCTCGACGACGACGAATTTTTCGTGCCTGAGGATCCCGCCGAACAGGAGCGTTTCAAACGCAGGTTTATGGCCACGGCAAGCAGCCTCAAGAAAAAGCAGCAGCAGCTTAGAGCTGACCAAGACTTGCTAGCTGACAGATGGACTGAAGTCCTTGCAGCCGAAGAGTACGAACTCGAACGCCCCTCCAAGAGATACCCAAAACGCAGGCTGCTAACCCAATTAGAGGAAGCAGCACCCAAACCTACATCACCAGCGCATGATGCGGCCGACTGGCCACCCCGTGGCCGCGACAGAGAGGCCTCTAGACCCTCCATTCAAGACGCACCCCGGCGTCGCTCGAAAAGTACCAAGGCACGGGAAACGTGCGAGATCTGCGAGACATATTGGAGGACAAGGCAAGGCAAACAAGATCGATCTACGGATCGCGTGGGCGCCCCACGACACGCGACGATAACCGTCATGCTGGATACAGCAATTCCGGCGGGCGAACACGATGAACAAAGCTCATTTGAGCTGCGTCGTGATATAGCTCAATCTGAGGCGCCAAGCCGCACCCACTATGCTTCACGCACGAAGTGATGGATCATCAAATCCCGAGGGTTTCAAACCCGTAAACATCGAATCATACGATGGCACAACAGATCCTGCGGTTTGGATCGAGGACTACCTCCTCCATATCCACATGGCCCGCCGTGATGATCTACGCCATCAAATACCTCCCACTCAAGCTTAAAGGACCAGCTCGGCATTGGCTTAACAGCTTGCCAGCAGAATCAATTGGTTGTTGGGAGGACCTGGAAGCCGCATTCCTTGATATCTTCCAGGGCACATATGTGCGACCACCAGACGCCGATGACCTCAGCCACATAATTCAGCAGCCAGAAGAATCGGCCAGACAATTCTGGACACGGTTCCTAACCAAGAAAAATCAAATCGTTGATTGTCCGGATGCAGAGGCCCTTGCAGCCTTCAAACATAACATCCGCGACGAGTGGCTTGCCCGGCACCTAGGACAGAAAAGCCGAAATCCATGGCAGCCCTCACAACACTCATGACCCGCTTTTGCGCGGGAGAGGACAGCTGGCTAGCTCGTAGTAACAACTTGACCAAAAACCCTGGTAGTTCGGATACCAAGGACAGCAATGGCAGGTCGCGTCGCAACAAGCACAAGCACTGCATTAACGGCGATAATGCTGAAGATCGGCGTCAATGCGGATTCGAGGCTCTAAACCCGTCGAGGAAAAAGCCGTTCAAAAGAAATACTCAGGGCCCGTCCAATCTGGACCGAATACTCGATCGCTCGTGCCAAATACATGGCACCCCGGAAAAACCAGCCAACCACACCAACAGGGATTGTTGGGTCTTCAAACAGGCAGGCAAGTTAAATGCCGAACTCAATGATAAGGGGCTGCATAGCGATGACGAGGAGGAGCCCCAGCCGCCGAACAATAGAGGACAGAAGGGCTTCCCCCCACAAGTGCGGACGGTGAACATGATATACGCAACCGACATACCCAAAAGGGAGCGGAAGCGTGCACTAAGGGACATATATGCGATGGAGCCAGTCGCCCCAAAGTTCAACCCATGGTCCTCCTGCCCGATCACCTTTGATCGAAAGTACTAGCTGTAACTTTTGCATACGACCTCGGATTAAGACGATTGTTATATCAAAATCGACCATTTCGACGAGACGAAGACAACTCGTGTTGATTATTTTTCCATATGAGGATATCTTAATTGAGTTTCCGGCCATTCTTTAATCTGGTGTCAACATGAGCATCTCTGAACTTGTCATAACTTTTGCATCCGAACTCCGTTTTAGACCATCTTCATATTCATCTTGATCTTCTCGAAAAGATCCATCCCATGGTGACCTCTAATCATAAGTTTGAATTAATCTTGACATAGTTTAAAGAAACTTTTACCATTGTGCCAATTTTGAGCGTCAACATATGCCCCCCTGTTTTTCGGCAAACTTGTGTGCCAAAAAATAACTTGTACGATGATTTTTCTAAGGACGATGTCAACACTCCATCGGCCATTTTATGTGCTTCGGGCGATAATTTCTATATCGGCCATGTTTATGCTTAGTGCGATAATTCTATATCGGCCATTGATTTTAACTTCTTGTTTACATCATACCTTGGAACCGATTACCACCAATCAGCTTTAAAGAGATGGGAATGAACCCGTTCCTCGTAGCACTAAGGAAATCAAACTCCGAGAGGTCACGCCCTGTTAAGCAAGTAACATCGGGATGATTCCAATCCACCGATGCATCGGCCAAAGCAACACAAGCCGAATTATCCGCGTGAATGACTTCTACCTCATCGTCGACCCATTGTATTAAGAATTGATGCATGGTAGATGGAACACATTGGTTAGCATGAACCCAATCACAACCTAATATAACATTATAGTTACCTTGCACCTCGGCGATGAAGAATGTGGTGGCCAAAGTTTTGCTTCCCACGGTGAGTTCCATGCACATCACACCTTTGGCCTCTGTCTTTTCTTTACCCTCAAATCCATTAAGTACCATATTGGTCCTCATCAATGCATCATCATCTAACCCCAACATTTTGAGGACCGAGTAGGGCATAAGATTTACCACAGCACCACCATCAACGAGTATCCTAGCAACCAGCGATCCGTTAATATGACCTTTGAGGTACAATGGCTTCAAGTGTTTCACCGGTTCTCTTGGCTTCTCGAAGATAGCATTCTTAGGACCAAAATCCAGCTTGGCTACCTCCCCTTCTTCACGTGTAGCACGAAACTCGGCAGGTAAGTAATATACCATATTAATATCCATACCTTCCTGAATCGGCGTAGATTCATAATCCACCATCTCATCTTCATCTCCCAATGTGTATATTGGGCTTAAAGTTTCCTCAATTGAAGAGGATGTTTCAGGTGGTGTGGACGATGTAATAGGGGTCGCATCATCCTCTTTCGGTGGTGAAGGTATTGCTGCAGCTAATGTAGAAGCATTTGTGTTTTGTTTTTGTTTAGGCCTCCACACTTGTTTTGTGAGTGCCATGGGCTGAATTTTACTGAAAAATTCGTCCCTTTGCCTCTCCTTGTTATACTCTGCCTTCTCGTGGTTCCTCATGCGTTGTAATCTCCTTTTCATGGTCTTAGTTAAACCGGGAGGACACCACTTAGGTTGAGTATATTTGGGATCCCTTGGTTTGGTCTTGCTTGTGCTCGCCTCATGATCATTAACCATCGAACCCTGCTGAACAATAACAATATCACCATTAGAAGTAGCCAGATTACCAACAACCGGCTTTTCGATCTCCTTTTGCTTGTCACATTCTGCAATTTCCGCATTAGGTGACTTAACACGCCACACTTTTTTGTTGGCCTTACTTGGAGAAAATTTTGTTGACCGATTAGCACCATAGCTCAAACGGCCTTGTGAGGGATAATAAAGCCTCTCGCGAGCAGGCCTTCTAGGTGCTGCCCGCCCCATATGAAAAGCATAAGGAGCCATTGGGGGCTGCCCCCATCCTCCACTAAAGCCTCTCATGTAATATGGCGCATAGCAGGGTTGTGACATCCATGGTGTCGGTGCCCATGACACATATGGCCTTGCATAGCGTCGAAACTCTTGCTCCATAGGCAATCTTGAACACTTTGAATGTGATGGCCGATTAGAGCTAAAACCGGCCGCTTGACTTGCATATTTGGATAGCAACATATCAAAAGTTGGCTTGATTTTCTTGTACTTAGTTTCATTCTTTTTCCACTTGCCAACTTCTGAATTCTTAGGCTTGATCAATTTAACATGAGTATCCTCTTGCACTTGTGGTTGCCCCCCGAGTGTAGCATTTTTTATAGTGATCTTCAACACTTCCTTGCCATCGGGTTGCTTCTCAAGGACAATCTTTCTTCCCAAGACCTTGTCGCCCTCCTTGCTATTCCTGGTTTCACCAATAACAACATTATCTTTATTAGCAGATTCGGCTATGTTAGGCCGAATTAACATTTTCTTCCCTTCCAAGTTCATGGTGTTTATCGGGAAGGGTTGTTTATCAACTTGCATCTCAGCAAAATTCAATCGTCCGTCATTAATGGCCGATTGTATCTGTCGTCGAAAAACATTGCAATCATTAGTAGTATGAGAAAATGAATTATGGTACTTGCAATAAGCATGTCGTTTTAGCTCCTCAAACGGCGGTATGGTGTGTGATATTCTAATCATCTTGTCTTGCAAGAGAGCATCAAATATTTTATCACACTTTGATATATCAAAAGTGGACCTCATATCCTCATCACGATTCTTGCGAATCGGCGTAAGAGCATTGCATATATAGGGTTTGGCCTTTGAGGACCAAACGAATTCAGTAGTATAGACATCAACCTCATCGTCCAAATTATCATCATTGTGTTCAATCATATGCATTCTAGGACGATCGGTTGTAGACCTATGAACTTCTTTACTTCGACTCTCTTGAGCCAACGCCTTTTGCAAGACTTGGTTAATATTCAAAAACTCATAACTTTCCAACCTCTCTTTAATGCGAGTTTTTAAACCATTAAGAACAAGATCCGCCAAGTCTCTCTCAGTTATCACTAAGCTATAACATCGGTTCTTTATATCTCTAAATATCTTGAGGTAATCGGTGACCGATTCATCATGTTTCTGCCTAACCGATGTAAGATGTGACAATTTTAGCTCATTATCGCTGCTATAAAAGTGATCATGAAACTTTTGCTCTAATTGCGACCATAAGAGAATTGAGCCATGTGGTAAAGCAGCAAACCATGAAAATGCGGTACCAGTTAAAGACAAGGGAAATAAACGCACTTTCAACTCTTCTATGGAACCTGCTTCACCCAATCTGTGCTGAATCTTGACACACATGCTCCCAAGTTGTTTTCGTACCCTCACCACTAAATTTAACAAAATCAGGAACCTTATAACCTTGAGGGTAAGAAATTGCATCAAGTGTTCAGGATAAGGCTTTTGATACACACGACTCTTTACTTTCGCCTTTCGTTTCGAAAGTTTCTAGAAACATCTTATGCAAATTCTCCTTAATTTAGCTAAAATTGGATCCGAGGTAGATGAAGATGTTTGTGGCAATGACATAGGAGCAACCTGAGTACTAGCTGTTGGTGCAACTTGTGGGATGGGCGCCGAACCATAATTCGGCGGAAGACCAAACATACTTGCGCCTATGGGTGGTGTGACAAAATGATTCGGCGTTGACGCCGAATTGGGCACACTCATAATAGGATTAGGGTATGTAGGTGTGGTCATAAGCTGGTTGGTTTGACTAGGGCAAAAATTCAACGGCATACTATATTGTTGTTGTATAGGAGGTGCCGATGAAATAGGTAAAGTTGGACTAGCGTTTTCAGATACAACAACAGTACTACTAGATGACGGAGGCATATTTTTCTGAGCATTAGCACTAGCTACAAAAGAATTGTATGACATCACATTACCCTTGCTAACAAGACTTTCAATCACAGCCACTTGCTCTGGAGAAAAAACTTTACTCACAGTGATTACATCTTGTTCATCGATGAGGGGAGGCAAATTGACGTTTCCAACCGGAGTGATGTTGCCTTGACGGTCCTTCTTGAAGCTTCAAAGAAACGCTTCCAAATCCTACTCCTCGCGCTTCTTCTTGAGCGCCTCAAAAGCCTCTTCACGCTGCTTCTTGCGTGCTTCGTAGGCTTGGCGATGTTCATCTGATAGTTCATCAAGACCGGGCTTAATGATGTTATCGGCGTCAACTTCTGAGGGCTTGGGGAGATTAGACATGGTTGATGATGATTCTTGATCTTTGATCTCCAGCGGAGTCGCCAAAAAGTGTGTTCGCACACGAACACATCACCGTGTACCTCCGACGCCGAGGGTGATGCACCGCAGCTCACGTCCAAGGAGACCCGTCCGAAGCGCGCATGCATAAGCAATCCGGCGGGCGCTTTGAGCACCGAAACCCCACGCGCCGGGAGGGACCCGTCTGGGCGCTGGGCGGCTATGGGCTGCCCTAGGTCGGTTCTCCGCCCCTAGAGCCTCGAGGATCGCTGCCCTTCAACACGAAGAACGAACGAAGAACGAGAGAGAAATAACAAGGGAGGGATGTAAAACTAGGGTAAAAAGTAGATGGGTTTTGCGATTGTGTGTTGTTCAATCGGCCGTCACCCCTTAAGTATATAAGAGGCGGCTGGACTTCCCATGCAAGGAAAAGGCTTCAATTCACGTCCAAAACCCTAGTCCAATTCGGATTTGTTTGGTCCGAACTTTCCAAAACTGTTCGGTAAAATCTGGCTGCACCTTGAGGGCCATGTTTGGGGGAGTAAACGATCTCGGATGGAAACGAGCCCAAAAACAATCTTGACCGTTTCGACGAGGCGAACAACTTTCATGTTGAACGTTTTTTGATCTGAGGCCATCTTGAGAGAGTTTTCGGCTGTTTTCCGAAGTCTGCAGCAGCGAAATTCAAAACCCGGACGAACATACCCGGAGTGTCCGGCCATCCACAGAGAAAATCAAAACCCGGATGGTTTTTCCAGGAGTGTCCGGCCATCCATTGTAGCAGTGTCTTGTACTAGCTGTAACTTTTGCATACGACCTTGGATTAAGACGATTTTTATATAAAAATCGACCGTTTCGACGAGACGAAGACAAATCGTGTTGATTATTTTTCCATATGAGGACATCTTAATTGAGTTTCCAGCCATTCTTTAATCTGGTGTCAACATGAGCATCTCTGAACTTGTCATAACTTTTGCATCCGAACTCCGTTTTAGACCATCTTCATATTCATCTTGATCTTCTCGAAAAGATCCATCCCATGGTGACCTCCAATTATAAGTTTGAATTAATCTTGACATAGTTTAAAGAAACTTTTACCATTGTGCCACTTTTGAGCGTCAACAGCGGCAGCATCAGACACACTACGGGGCAGATCTGCGAATGCTCCTGGAGAGCTCCGGATTCGGGTAAGTAATAGATAATTCACTTTCACATGCTTGCTTTGCATAAAGATTGCCTTACCGCGCTATCTTCTTTAATGATTCAATTTCCGGAGGGCTTTTTGTGCTTGCCTTAGCGGCTTTGGCACTCTCAAGAGCCGAGGCGAGCTCGACTCGAGTCTTGAGTCACGCCCAAACTCCGTGTTTTTCCACGAGCCTGGAGCTCTTGCCGCACCTCCACCACCCGTGCCTCCTGCTTCTCTCGCTCAGTGCGCTCCGTGGCCGCTTTGCTTTCGACCGTGGACACCGCTTCCTTCAGGGTCGCCACCTCGTTCGTGGCCCCTAAAATACCCACGTTAGTCCTGTCATTTTTGCAACCAAATCCTTTCTATAAGGTAATACTTTAAGAAGGTATTACTTACCTTCCTTGTCCTCGAGCTGCTTCTTGGCAAGGCCGAGCTCGTTCTCGGACCGCTCGAGGCTCTGCTTCAATGCATTGACCTCCGCAGTCAGTGCAGCAGAGGTCAACAGCGCAACCTGAATTCCCATATTGACATACTTATGTTAGACTCCTGTGTATATCTTTTTAGATCCTCAGTCCGGTTTTTCTTTCCGAACACCAAACTAAGCATCAGGGGCTACTATCTATGCGGCAATATTTTTACATACTCTAAACTTACCTCAAAGCCTGTTAGAAGGCTGGTACGAGCTTCACCAGCCCGCTCTTGGCGGATCGAACTTTCTGGATCACCACACTCATAACAAAGGCGGTGCTCCTCGTCGATGGAGGCACCGTTAAGCGCCTCCAAGAAGCTATCCGGTGCCTCCGGATGGGCGGAGGTCACCAGCGTCGCAGTCTTGCCCTTCTTCTGAAGGGCGCTTGCCGACTTCGAACCACTGAAGGTTCCGCAGACGGAGTCCGCACAGGCCGCATTTTAGAGCCCTCTGGGGTTTCACCCCCTTTGCGCCCGGAGTCCGGGAGGTCACCTTCCGGCGCCTCCAGGACCACCTCCTCCTGGTGGGGCCCCTTTTGGAACTCCACCGCGGTGCCGTCTGCGTCACGAGGAGAGGAGGCGGTCGGAAGTGAAGTGCTATTCACATCCGACGAATCCAGGGAGCCGCTCGACGAAGCGGTGAGCTCGTCCTTGGGCGGGCTACATGGTTATATTCGGCGTTAGAAGACACTATGCAACAAATAAAAAGTCCTGAGCTATTCCGGAGCCGGACACTTACAATCTCGCCAGGCTTGGCCTTGGTGGCCACTCCTCCTAAATCGTTGTCGGCGTTGGTGGAGAAGTCCGAGGAAGGTCCTTCCTTTCTTGGACCCTCCGCATCCCGGTCAGGCGGCCTTCCTTTTCTCTCTCCCACCGGGGAGAGGCTTTTTCCTCCTCCTCGTCCTCGGGGATGATTCCGCCTCGAGTCGCGGACGATGAGTCCGACAGCACCTGGCGCCGGGAGCTCCTTCGAGTTCCCGTGGCCTTCTTCTTGGCCTTCTTCTCTATCACCACGTGAGGTGCCGGAGCCAGCAGCCCTGTTAATTGGGCGTCCGCTGGGTCTTCGGCAAGGGGCGGACGATTAATCTGTCCGGGCGTCTTCAGCCAGATCTGTCAAAGGATAGGGAGTTTTAGATCCCGATAGAGTCAAACTATGAAAAAGGAGTCCCATAAAGGGTAAAATAACTTACTCGCTGGCTTGACGCTGCGAGCTGAATCCGCGATCTTGATAGCAGATCACGGAGCTTGGCGCCCTTGAACAGCACCTTCCGGGCATCTTCGTGCGTAGTGTCAAGAGCCGCTCAAATTCGGTGTTGTGCGGATCAAACTCCCACAAATTGAAGGCCCGTTCTTGGCATGGGAGAATCCGCGGATGAGCATCACCGGATTACGTTGACAAGCTTGAGATTCTTGTCCACCAGGTTTGGGACGCAGGTTTGAGTCCGGACAGCTCTTCCGAATCATCCCACGCCAGCCCGCTCTTTCCATGATGTGAGCCGTGTGGGGAAGACAGATCGAATTGGGGCCGCCGCCCATTGAGAGTTCGCTGCTCGGTAATGTAGAACCACCCGATTGCCACCTTTATGGTCTCCACAAAGGAGCCCTCGAGCCATAGGGCGTCGGCCATCCCCTTGCCATAGATGGCACCTCCTCTGCTTGCAGCCGCCCACTACCTTCGGCTTGACATTGAAGGTCTTCAGCCATAAGCCGAAGTGGGGCTGGATGCAGAGGAAGGCCTCGCACACGACGATAAACGCCGAGATGTTGAGGATGAAATTTGGGGCTAGATCGTGTAAATATAGGCCGTAGTAGAACATGAGCCCCTGGACGAATGGGTGAAGTGGAAACCCTAGTCCGCGGAGGAAGTGGGGGAGGAACACCACCCTCTCATGGGGCCTGGGGGTGGGGATGAGCTGCCCCTTGTTGGGGAGCCGACACGCGACATCACCGGACAAATATCCGGCTTTCCGCAGCTTTTTGATGTGCCCCTCCGTGACGGAGGAGGCCATCCACTTGCCTCCCGCTCCGGACATGGTTGGAGAAGGTTGAGGTGGGATGTGTGGACTTGGGCGCTGGAGCTCGAGTGAGCGGAAATGGATGAGAAAAGGAGGAAGAAGGCGTAGGTTAAAATGTGGATCCTTATCCCCTTATATGGACGGACGAAGCTATGCGTCCCCCGCCAGCCTGGTAAAACTCGCTTATCTCCCAAGCACCGTAATTAATGGCGCGGTTGGGTTACCCACGCCCGTATTGATGGGAATCCCGTAATAAGGGGGCACGATCTCCATACGATAAGGTGTGCCAAGAAAATCGCCTCACCAAACGCCTTGAGGTGGAACAAGAAACGATTCAGATAAAGGCTCGGCCGTGGTGTGATGTCACGCCACGGAATACGCCACCTGATCTGTGCAAAGGTTATTCTCTCTCGGTGGTATGTGGGACTTGTTTTGCGAGCGGACATTATCCTTGTGTTCAAAATCTTCTATGAAGTATTCGAGGAGGAACCCGCCTTGCAATGCGAAGACAATATGCGCGCCGGATTCGTCGTCATTGAAGCCTGGTTCGGGCTACCTTGAGGAGTCTGGATTAGGGGTGTCCGGATAGCTGAACTATCACCGTTGGCCGGACTCCTGGACTATGAAGATACAAGATTGAAGACTTCATCCCTTGTCCGGATGGGACTTTCCTTGGCGTGGAAGGCAAGCTTGGCGATACGGATATGTAGATCTCCTACCATTGTAACCGACTCTGTGTAACCCTAACCCTATCTGGTGTCTATATAAACGGGAGGGTTTTAGTCCGTAGGATGAACAACAATCATACCATAAGCTAGCTTCTAGGGTTTAGCCTCTTTGATCTCGTGGTAGATCCACTCTTGTACTACCCATATCATCAATATTAATCAAGCAGGAGTAGGGTTTTACCTCCATCGAGAGGGCCCGAACCTGGGTAAAAACACCGTGTCCCTTGTCTCCTGTTACCATCCGCCTAGACGCATAGTTCGGGACCCCCTACCCGAGATCCGCCGGTTTTGACACCGACAATAACCATGGGCTAATATTTACTGTAGTGACACTGCACCTACGGGCCGTAGAAACAGTGGGCCTTCTACGGGCCGTATAAACAGTGGGCCTTCCATGGGCCATAGAAACAACGGGCCTTCTACGGGCCGTATCATCAATGGGCCTTATACGGGCAGTATGATCGATTGGCCAAACATGGGCCAATAACAGGTTGCATTATGGTCGTAAATGGGCTAGAGTTGGAATTGTCCGTTCATGGGCCGACCATAACGGGCCATCGTTAATAGGCCGTCTTTCATGACGCTATGAAAACGGCCCATCGTGTTAACGGACCACAAACGGGCCGACTGTAACCACGGGCTGAATTTGGCCCATAAGCAGAAAATGACAGCAACGGGCCGTAAGTAAACGAATGCTGGAAATGAGCCCAAAAATAAATGGGCTCTGAGAAGGCCGAAAGATAACATGGGCTGGAAATGGCCCAACAGAATAACGGGCCGTTAATGGGTATAAAGTGATACACTGTTCATTACGGGCCAGTTTCACCACGGGCCGTTAATGGGTGTAAAGTAATACACTGTTCATTATGGGCCAGTTTCACCACACGCCGTTAATGGGTGTAAAGTAATACACTATTCATTACGGGCCAGTTTCACCACGGGCCGTTAATAGGCCAAGAGTTACATAGGGCCTGATATGGGCCGAAAGACGTCATGGGCCATACATGGGCCAGAAGTGAAAACGGGCTGGAATAATATTGGGTGGCCCAGATGACGCTACTGGGCCTAATTCGGATAGGGCGTAACGGGCCTTGGGTTAGCGGGCTGTAAATGGGCTATATGCGAACAGGCCGTTAATAGGCTTTACATGGGCCGGCCCGCCACCTTTTGACCAAGTCAAATGGGCCAGCCTTTTCACAGGAATGGGCCTCTGTTGGGCTGTGCCACGTGTCGACGTATCATAGGCGCCTTCTGTCCAATGAGTGGATGACATCTGTCCCAACAGTGAGCCGACACGTGTTTCCTCCAGCCAATGATGATTTTACACGTGGAAAATCCCCATTGGTCGGGGCTGTTAACGGGTTATCGGATCCAAAACCCGACCCGATAGCTTAACGGCATTCCGTTACGGTGGATGCCACGTGTCGGTCACCCTTGACGAAAGCACTTCTGTGACGCGCGATTTATCGTCATGGAAGTGGACACTTCCGTGATGATAATTTTGGTAATGTCATGGAACACTTCGACGACAGCACAGGTATGACTATCTTGATTCTGTCATAAATTTGTCATGGATGTACATGCATGACAAAACGTGACCTACTGTGACAAACACGTATCATCACGGAAGTGTATTTTTTTGTAGTGTATGGACCTAGTGCATCCTCATAACCGAGGTCTCTTGCATTTCCCTACAAGTAATTGGATCTCATATGGAGATGTTTATCAAGTAGAATGGTAAAAATCGAGTGCAACTACATAAGAACTAGTATGTAATCGTAGCTCGAATCAGTTTTCTGCAAATGTTAATCGAAACATGGATATCGACTCATACGGAGTCCGTTTGGCTCCACAAGTAGTCAAAACGTTTGTGATGACCAGATGCTTCGAAGGATTCTTTCTTAGGGAACTTTTGGAGAACTTTTCTTAAGGAGTTCGTTCAGAAACTTGTATAGAAACTTTCTTAATGAGCACTTGACAAACGCATTTCGAGAACATACACAAAGTCCCAGCTATGGACCTAGTGCATCCTCATAACCGAGGTCTCTTGCATTTCCATACAAATAATTGGATCTCAAATGGAGATGTTTAGCGAAGTAGAATGGAAAAAATCGGTTGCAACTACACATGAACTAGTCTCAGAATCGCTGCTCGAATCAGTTTTGCAAAGGTTAATCAAACATGGATATCTAACTCATACGGAGTTCTTTTTGTCTCCACAAGTAGTCAAAACGTTTTTGACGACTAGATGCTTCAAAGGATTCCTTCATAGGGAACTTTTGGAGAAGTTTTCTTAAGGAGTTTGTTCAGAAACTTGTATATAAACTTTCTTAATGAGCACTCGACAAACGCATTTCGAGAACATACACAAAGTCCCAGCTATGGACCTAGAGCATCCTTATAACCGAGGTCTCTTGCATTTCCCTACAAGTAATTGGATCTCATATGGATATGTTTAGTGAAGTAGAATGGAAAAAATCAAGTTCAAACACAAGAACTAGTTTGTAATTGTCGTTCGGAATCAGTTTTGCGCAGTGTTAACTGAAACATGGATATCTGACTCATACGGAGTTATTTTTGGCTTCACAAGTAGTAAAAACGTTTGTGACGACCAGATGCTTCAAATGATTCCTTCATAGGGAACTTTTGGAGAAGGTTTCTTAAGGAGTTTGTTCAGAAATTTGTATAGAAACTTTCTTAATGAGCACTCGACAAACGCATTTCGAGAACATACACAAAGTCCCAGCTATGGACCTAGTGCATCCTCATAACCGAGGTCTCTCGCATTTCCCTACAAGTAATTGGATCTCATATGGATATGTTTAGTGAAGTAGAATGGAAAAAATCGAGTGCAACTACACAAGAACTAGTCTCAGAATCGCTGCTCGAATCAGTTTTGTGCAGTGTTAACTCAAACATGGATATCTGACTCATACGGAGTCTGTTTTGGCTCCACAAGTAGTCAAAACGTTTGTGACGACCAGATGCTTCAAAGGATTCTTTCATAGGGAACTTTTGGAGAACTTTTCTTAAGGAGTTCGTTTAGAAACTTGTATAGAAACTTTCTTAATGATCACTCGACAAACGCATTTCGAGAACATACACAAAGTCCCAGCTATGGACCTAGTGCATCCTCATAACCGAGGTCTCTTGCATTTCGCTACAAGTAATTGGATCTCATATGGAGATGTTTAGTGAATTAGAATGAAAAAAATCGAGTGCAACTACACAAGAACTAGTCTCAGAATCGCTGCTCGAATCAGTTTTCTTGCAGTTAATCTGGAACATGGATATCTTACTCATACGGAGTCCGTTTTGGCTCCACAAGTAGTCAAAACGTTTGTGACAACCAGATGCTTCAAAGGATTCTTTCATAGGGACCTTTTGGAGAAATTTTCTTGAGGAGTTCGTTCAGTAACTTGTATAGAAACTTTCTTAATGAGCACTCGACAACCGCATTTCGAGAACATACACAAAGTCCCAGCTATGGAACTAGTGCATCCTCATAACCGAGGTCTCTTGCATTTCCCTACAAGTAATTGGATCTCATATGGAGATGTTTAGTGAAGTAGAATGGAAAAACCGAGTTCAACTACACAAGAACTAGATCAGAATCGCTGCTCGAATCAGTTTTATGCAAAGTTAATCGAACATGGATATCGACTCATACGGAGTCTGTTCAGCTCCACAAGTAGCAAAATGTTTGTGAGGACCAGATCTTGGATTCTTTCATAGGAACTTTCAGAGAACTTTTCTTAAGGAGTTCGTTCGAAACTTGTATAGAAACTTCCTTAATGAGCACTCGACAAACACATTTAGAGAACATACACAAAGTCCCAGCTATGGAACTAGTGCATCCTCATAACCGAGGTCTCTTGCATTTCCCTACAAGTAATTGGATCTCATATGGAGATGTTTAGTGAAGTACAATGGTAAAATCGAGTGCAACTACACAAGAACTAGTCTCAGAATCGCTGCTCGAATCAGTTTTATGCATGTTAATCAAACATGGATATCTCGACTCATCTTGAGTCCGTTTTGGCTCCACAAGTAGTCAAAACGTTGGTGAAGACCAGATGCTTCAAAGGATTCTTTCATAGGGAACTTTTGGAGAACTTTTCTTAAGGAGTTCGTTCATAAACTTGTATAGAAACTTTTTTAATGAGCACTCGACAAACGCATTTCGAGAACATACAAAAAGTCCCAGTTATGGACCTAGTGCATCGTCATAACCGAGGTCTCTTGAATTTCTATACAAGTAATTGGATCTCATATGGAGATGTTTAGTGAAGTAGAATGGAAAAAATCGAGTTCAACTACACAAGAACTAGTATGTAATCGTTGCTCGAATCAGTTTTATGCAATGTTTAATCGGAACATGGATATCTGACTCATACGGAGTCCGTTTTGGCTCCACAAGTAGTCAAAACGTTTGTGACAACCAGATGCTTCAAAGTATTCGTTCAAAAACTTGTATAGAAACTTTCTTAATGAGCACTCGACAAACGCATTTCGAGTAAATACACAAAGTCCCGGCTATGGACCTAGTGCATCCTCATAACCAAGGTCTCTTGCATTTCCCTACAAGTAATTGGATCTCATATGGAGATGTTTAGTGAAGTAGAATGGTAAAAATCGAGAGCACATCACAAGAACTAGTCTGTAACTATCGTTCGGAATCAGTTTTGCGCAGTGTTAACTGAAACATGGATATGTGACTCATACAGAGTCCGTTTTGGCTCCACAAGTAGTCAAAACGTTTGTGAAGACCAGATGCTTCAAAGGATTATTTCATAAGAAACTTTTGGAGAACTTTTCTTAAGGAATTCGTTCAGAAACTTGTATATAAACTCTCTTAATGAGCACTCGACTAACACATTTCGAGAACATACACAAAGTCCCAGCTATGGACCTAGTGCATCCTCATAACCGAGGTCTCTTGCATTTCCTTACAAGTAATTGGATCTCATATGGAGATTTTTGGTGAAGTAGAATGGGAAAAATTGAGTGCAACTACACAAGAACTAGTCTATAACTGTCGTTCAGAATCAGTTTTGCGCAGTGTCAACTCAAACATGGATATCTGACTCATACGGAGTCCGTTTTGGCTCCACAAGTAGTCAAAACGTTTGCGACGACCGGATGCTTCAAAGGATTCTTTCATAGGAACTTTTGGAGAACTTTTTTCTTAAGGAGTTCGTTCAGAAACTTGCATAGTAACTTTCTTAATGAGCACTCGACAAACACATTTCGAGAACGTACACAAAGTCCCAGCTATGGACCTAGTGCATCCTCATAAACGAGGTCTCTGGCATTTCCCTACAAGTAATTGG
The DNA here is from genome assembly GCA_021605205.1 of Aegilops longissima. Classification (NCBI taxonomy): domain Eukaryota; kingdom Viridiplantae; phylum Streptophyta; class Magnoliopsida; order Poales; family Poaceae; genus Aegilops; species Aegilops longissima. The sequence goes on from CM038681.1 coordinate 151,950,962, forward strand.
ATCTCATATCGAGATGTTTAGTGAAGTAAAATGGTAAAAATCGAGGGCAACAACACAAGAACAAGTCTGTACTGTCGTTCGGAATCAGTTTTACGCAGTGTTAACTGAAACATGGATATCTGACTCATACGGAGTCCGTTTTGGCTCCACAAGTAGTCAAAACGTTTGTGATGACCAGATGCTTCAAAGGATTCTTTCATAGGGAACTTTTGGAGAACTTTTCTTATGGAGTTCGTTCAGAAACTTGTATAGAAACTTTCTTAATGAGCACTCGACAAACGCATTTCGAGAACATACACAAAGTTCCGGCTATGGACCTAGTGCATCCTCATAACCAAGGTCTCTCGCATTTCCCTACAAGTAATTGGATCTCATATGGAGATGTTTAGTGAAGTAGAATGGTAAAAATCGAGTGCAACTACACAAGAACTAGTCTCAGAATCGCTGCTCGAATCAGTTTTGCGCAGTGTTAACTGAAACATGGATATCTGACTCATACGGAGTCTGTTTTGGCTCCACAAGTAGTCAAAACGTTTGTGACGACCACATGCTTCAAAGTATTCTTTCATACAGAACTTTTGGAGAACTTTTCTTAAGGAGTTCGTTCAGAAACTTGTATAGAAACTTTCTTAATGATCACTCGACAAACGCATTTCGAGAACATACACAAAGTCCCAGCTAAGGACCTAGTGCATCCTCATAACCGAGTTCTCTTGCACTTCCATACAAGTAATTGGATCTCATATGGAGATGTTTAGTGAAGTAGAATGGAAAAAACCGAGTGCAACTACACAAGAACTAGTCTCAGAATCGCTGCTCGAATCAGTTTTATGCAAAGGTTAATCGGAACATGGATATCGACTCATATGGAGTCCGTTTTGTCTCCACAAGTAGTAAAAACGTTTGTGATGACCAGATGCTTCAAATTATTCTTTCATAGGGAACTTTTGTAGAACTTTTCTTAAGGAGTTCGTTCAGAAACTTGTATATAAACTTTCTTAATGATCACTCGACAAACGCATTTCGAGAACATACACAAAGTCCCAGCTATGGACCTAGTGCATCCTCATAACGAGGTCTCTTGCATTTCCGTACAAGTAATTGGATCTCATATGGAGATGTTTAGTGAAGTAGAATGGAAAAAATCAAGTTCAACTACACAAGAACTAGACTGTAACTCCGTTCGGAATCAGTTTTGCGAGGTTAATCGGAACATCGATATCTGACTCATACGGAGTCCGTTTTGGCTCCACAAGTAGTCAAAACATTTGTGACGACCAGATGCTTCAAAGGATTCCTTCACTGGGAACTTTTGGAGAAATTTTCTTAAGGAGTTTGTTCAGAAACTTGTATAGAAACTTTCTTAATGAGCACTCGACAAACGCATTTCGAGAACATACACAAAATCCCGGCTATGGACCTAGTGCATCCTCATAACCGAGGTCTCTTGCATTTCCCTACAAGTAATTGGATCTCATATGGAGATGTCTAGTGAAGTAGAATGGTAAAAATCGAGTGCAACTACACAAGAACTAGTCTCTAACTGTCGTTCGGAATCGGTTTTGCGCAGTGTTAACTGAAACATGGATATCTGACTCATACGGAGTCCGTTTTGGCTCCACATGTAGTCAAAACGTTTGTGACGACCAGATGCTTCAAAAGATTCTTTCATAGGGAAATTTTGGAGAACTTTTCTTAAGGAGTTCGTTCAGAAACTTGTATAGAAACTTTCTAAATGATCACTCGACAAACGCATTTCGAGAACATGCACAAAGTTCCAGCTATGGACCTAGTGCATCCTCATAACCGAGGTCTCTTGCATTTCCATACAAGTAATTTGATCTCATATGGAGATGTTTAGTGAAGTAGAATGGAAAAAATCGAGTGCAACTACACAAGAACTAGTCTGTAAGTGTCGTTCGGAATCAGTTTTGCGCAGTGTTAACTGAAACATGGATATCTGACTCATACGGAGTTCGTTTTGGCTCCACAAGTAGTCAAAACATTTGTGACGACCAGATGCTTCAAAGGATTCCTTCACAGGGAACTTTTGGAGAAATTTTCTTAAGGAGTTTGTTCAGAAACTTGTATAGAAACTTTCTTAATGAGCATTCGACAAACGCATTTCGAGAACATACATAAAGTCCCAGCTATGGACCTAGTGCATCCTCATAACCGAGGTCTCTTGCATTTCCCTACATGTAATTGGATCTAATATGGATATGTTTAGTGAAGTACAATGGAAACAATCGAGTTCAACTACATAAGAACTAGATCAGAATCGCTGCTCGAATCAGTTTTGCGCAGTGTTAACTGGAACATGGATATCTGACTCATATGGAGTCCATTTTGCCTGCACAAGTAGTCAAAATGTTTGTGATGACCAGATGCTTCAAAGGATTCTTTCATAGGGAACGTTTGGAGAACTTTTCTTAAGGAGTTCGTTCAGAAACTCGTATAGAAAGTTTCTTAATGAGCACTCGACAAACGCATTTCGAGAACATACACAAAGTCCCAGCTATGGACCTAGTGAATCCTCATAACCGAGGTCTCTTGCATTTCCCTACAAATAATTGGATCTCATATGCATATGTTTAGTGAAGTAGAATGGAAAAAATCGAGTTCAACTACACAAGAACTAGATTGTGACTGTCGTTCGGAATCAGTTTTGCGCAGCGTTAACTGGAACATGGATATCTGACTCATATGGAGTCCTTTTTTTCTCCACAAGTAGTAAAAACATTTGTGACGACCAGATGCTTCAAAGGATTCCTTCACAGGGAACTTTTGGAGAAATTTTCTTAAGGAGTTTGTTCAGAAACTTGTATAGAAACTTTCTTAATAAGCATTCGACAAACGCATTTCGAGAACATACATAAAGTCCCAGCTATGGACCTAGTGCATCCTCATAACCGAGGTCTCTTGCATTTCCCTACATGTAATTGGATCTAATATGGATATGTTTAGTGAAGTAGAATGGAAACAATCGAGTCCAACTACATAAGAACTAGATCAGAATCGTTGCTCGAATCAGTTTTCTTGCAGTGTTAATCGGAACATGGATATCGACTCATATGGAGTCCGTTTGCCTGCACAAGTAGTCAAAATGTTTGTGATGACCAGATGCTTCAAAGGATTCTTTCATAGGGAACGTTTGGAGAACTTTTCTTAAGGAGTTCGTTCAGAAACTCGTATAGAAAGTTTCTTAATGAGCACTCGACAAACGCATTTCGAGAACATACACAAAGTCCCAGCTATGGACCTAGTGAATCCTCATAACCGAGGTCTCTTGCATTTCCCTACAAATAATTGGATCTCATATGCATATGTTTAGTGAAGTAGAATGGAAAAAATCGAGTTCAACTACACAAGAACTAGACTGTGACTGTCGTTCGGAATCAGTTTTGCGCAGTGTTAACTGGAACATGGATATCTGACTCATATGGAGTCCGTTTTGTCTCCACAAGTAGTAAAAACGTTTGTGATGACCAGATGCTTCAAATTATTCTTTCATAGGGAACTTTTGGAGAACTTTTCTTAAGGAGTTCATTCAGAAACTTGTATAGAAACTTTCTTAATGAGCATTCGACAAACGCATTTCGAGAACATACATAAAGTCCCAGCTATGGACCTAGTGCATCCTCTTAACCGAGGTCTCTTGCATTTCCCTACAAGTAATTGGATCTCATATGGAGATGTTTAGTGAAGTAGAATGGAAAAAGTCGAGTTCAACTACACAAGAACTAGACTCAGAATCGCTGCTCGGAATCAGTTTTATGCAAAGGTTAAGCGAACATGGATATCTGACTCATACGGAGTCTGTTTTGGCTCCACAAGTAGTCAAAATGTTTGTGAGGACCAGATGCGGATTCTTTCAGAGGGAACTTTTGTAGAACTTTTCTTAAGGAGTTCGTTCAGAAACTTGTATAGAAACTTCCTTAATGAGCACTCGACAAACACATTTAGAGAACATACACAAAGTCCCAGCTATGGAACTAGTGCATCCTCATAACCGAGGTCTCTTGCATTTCCCTACAAGTAATTGGATCTCATATGGAGATGTTTAGTGAAGTACAATGGTAAAAATCGAGTGCAACTACACAAGAACTAGTCTCAGAATCGCTGCTCGAATCAGTTTTATGCAGTGTTAATCTGAAACATGGATATCGACTCATCTCGAGTCCGTTTGGCTCCACAAGTAGTCAAAACGTTGGTGAAGACCAGATGCTTCAAAGGATTCTTTCATAGGGAACTTTTGGAGAACTTTTCTTAAGGAGTTCGTTCAAAAACTTGTATAGAAACTTTTTTAATGAGCACTCGACAAACGCATTTCGAGAACATACAAAAAGTCCCAGCTATGGACCTAGTGCATCGTCATAACCGAGGTCTCTTGAATTTCCATACAAGTAATTGGATCTCATATGGAGATGTTTAGTGAAGTAGAATGGAAAAAATCGAGTTCAACTACACAAGAACTAGTATCTAACTGTCGTTCGGAATCAGTTTTGCGCAGTGTTAACTGGAACATGGATATCTGACTCATACGGAGTCTGTTTTCACTCCACAAGTAGTCAAAACGTTTGTGACAACCAGATGCTTCAAAGTATTCGTTCAAAAACTTGTATAGAAACTTTCTTAATGAGCACTCGACAAACGCATTTCGAGTACATACACAAAGTCCCGGCTATGGACCTAGTGCATCCTCATAACCAAGGTCTCTTGCATTTCCCTACAAGTAATTGGATCTCATATGGAGATGTTTAGTGAAGTAGAATGGTAAAAATCGAGTGCAACTACACAAGAACTAGTCTCAGAATCGCTTCGAATCAGTTTTGCAGATGTTAATCAAACATGGATATGTGACTCATACAGAGTCCGTTTTGGCTCCACAAGTAGTCAAAACGTTTGTGAAGACCAGATGCTTCAAAGGATTATTTCATAAGAAACTTTTGGAGAACTTTTCTTAAGGAATTCGTTCAGAAACTTGTATATAAACTTTCTTAATGAGCACTCGACTAACACATTTCGAGAACATACACAAAGTCCCAGCTATGGACCTAGTGCATCCTCATAACCGAGGTCTCTTGCATTTCCTTACAAGTAATTGGATCTCATATGGAGATTTTTGGTGAAGTAGAATGGGAAAAATTGAGTGCAACTACACAAGAACTAGTCTATAATCGCTGCTCGAAATCAGTTTTGCTGCAATGTCAACTCAAACATGGATATCTGACTCATACGGAGTCCATTTTGGCTCCACAAGTAGTCAAAACATTTCCGACGACCGGATGCTTCAAAGGATTCTTTCATAGGAACTTTTGGAGAACTTTTTTCTTAAGGAGTTCGTTCAGAAACTTGCATAGTAACTTTCTTAATGAGCACTCGACAAACACATTTCGAGAACGTACACAAAGTCCCAGCTATGGACCTAGTGCATCCTCATAAACGAGGTCTCTTGCATTTCCCTACAAGTAATTGGATCTCATATCGAGATGTTTAGTGAAGTACAATGGTAAAAATCGAGTGCAACTACACAAGAACTGGTCTGTAACTGTCGTTCGGAATCAGTTTTACGCAGCGTTAACTGAAACATGGATATCTGACTCATACGGAGTCCGTTTTGGCTCCACAAGTAGTCAAAACGTTTGTGATGACCAGATGCTTCAAAGGATTCTTTCATAGGGAACTTTTGGAGAACTTTTCTTATGGAGTTCGTTCAGAAACTTGTATAGAAACTTTCTTAATGAGCAGTCGACAAACACATTTCGAGAACATACACAAAGTCCCAGCTATGGACCTAGTGCATCATAATAACCGAGGTCTCTTGCATTTCCTACAAGTAATTGGATCTCATATGGACATGTTTAGTTAAGTAGAATGGAAAAAATCGAGTGCAACTACACAAGAACTAGTATGTAACTGTCGTTCAGAATTAGTTATGGACCTAATGCATCTTCATAACCGAGGTCTCTTGAATTTCCATACAAGTAATTGGATCTCATATGGAGATGTTTAGTGAAGTAGAATGGAAAAAATCGAGTTCAACAACACAAGAACTAGTCTCAGAATCGCTGCTCGAATCAGTTTTCTTGTGATGTTAATCGGAACATGGATGTCTGACTCATACGGAGTCCGTTTTGGCTCCACAAGTAGTCAAAATGTTTGTGACAACCAGATGCTTCAAAGTATTCGTTCATAGGGAACTTTTGGAGTACTTTTCTTCAGGAGTTCGTTCAAAAACTTGTATAGAAACTTTCTTAATGAGCACTCGACAAACGCATTTCGAGAACATACACAAAGTCCCGGCTATGGACCTAGTGCATCCTCATAACCAAGGTCTCTTGCATTTCCCTACAAGTAATTGGATCTCATATGGAGATGTTTAGTGAAGTAGAATGGAAAAAATCGAGTTCAACTACACAAGAACTAGTATGTAACTGTCGTTCGGAATCAGTTTTGCGCAGTGTTAACTGGAACATGGATATCTGACTCATACGGAGTCCGTTTTGACTCCACAAGTAGTCAAAACGTTTGTGACAACCAGATGCTTCAAAGTATTCGTTCAAAAACTTGTATAGAAACTTTCTTAATGAGCACTCGACAAACGCATTTCGAGTACATACACAAAGTCCCGGCTATGGACCTAGTGCATCCTCATAACCAAGGTCTCTTGCATTTCCCTACAAGTAATTGGATCTCATATGGAGATGTTTAGTGAAGTAGAATGGTAAAAATCGAGTGCAACTACACAAGAACTAGTCTCAGAATCGTCGTTCGAATCAGTTTTATGCAATGTTAATCTGAAACATGGATATGTGACTCATCTGAGTCCGTTTGGCTCCACAAGTAGTCAAAACGTTTGTGAAGACCAGATGCTTCAAAGGATTATTTCATAAGAAACTTTTGGAGAACTTTTCTTAAGGAATTCGTTCAGAAACTTGTATATAAACTTTCTTAATGAGCACTCGACTAACACATTTCAAGAACATACACAAAGTCCCAGCTATGGACCTAGTGCATCCTCATAACCGAGGTCTCTTGCATTTCCTTACAAGTAATTGGATCTCATATGGAGATTTTTGGTGAAGTAGAATGGGAAAAATTGAGTGCAACTACACAAGAACTAGTCTATAACTGTCGTTCAGAATCAGTTTTGCGCAGTGTCAACTCAAACATGGATATCTGACTCATACGGAGTCCGTTTTGGCTCCACAAGTAGTCAAAACATTTGCGACGACCGGATGCTTCAAAGGATTCTTTCATAGGAACTTTTTGAGAACTTTTTTCTTAAGGAGTTCGTTCGAAACTTGCATAGTAACTTTCTTAATGAGCACTCGATGACACATTTCGAGAACGTACACAAAGTCCCAGCTATGGACCTAGTGCATCCTCATAAACGAGGTCTCTTGCATTTCCCTACAAGTAATTGGATCTCATATCGAGATGTTTAGTGAAGTACAATGGTAAAAATCGAGTGCAACTACACAAGAACTGAGTGCATCAGAATCGCTGCTCGAATCAGTTTTGTGATGTTAATCGAAACATGGATATCTGACTCATACGGAGTCCGTTTTGGCTCAACAAGTAGTCAAAACGTTTGTGATGACCAGATGCTTCAAAGGATTCTTTCATAGGGAACTTTTGGAGAACTTTTCTTATGGAGTTCGTTCAGAAACTTGTATAGAAACTTTCTTAATGAGCACTCGACAAACGCATTTCGAGAACATACACAAAGTCCCAGCTATGGACCTAATGCATCCTCATAACCGAGGTCTCTTGAATTTCCATACAAGTAATTGGATCTCATATGGAGATGTTTAGTGAAGTAGAATGGAAAAAATCGAGTTCAACAACACAAGAACTAGTCTCAGAATCGCTGCTCGAATCAGTTTTATGCATGTTAATCGGAACATGGATGTCTGACTCATACGGAGTCCGTTTTGGCTCCACAAATAGTCAAAATGTTTGTGACAACCAGATGCTTCAAAGTATTCGTTCATAGGGAACTTTTGGAGTACTTTTCTTAAGGAGTTCGTTCAAAAACTTGTATAGAAACTTTCTTAATGAGCACTCGACAAACGCATTTCGAGAACATACACAAAGTCCCGGCTATGGACCTAGTGCATCCTCATAACCAAGGTCTCTTGCATTTCCCTACAAGTAATTGGATCTCATATGGAGACGTTTAGTGAAGTAGAATGGAAAAAATCAAGTTCAACTACACAAGAACTAGACTGTAACTCCGTTCGGAATCAGTTTTGCGCAGTGTTAACTGGAACATCGATATCTGACTCATACGGAGTCCGTTTTGGCTCCACAAGTAGTCAAAACATTTGTGACGACCAGATGCTTCAAAGGATTCCTTCACTGGGAACTTTTGGAGAAATTTTCTTAAGGAGTTTGTTCAGAAACTTGTATAGAAACTTTCTTAATGAGCACTCGACAAACGCATTTCGAGAACATACACAAAATCCCGGCTATGGACCTAGTGCATCCTCATAACTGAGGTCTCTTGCATTTCCCTACAAGTAATTGGATCTCATATGGAGATGTCTAGTGAAGTAGAATGGTAAAAATCGAGTGCAACTACACAAGAACTAGTCTCAGCGTCGCTGCTCGAATCGGTTTTGCAGTGTTAATCAAACATGGATATCGACTCATACGGAGTCCGTTTTGGCTCCACATGTAGTCAAAACGTTTGTGACGACCAGATGCTTCAAAATATTCTTTCATAGGGAAATTTTGGAGAACTTTTCTTAAGGAGTTCGTTCAGAAACTTGTATAGAAACTTTCTAAATGATCACTCGACAAACGCATTTCGAGAACATGCACAAAGTTCCAGCTATGGACCTAGTGCATCCTCATAACCGAGGTCTCTTGCATTTCCATACAAGTAATTGGATCTCATATGGAGATGTTTAGTGAAGTAGAATGGAAAAAATCGAGTGCAACTACACAAGAACTAGTCTGTAAGTGTCGTTCGGAATCAGTTTTGCGCAGTGTTAACTGAAACATGGATATCTGACTCATACGGAGTTCGTTTTGGCTCCACAAGTAGTCAAAACATTTGTGACGACCAGATGCTTCAAAGGATTCCTTCACAGGGAACTTTTGGAGGAATTTTCTTAAGGAGTTTGTTCAGAAACTTGTATAGAAACTTTCTTAATGAGCATTCGACAAACGCATTTCGAGAACATACATAAAGTCCCAGCTATGGACCTAGTGCATCCTCATAACCGAGGTCTCTTGCATTTCCCTACATGTAATTGGATCTAACATGGATATGTTTAGTGAAGTAGAATGGAAACAATCGAGTTCAACTACATAAGAACTAGATCAGAATCGCTGTTCGAATCAGTTTTCTGCAGATGTTAATCGGAACATGGATATCTGACTCATATGGAGTCCGTTTTGCCTGCACAAGTAGTCAAAATGTTTGTGATGACCAGATGCTTCAAAGGATTCTTTCATAGGGAACGTTTGGAGAACTTTTCTTAAGGAGTTCGTTCAGAAACTCGTATAGAAAGTTTCTTAATGAGCACTCGACAAACGCATTTCGAGAACATACACAAAGTCCCAGCTATGGACCTAGTGAATCCTCATAACCGAGGTCTCTTGCATTTCCCTACAAATAATTGGATCTCATATGCATATGTTTAGTGAAGTAGAATGGAAAAAATCGAGTTCAACTACACAAGAACTAGACTGTGACTGTCGTTCGAATCAGTTTTATGCAAAGTTAATCTGGAACATGGATATCGACTCATATGGAGTCCGTTTGGCCTCCACAAGTAGTAAAAACGTTTGTGATGACCAGATGCTTCAAATTATTCTTTCATAGGGAACTTTTGGAGAACTTTTCTTAAGGAGTTCATTCAGAAACTTGTATAGAAACTTTCTTAATGAGCACTCGACAAACGCATTTCGAGAACATACACAAAGTCCCAGCTATGGACCTAGTGCATCCTCTTAACCGAGGTCTCTTGCATTTCCCTACAAATAATTGGATCTCATATGGATATGTTTAGTGAAGTAGAATGGAAAAAATCGAGTTCAACTACACAAGAACTAGACTGTGACTGTCGTTCGGAATCAGTTTTGCGCAGCGTTAACTGGAACATGGATATCTGACTCATATGGAGTCCTTTTTTTCTCCACAAGTAGTGAAAACATTTGTGACGACCAGATGCCTCAAAGGATTCTTTCATAGGGAACTTTTGGAGAACTTTTCTTAAGGAGTTCGTTCAAAAACTTGTATAGAAACTTTCTTAATGAGCACTCGACAAACTCATTTCGAGAACCTACACAAAGTCCAAGCTATGGACCTAGTGCATCCTCATAACCGAGGTCTCTTGCATTTCCTTACAAGTAATTGGATCTCATATGGAGATGTTTAGTGAAGTAGAATGGTAAAAATCGAGTTCAACTACACAAGAACTAGCCTGTAACTGTCGTTCCGAATCAGTTTTGCGCGGTGTTAACTGAAACATGGATATCTGACTCATACGGAGTCTGTTTTGGCTCCATAAGTAGGCAAAACGTTTGTGAAGACCAGCTGATTCAAAGGATTCCTTCATAGGGAACTTTTGGAGAACTTTTCTTAAGGAGTTCGTTCAGAAACTTGTATAGAAACTTTATTAATGAGCACTCGACAAACGCATTTCGAGAACATACACAAAGTCCCAGCTATGGACCTAGTGCATCCTCATAACCGAGGTCTGTTGCATTTCCCTATAAGTAATTGGATCTCATATGGAGATGTTTAGTGAAGTAGAATGGTAAAAATCGAGTGCAACTACACAAGAACTAGTCTCAGAATCGCTGCTCGAATCAGTTTTGCACAGTGTTAACTGAAAAATGGATATCTGACTCATACGGAGTTTGTTTTGGCTCCACAAGTAGTCAAAACGTTTGTGAAGACCAGATGCTTCAAATGATTCTTCCATAGGGAACTTTTGGAGAACTTTTCTTAAGGAGTTCGTTCAGAAACTTGTATAGAAACTTTCTTAATGATCACTCGACATACGCATTTCGAGAACATACTCAAAGTCCCAGCTATGGACCTAGGGCATCCTCATAACTGAGGTCTGTTGCATTTCCCTACAAGTAATTGGATCTCATATGGAGATGGTTAGTGAAGTAGAATGGAAAAAATCGAGTGCAACTACACAAGAATTTTCTTAAGGAGTTTGTTCAGAAACTTGTATAGAAACTTTCTTAATGAGCATTCGACAAACGCATTTCGAGAACATACATAAAGTCCCAGCTATGGACCTATTGCATCCTCATAACCGAGGTCTCTTGCATTTCCCTACATGTAATTGGATCTAATATGGATATGTTTAGTGAAGTAGAATGGAAACAATCGAGTTCAACTACATAAGAACTAGACTGTAACTGTCGTTCGGAATCAGTTTTGCGCAGTGTTAACTGGAACATGGATATCTGACTCATATGGAGTCCGTTTTGCCTGCACAAGTAGTCAAAATGTTTGTGATGACCAGATGCTTCAAAGGATTCTTTCATAGGGAACGTTTGGAGAACTTTTCTTAAGGAGTTCGTTCAGAAACTCGTATAGAAAGTTTCTTAATGAGCACTCGACAAACGCATTTCGAGAACATACACAAAGTCCCAGCTATGGACCTAGTGAATCCTCATAACCGAGGTCTCTTGCATTTCCCTACAAATAATTGGATCTCATATGCATATGTTTAGTGAAGTAGAATGGAAAAAATCGAGTTCAACTACACAAGAACTAGACTGTGGATCGCTGTTCGAATCAGTTTTATGAGTGTTAATCTGGAACATGGATATCTGACTCATATGGAGTCCGTTTTGTCTCCACAAGTAGTAAAAACGTTTGTGATGACCAGATGCTTCAAATTATTCTTTCATAGGGAACTTTTGGAGAACTTTTCTTAAGGAGTTCATTCAGAAACTTGTATAGAAACTTTCTTAATGAGCACTCGACAAACGCATTTCGAGAACATACACAAAGTTCCAGCTATGGACCTAGTGCATCCTCTTAACCGAGGTCTCTTGCATTTCCCTACAAGTAATTGGATCTCATATGGATATGTTTAGTGAAGTAGAATGGAAAAAATCGAGTTCAACTACACAAGAACTAGACTGTGATCGCTGTTCGAATCAGTTTTGCAGGCGTTAATCGAAACATGGATATCTGACTCATATGGAGTCCTTTTTTTCTCCACAAGTAGTAAAAACGTTTGTGACGACCAGATGCCTCAAAGGATTCTTTCATAGGGAACTTTTGGAGAACTTTTCTTAAGGAGTTCGTTCAAAAACTTGTATAGAAACTTTCTTAATGAGCACTCGACAAACGCATTTCGAGAACCTACACAAAGTCCCAGCTATGGACCTAGTGCATCCTCATAACCGAGGTCTCTTGCATTTCCTTACAAGTAATTGGATCTCATATGGAGATGTTTAGTGAAGTAGAATGGTAAAAATCGAGTTCAACTACACAAGAACTAGTCTGTAACTGTCGTTCCGAATCAGTTTTGCGCGGTGTTAACTGAAACATGGATATCTGACTCATACGGAGTCTGTTTTGGCTCCACAAGTAGGCAAAACGTTTGTGAAGACCAGCTGATTCAAAGGATTCCTTCATAGGGAACTTTTGGAGAACTTTTCTTAAGGAGTTCGTTCAGAAACTTGTATAGAAACTTTATTAATGAGCACTCGACACACGCATTTCGAGAACATACACAAAGTCCCAGCTATGGACCTAGTGCATCCTCATAACCGAGGTCTCTTGCATTTCCCTACAAGTAATTGGATCTCATATGGAGATGTTTAGTGAAGTAGAATGGTAAAAATCGAGTGCAACTACACAAGAACTAGTCTGTAACTGTCGCTCCGAATCAGTTTTGCACAGTGTTAACTGAAAAATGGATATCTGACTCATACGGAGTCTGTTTTGGCTCCACAAGTAGTCAAAACGTTTGTGAAGACCAGATGCTTCAAATGATTCTTCCATAGGGAACTTTTGGAGAACTTTTCTTAAGGAGTTCGTTCAGAAACTTGTATAGAAACTTTCTTAATGAGCACTCGACGAACGCATTTAGAGAACATACACAAAGTCCCAGCTATGGACCTAGTGCATCCTCATAACCGAGGTCTCTTGCATTTCCCTACATGTAATTAGATCTAATATGCATATGTTTAGTGAAGTAGAATGGAAAAAATCGAGTTCAACTACATAAGAACTAGATCAGAATCGCTGCTCGAATCAGTTTTGCGTAGTGTTAACTGGAACATGGATATCTGACTCATATGGAGTCCGTTTTGTCTCCACAAGTAGTCAAAACGTTTGTGATGACCAGATGCTTCAAAGGATTCTTTCATAGGGAACTTTTGGAGAACTTTTCTTAAGGAGTTCGTTCAGAAACTTGTATAGAAACTTTATTAATGAGCACTCGACAAACGCATTTTGAGAACATACACAAAGTCCCAGCTATGGACCTAGTGCATCCTCATAACCGAGGTCTCTTGCATTTCCCTACAAGTAATTGGATCTCATATGCATATGTTTAGTGAAGTAGAATGGAAAAAAGCGAGTTCAACTACACAAGAACTAGACTGTGACTGTCATTCGGAATCAGTTTTACGCAGTGTTAACTGGAACATGGATATCTGACTCATATGGAGTCCGTTTTTCTCCACAAGTAGTAAAAACGTTTTTGATGACCAGATGCTTCAAATTATTCTTTCATAGGGAACTTTTGGAGAACTTTTCTTAAGGAGTTCATTCAGAAACTTGTATAGAAACTTTCTTAATGAGCACTCGACAAACGTATTTCGAGAACATACACAAAGTCCCAGCTATGGACCTAGTGCATCCTCATAACCGAGGTCTCTTGAATTTCCCTACAAGTAATTGGATCTCATATGGATATGTTTAGTGAAGTAGAATGGAAAAAATCGAGTTCAACTACACAAGAACTAGACTGTGACTGTCGTTCGGAATCAGTTTTGCGCAGTGTTAACTGGAACATGGATATCTGACTCATATGGAGTCCTTTTTGTCTCCACAAGTAGTAAAAACGTTTGTGACGACCAAATGCTTCAAAGGATTCTTTCATAGGGAACTTTTGGAGAACTTTCTTAAGGAGTTCGTTCAGAAACTTGTATAGAAACTTTCTTAATGAGCACTCGAAGAACACATTTCGAGAACATACACAAAGTCCCAGCTATGGACCTAGTGCATCCTCATAACCGAGGTCTCTTGAATTTCCCTACAAGTAATTGGATTTCATATGGAGATGTTTAGTGAAGTAGAATGGAAAAAATCGAGTTCAACTACACAAGAACTAGATTGTAACTGCCGTTCGGAATCAGTTTTGCGCAGTGTTAACTCGAACATGGATATCTGACTCATACGGAGTCCGTTTTGGTTCCACAAGTAGTCCAAACGTTTGTGACGACCAGATGCTTCAAAGGATTCTTTCATAGGGAACTTTTGTAGAACATTTCTTAAGGAGTTCGTTCAGAAACTTGTATAGAAACTTTCTTAATGAGCACTCGACAAACGCATTTCGAGAACATACACAAAATCCTGGCTATGGACCTAGTGCATCCTCATAACCGAGGTCTCTTGAATTTACCTACAAGTAATTGGATCTCATATGGAGATGTTTAGTGAAGTAGAATGGTAAAAATCGAGTGCAACTACACAAGAACTAGTCTGTAACTGTCGTTCGGAATCAGTTTTGTGCAGTGTTAACTGAAACATGTATATCTGACTCATACGGAGTCCGCTTTGGCTCCACAAGTAATCAAAACGTTTATGACGACCAGATGCTTCAAAGGATTCTTTCATAGGTAACTTTTGGAGCAATTTTCTAAAGGAGTTCGTTCAGAAACTTGTGTAGAAACTTTCTCAATGATCACTCGACAAACGCATTTCGAGAACATACACAAAGTCCCAGCTATGGACCTAGTGCATCCTCATAACCGAGGTCTCTTGCATTTCCATACAAGTAATTGGATCTCATATGGATATGTTTAGTGAAGTAGAACGGAAAAAATTGAGTGCAACTACACAAGAACTAGTCTGTAATTGTCATTCGAGAATCAGTTTTGCGAAGTGTTAACTGAAACATGGATATCTGACTCATACGGAGTTCGTTTTGGCTCCACAAGTACACAAAAAATTTGTGACGACCAGAAGCTTCAAAGGATTCCTTCATAGGGAACTTTTGGAGATTTTTTCTTAAGGAGTTTGTTCAGAAACTTGTATAGAAACTTTCTTAATGAGCACTCGACAAATGCATTTCAAGAACATACACAAAGTCCCAGCTATGGACCTAATGCATCCTCATAACCGAGGTCTCTTGCATTTACCTACATGTAATTGGATCTCATATGGATATGTTTAGTGAAGTAGAATGGAAAAAATCGAGTGCAACTACAAAAGAACTAGACTGTAACTGTCGTTCGGAATCAGTTTTGCGCAGTGTTAACTGGAACATGGATATCTGACTCATATGGAGTCTGTTTTGTCTCCACAAGTAGTCAAAACGTTTGTGATGACCAGATGCTTCAAAGTATTCTTTCAAAGGGAACTTTTGGAGAATATTTCTTAAGGAGTTCGTTCAGAAACTTGTATATAAACTTTCTTAATGAGCACTCGACAAACACATTTCGAGAACATACACAAAGTCCCAGCTATGGACCTAGTGCATCATCATAACCAAGGTCTCTTACATTTCCCTACAAGTAATTGGATCTCATATGGAGATGTTTAGTGAAGTAGAATGGAAAAAATCGAGTGAACCTACACAAGAACTAGTGTGTAACTGTCGTTCGGAATCAGTTTTGCGCAGTGTTAACTGAAACATGGATATCTGACTCATACGGAGTCCGTTTTGGTTCCTTAAGTAGTCAAAATGTTTGTGATGACCAGATGCTTCAAAGTGTTCTTTCATAGGGTACTTTTGTAGAACTTTTGTTAAGGAGTTCGTTCAGAAACTTGTATAGAAACTTTCTTAATGAGCACTCGACAAACGCATTTCGAGAACATACACAAAGTCCCTGCTATGGACCTAGTGCATCATCATAACCATAGTCTCTTGCATTTCCCTACAAATAATTGGATCTCATATGGAGATGTTTAGTGAAGTAGAATGGAAAAAATCGAGTGCAACTACACAAGAACTTGTCTGTAACTGTCCTTTGGAATCAGTTTTGCGGAGTGTTAACTGGAACATGGATATCTGACTCATACGGAGTCCGTTTTGGCTAAACAAGTAGTCAAAACGTTTGTGACGATCAGACGCTTCAAAGGATTCTTTCATATGGAACTTTTGGATAACTTTTCTTAAGGAGTTTGTTCAGAAACTTGTATAGAAACTTTCTTAATGAGCACTTGACAAACGCATTTCGAGAACATACACTAAGTCCCAGTTATGGACCTAGTGCATCCTCATAACCGAGGTCTCTTGAATTTCCTTACAAGTAATTGGATCTCATATGGAGATGTTTAGTGAAGTAGAATGGAAAAAATCGAGTGCAACTACAGAAGAACTAGTCTGTAACTGTCGTTCGGAATCAGGTTTGCACGGTGTTAACTAAAACATGGATATCTGACTGATACGTAGTCTGTTTTGGCTCCACAAGTAGGCAAATTGTTTGTGACGACCAGATGCTTCAAATTATTCCTTCATAGGGAACTTCTGGAGAACTTTTCTTAAGGAGTTCATTCTGAAACTTGTATAGAAACTTTCTTAATGAGCACTCGACAAACGCATTTCGAGAACATACACAAAGTCCCAGCTATGGACCTAGTGCATCCTCATAATCGAGGTCTCTTGCATTTCCCTACAAGTAATTGGATCTCATATGGAGATGTTTAGTGAAGTAGAATGGAAAAAATCGAGTTCAACTACACAAGAACTAGTCTGTAACTGTCGTTCCGAATCAGTTTTGCACAGTGTTAACTGAAAAATGGATATGTGACTCATACGGAGTCTTTTTTGGCTCCACAAGTAGTCAAAATGTTTGTGAAGACGAGATGCTTCAAAGGATTCTTCCATAGGGAACTTTTGGAGAACTTTTCGTAAGGAGTTCGTACAGAAACTTGTATAGAAACTTTCTTAATGAGTACTCGAGAAACGCATTTCGAGAACATACACAAAGTCCCAGCTATGGACCTAGTGCATCCTCATAACCGAGTTCTCTTGCACTTCCATACAAGTAATTGGATCTCATATGGAGATGTTTAGTGAAGTAGAATGGAAAAAATCGAGTGCAACTACACAAGAACTTGTTTGTAGCTGTCGTTTGGAATCAGTGCGGGTAACGGGAGTTGCAAGGGGTTAACACAGTGGATACGTAGTATACTGGTTTTTGAAGAGGGAATTTATGCCCTTCTGTTTCTCGTTCGACGATGAGTACCGCGCTTACAACTTGATGTGTAGCTGCGATGTATAACAACATTGGTTCGCCCAGGTTGGGCGCAGCCAGGACCAGATTTGTTGCCAATATGGCCTTTATTTCTTCGAGTCCGGCGGTGGCAGCATCCGTCCACTCGAAGTGTTCGGTGCCCCTGAGGAGGCGATAGAGGGGTAATGCCTTTTCTCCTAGACGGGAGATAAAGCGGCTTAGAGCCGCTACGCATCCGGTCAATTTTGTATTTGCTTGAGGTCTTTTGGGATATCTAGCTGTGATGAGCTCGGATCTTGGCTGGGTTTGCTTCAATTCCTCTGCCGGATACGATGAAGCCCAAGCAGCTTTCCAGATGGTACGCCGAAAACACATTTTCCGGATTCAGCTTGATGTCATATGCTCGAGGTCGTCGAATGTGAGCCTCAAGTCGCCTACTAGAGTTTCGACGTGTTTGGTTTTGACGACTACGCCGTCCACATATGCCTCTACTGTTTTGCCGATCCGGGTATCCAGACATGTCCAATCATGCGCTGATATGTTGCGCCGTGTTTTAAGTCCGAAGGGCATCGTGTTGAAGCGAATGGTCCATATGGAGTAATGAATGCTGTTGCGGCTTGATCCGCTTCGCCATCTTGATTTGATGATAGCCGAGTATGCGCCCGTGAAGCACAATGAATCGTGCCTGCGGTGGCATCGATGATTTGGTCGATGCGGGAGGGGAAGGATCCTTTGGGCAGGCCTTATTTAGGTCTTTGAAATCGACACATAGGCGCCAGGATTTGTCCTTCTTTGGTACCATCACCAAGTTTGCTAGCCAATTCGGTGCTTGATGTCTCGATGAATCCGCTTCCAAGAGCTTAGCTAGCTCTTCTCCCATTGCCTGTCTTTTGGGTTCAGAAATCGTCAAGAGCCTGTTTGACTGGCTTGAATCCTTTTAGGATGTTTAGGCTGTGTTCGCCAATCTGCGTGGGATTCGGGCATATCCGATGGGTGCCGTGCAAATGTCCCAATTTTCCCGGCGAATTTCGCAGATCTGCGCGTCTACATCAGGGTTCAATTGTGCCCCGATGGAGGCCGTCTAGGTGGGGTCCGTTGGGTGGACCTGGAATTTGACTATTTCATCCGCTGGTTTAAAAGAGGTGGACTTGGATCTTTTATCAAGTATCACATCGCCCCTGTTCACCGTGGAGCGATCGCGGTGAGTTCCTCGCCGCTAGGGCTTCGGATAGTGCCTCGAGGGCTAGTGCGGCTGTCTTGTTTTCGGCGCGGAGTGCTATGTCCGGATCACTAGCGAGAGTGATAATTCCGTTGGGACCGGGCATTTTAAGCTTCATGTACCCATAATGGGGTATAGCTTGAAAAATTGTGAATGCCTCTCGTCCTAATAGAGCATGATATCCGTTGCTGAATGGGGCCACTTGAAACGTGACCTTCTCGGAACTATAATTGTCCGGCGAGCCGAACACTACGTCCAGCGTGATTTTTCCTGTGCAGCATGCTTCCGGTGGGGATTATTCCTCTAAAGGTTGTGCTGCTTCGCTCAATGCGGTTCCATCTATTTCCATTTTTCGGAGGGTTTCCTCATAGATGAGGTTTAGTCCGCTGCCGCCATCCATGAGTACCTTAGTAAGGCGAAAGCCGCTACTATTGGGCCGAGGACCAATGTGGTCGGTGCCCGGCAGTTCGAATTTAGGTTCGCCACCGGCATTGAAGGTAATAGCCGTGTCGCTCCATGGATTTATTGTTGCTACTTGGTAGACTTCGAGGTTATGGAGTTGTCGCTTTAGCATGTTATTGGATGCGAAAGTCTCAAGACTGTTAACACCGTCTTGGTGTTGCTATGCTGGGATTCGGAGCTAGAATCTCCTCGCCACTTTTGGCCACCTGCCGTAGTATCCAACATGCTCAAGGCTATGAGTTGGAGTGGTGCCCTCGTGCTATGAATTTTGCAGGTCCGCTTAGCCAACCCTCCAAAGACGTTCCGCACTTTTAGGGGTTTTGGTTTTTGGTATTCAGCCCAGTGCTTGATGATGATGCACCCTTTGGTTCCGGACTAGGGATGTATTCGGGCGGAGTATCCCAAAATTTACTTTCAGTTTTCAGCGCTCTCCATCGCACAATACTTTTGTACGATGGTCTCCAAGTCAGCGGCGTGATGTCGCGCGACTTATGGTGTTTAGGATTCCCTTGTCCGTGCAATTATTGCGTAAGACCGAGATTATGTTTTCCTCTCGGCAGTCCTTTATCCTGTCCATAACCAGGAGGAATCTAGCCCAATGTGATGTACTGTCTCGGCGGGCTCTTGCCGAATTAGAGTTAGATCGCATATGTCCGGGCGGGTGGGTGGAACTAGGTCCGAACCCTACCCATCTCGTGGCTTGAAGGCCGAGAAGTTTCCAATTTTGAAGCTTGATTTCGGACGTTGTCCAACGAGTCCAGTCCGATGCCCGACTTTAAGTTCAGTGTTTGATCGAAGCCCGCCCCTCCGCTGGAATCCGCATGAGGGGTTCGGGATCCGGACATGACTAGTTTTCAATACAGGAGAAGCGTCGCCGATTGTTCCTCTACCACTACAACGTGGTGGGTGACCTGGGGAGAGTTAATTTCTCTCAGATCGGGTTTAAGCCCAATCTGATCGTAGTCTGTAGCGACTCCCAGGGCGGCGATGCGATCTAAGAGCTCGTTTACGGATGAGAGCTCTATTGGATCCAGCCTCTCGGCGAATTCCGAGCTGACGTGAAGATTGCTTTTGACGACTTGAGAGGTCGTTGTCGAAGCGATGGCCGGACAGGCGGTCATAAGAAAACCACCTAGCCGGATAGTTTGGCCGGCGGCCAAGGCTCCTTTGGCGAAGATACCGTCCTTGAAGATGGGAGGAGGCATCCTTCCTATCGGTGACGGCACAGAGGAACTCTCAATGAAAGCACCAATGTCTGTGTCAAACCGGCGGATCTTGGGTAGGGGGTCCCGAACTGTGCGCCTAGGCGGATGGTAACAGAGACAAGGGACACGATGTTTACCTGTGTTCGGCCCTCTTGATGCAGGTAAAACCCTACGTCCTGCTTGATTGATATTGATATTGTGCATGTTTACAAGAGTGGATCTACCACGAGATCAAGGAGGCTAAACCCTAGAAGCTAGCCTATGGTATGATTGTAAGGGTTGTTGTGATTGTTGTCCTCACGGACTAAAGCCATCCGGTTTATATAGACACCAAGAGGGCTAGGGTTACATAGAGTCGGTTACAATGGTAGGAGATCTACATATCCGACGCCAAGCTTGCCTTCCACGCCAAGGAAATTCCCATCCGGACACGGGGAAGTCTTCAATCTTCTATCTTCATAGTCTTGGAGTCCGGTCGATGATGATAGTCCGCAAATGATAGTCCAGCCGATGACGGTAGTCCGCTATCCGGACACCCCTAATCCGGGACTCCTCAATGAGGAAAGCCTCGACGACGATTTAATTTGTCGCTCCCGAGGATCCCGCCGAACAGGAGCGCTTTCAAACGCAGGCTTATGGCCACGGCAAGCAGCCTCAAGAAAAGGAGCAGCAGCTTAGAGCTGACCAAGACTTGCTAGGCGATGATGGACTGAAGTCCTTGCAGCCAAGAGTACGAACTCGAACGCCCTCCAAGAGATACCTAAAACGCAGGCTGCTAACCCAATTAGAGGAAGCAGCACCCAAACCTACATCACCAGCGCATGATGATGCGCCGATCGCCACCCGTGGCAGCGACAGAGAGGCCTCTAGACCCTCCATTCAAGACGCGCCCAAGGCCGCCGAAAAATACCAAGGCACGGGAAACGTGCGACCTGCGAGACATATTGGAGGACAAGGCAAGGCAAACAAGATCGATCAACGGATCGCGTGGGCCCCACGACACGCGATGATAACCGCCATGCTGGATACAGCAATTCGCCGGGCGAACACGATGAGACAAAGCTCATTTGAGCTGCGCCGTGATATAGCTCAATATAGAGGCGCCACACACCCACTATGCTTCATAGACGAAGTGATGGATCATCAAATCCCCGAGGGTTTCAAACCCGTAAACATCGAATCATACGATGGCACAACAGATCCTGCGGTTTGGATCGAGGACTACCTCCTCCATATCCACATGGCCCGCGGTGATGATCTACACGCCATCAAATACCTCCCACTCAAGCTTAAAGGACCAGCTCGGCATTGGCTTAACAGCTTGCCAGCAGAATCAATTGGTTGTTGGGAGGACCTGGAAGCCGCATTCCTTGATAACTTCCAGGGCACATATGTGCGACCACCAGACGCCGATGACCTCAGCCACATAATTCAGCAGCCAGAAGAATCGGCCAAACAATTCTGGACACGGTTCCTAACCAAGAAAAATCAAATCGTTGACTGTCCGGATGCAGAGGCCCTTGCAGCCTTCAAACATAACATCCGCGACGAGTGGCTTGCCCGGCACCTAGGACAGGAAAAGCCAAATCCATGGCAGCCCTCACAACACTCATGACCCGCTTTTGCGCGGGAGAGGACAGCTGGCTAGCTCATAGTAACAACTTGACCAAAAACCCTGGTAGTTCGGATACCAAGGACAGCAATGGCAGGTCGCGTCGCAACAAGCACAAGCGCTGCATTAACGGGCGATAATCTGAAGATACGGTAGTCAATGCCGGATTCGAGGCTCTAAACCCGGTCGAGGAAAAGCCGCTCAAAAGAAATACTCATGGCCCGTCCCAATCTGGACCGAATACTCGATCGCTCGTGCAAAATACATGGCAGCCCGAAAACCAACCAACCACACCAACAGGGATTGTTGGGTCTTCAAACAAAGCGAGCAAGTTAAATGTCGAACTCAATGATAAGGGCTGCATAGCGATGACGAGGAGGAGCCCCGGCCGCCGAACAATAGAGGACAGAAGGGCTTCCCCCCACAAGTGCGGACGGTGAACATGATATACGCAAACCACATACCCAAAAGGGAGCGGAAGCGTGCACTAAGGGACATATATGCGATGGAGCCAGTCGCCCCAAAGTTCAACCCATGGTCCTCCTGCCCGATCACCTTTGATCGAAAGTACTAGCTGTAACTTTTGCATACGACCTCGGATTAAGACGATTTTTATATCAAAATCGACCATTTCGACGAGACGAAGACAACTCGTGTTGATTATTTTTCCATACGAGGATATCTTAATTGAGTTTCCGGCCATTCTTTAATCTGGTGTCAACATGAGCATCTCTGAACTTGTCATAACTTTTGCATCCGAACTCCTTTTTAGACCATCTTCATATTCATCTTGATCTTCTCGAAAAGATCCATCCCATGGTAACCTCTAATCATAAGTTTGAATTAATCTTGACATAGTTTAAAGAAACTTTTACCATTGTGCCAATTTTGAGCGTCAACATATGCCCCCCTGTTTTTCGGCAAACTTGTGTGCCGAAAAATAACTTGTACGATGATTTTTCTAAGGACGATGTCAACACTCCATCGGCCATTTTATGTGCTTCGGGCGATAATTTCTATATCGGCCATGTTTATGCTTAGGGCGATAATTCTATATCGCCATTGATTTTAACTTCTTGTTTACATCATACCTTGGAACCGATTACCACCAATCAGCTTTAAAGAGATGGGAATGAACCTGCCTCGTAGCACTAAGGAAATCAAACTCCGAGAGGTCACGCCTGTTAAGCAAGTAACATCGGGATGATTCCAATCCACCGATGCATCGCCAAAGCAACACAAGTTTAATTATCCGCGTGAATGACTTCTACCTCATCGTCGACCCATTGTATTAAGAATTGATGCATGGTAGATGGAACACATTGGTTAGCATGAACCCAATCACAACCTAATATAACATTATAGTTACCTTGCACCTCGGCGATGAAGAATGTGGTGGCCAAATTTTGCTTCCCACGGTGAGTTCCATGTACATCACACCTTTGGCCTCTGTCTTTTCTTTACCCTCAAATCCATTAAGTACCATATTGGTCCTCATCAATGCATCATCATCTAACCCCAACATGTTGAGGACCGAGTAGGGCATAAGATTTACCACAGCACCACCATCAACGAGCATCCTAGCAACCAGCGATCCGTTAATATGACCTTTGAGGTACAATGGCTTCAAGTGTTTCACCGGTTCTCTTGGCTTCTCGAAGATAGCATTCTTAGGACCAAAATCCAGCTTGGCTACCTCCCCTTCTTCACGTGTAGCACGAAACTCGGCAGGTAAGTAATATACCATATTAATATCCATACCTTCCTGAACCGGCGTAGATTCATAATCCACCATCTCATCTTCATCTCCCAATGTGTATATTGGGCTTAAAGTTTCCTCAATTGAAGAGGATGTTTCAGGTGGTGTGGACGATGTAATAGGGGTCGCATCATCCTCTTTCGGTGGTGAAGGTATTGCTGCAGCTAATGTAGAAGCATTTGTGTTTTGTTTTTGTTTAGGCCTCCACACTTGTTTTGTGAGTGCCATGGGCCGAATTTTACTGAAAAATTCGTCCCTTTGCCTATCCTCGTTATACTCTGCCTTCTCGTGGTTCCTCATGCGTTGTAATCTCCTTTTCATGGTCTTAGTTAAACCGGGAGGACACCACTTAGGTTGAGTATATTTGGGATCCCTTGATTCGGTCTTGCTTGTGCTCGCCTCATGATCATTAACCATCGAACCCTGCTGAACAATAACAATATCACCATTAGAAGTAGCCAGATTACCAACAACCGGCTTTTCGATCTCCTTTTGCTTGTCACATTCTGCAATTTCCGCATTAGGTGACTTAACACGCCACACTTTTTTGTTGGCCTTACTTGGAGAAATTTTTGTTGACCGATTAGCACCATAGCTCAAACGGCCTTGTGAGGGATAATAAAGCCTCTCGCGAGCAGGCCTTCTAGGTGCTGCCCGCCCCATATGAAAAGCATAAGGAGCCATTGGGGCTGCCCCATCCTCCATCAAGCCTCTCATGTAATATGGCGCATAGCAGGGTTGTGACATCCATGGTGTCGGTGCCCATGACCCATATGGCCTTGCATAGCGTCGAAACTCTTGCTCCATAGGCAATCTTGAACACTTTGAATGTGATGGCCGATTAGAGATAGAACCGGCCGCTTGACTTGCATATTTGGATAGCAACATATCAAAAGTTGGCTTGATTTTCTTGTACTTAGTTTCATTCTTTTTCCACTTGCCAACTTCTGAATTCTTAGGCTTGATCAATTTAACATGAGTATCCTCTTGCACTTGTGGTTGCCCCAGTGTAGCATTTTTATAGTGATCTTCAACACTTCCTTGCCATCGGGTTGCTTCTCAAGCACAATCTTTCTTCCCAAGACCTTGTCGCCCTCCTTGCTATTCCTGGTTTCACCAATAACAACATTATCTTTATTAGCGGATTCGGCTATGTTAGGCCGAATTAACATTTTCTTCCCTTCCAAGTTCATGGTGTTTATTGGGAAGGGTTGTTTATCAACTTGCATCTCAGCAAAATTCAATCGTCCGTCATTAATGGCCGATTGTATCTGTCGTCGAAAAACATTGCAATCATTAGTAGTATGAGAAAATGAATTATGGTACTTGCAATAAGCATGCCGTTTTAGCTCCTCAAACGGCGGTATGGTGTGTGATATTCTAATCATCTTGTCTTGCAAGAGAGCATCAAATATTTTATCACACTTTGATATATCAAAAGTGGACCTCATATCCTCATCACGATTCTTGCGAATCGGCGTAAGAGCATTGTGATATATAGGGTTTGGCCTTTGAGGACCAAACGAATTCAGAGTATAGACATCAACCTCATCGTCCGAATTATCATCATTGTGTTCAATCATATGCATTCTAGGACGATCGGTTGTAGACCTATGAACTTCTTTACTTCGACTCTCTTGAGCCAACGCCTTTTGCAAGACTTGGTTAATATTCAAAAACTCATAACTTTCCAACCTCTCTTTAATGCAAGTTTTTAAACCATTAAGAACAAGATCCGCCAAGTCTCTCTCAGTTATCACTAAGCTATAACATCGGTTCTTTATATCTCTAAATCTCTTGAGGTAATCGGTGACCGATTCATCATGTTTCTGCCTAACCGATGTAAGATGTGACAATTTTAGCTCATTATCGCTGCTATAAAAGTGATCATGAAACTTTTGCTCTAATTGCGACCATAAGAGAATTGAGCCATGTGGTAAAGCAGCAAACCATGAAAATGCGGTACCAGTTAAAGACAAGGGAAATAAACGCACTTTCAACTCTTCTATGGAACCTGCTTCACCCAACTGTGCTAGATACTGACTCACATGCTCCCAAGTTGTTTTCGTACCCTCACCACTAAATTTAACAAAATCAGGAACCTTATAACCTTGAGGGTAAGAAATTGCATCGAATTTTCCAATAAGAGGTTTTTGTGTCGCGAGATGAACAATCAGTGGTCTATTCTCTGTGTCTGTACCATCCCAAGATCATGCCGGTACTCACAAGACATCGATAAAGTAATCAAAGTTCAATCACACCTGAATATCATTAATCGATTCTCATATAGAGTCTTTATTACAAGGGAATAAATTCGCTCAAGGCCAACTCATGAGAAATAAACTAAAATGCTGCGGAAGCGTCGAAGGTAAGCGAGTCCATCCGACTCAAAGGGCAATCGCCAAGCGCGGAGCGTAGCCTCACTCTGATCGGAATATATCTCGCAACATAATACGTTGCAGCCATGTAGGTCAGCTTTTGGAATAAGTGGCAAGTCAAGAAGAATAACAATAATAAAGTTACTAACACTATATGCATTTTGGCTGTGGAGCTCTAAGTTTCATCATTTTGCGAAAAGCCAATTTTATCCTATTACAAAGGACTTATTTGCAAACTACTACAAATTGTTGGTGGTTATTGAGATGGTTCCGCCAACCAATATCTCGCTCCCAAATTATTATTAAGTCATAAACCCATCAAATTAATCCATTAGTTTTAGTGTTGAGATATCCGAATACTTCCAAGGTTCAGAGGCTCAAATGTCCGTGAATCGGGACACGGCTAATCGATTAGGTTATAACACTCTGCAGAGGTTTATGACTTTCCCGCAAGAATCATTCCCTCCTTTAAAGTCTTCGCACTTCATGGTGTTTGAAGACGGACGAATGAAACAGGTCTTCCAAAGAGTTCTTCCGCCACCGCCGTACCCATCCAATCCTACCGCTCGCCTACTTCTCGTAGTACCGTCCAGCCAGCTTCACTACAAGGGTCAACCCAGCCAGAGCCCATAATGGCTTGCGGCTGCACAGGTAAGCTTCCGGTCGTGGGGCATCCATCCTTCTCTTTGTGGCTGGGTGAAGCTTTCCGCAGGATGTCATGGCGCTTCTCCATGCATCCCGGCCACCACTGGGTGCTCCAGGGTGCCCGTCAACCGTCCTCCACCCAAGAGTGATTTTCCAAGTCCATCTTGATCATTGTAGTCCATGGGTTGTCATCATCATTGACTCTCACATCTTGCTTATGAACTTCACTCATCCCAAATCCCGCCTCTGAGCTTAGCAAAATAACTACTACGTCCGGGGTCATGGTAACAAGGGGATTGGTTCATCCTACCACATGATACTACTCAAGTTTAATGACTTCAAGAATTCACTACTGCATGCAATGGTGGGGTGGTGACAACTACTAATGCACAAAACATAGGTATAGAAATAACATGATCAAAACTTGCCTTGCTGATGATCCTCGTAAGCTAAAGAGTCGAGTAGCAAGCTTCAGACTCAGAACTCTACCGAGACAAACAATAACATAATAAGCACAAAGCAAGAGGATCACACAAGATATCAAAAGTAACATAGCACAACAAAACAATCAAAACCAAATCAAAAAGGAAACTCAAAGAAATCCAATTCAAAGTTTTTTCCCTACACCAAACAATAGCAAAAATAGTTTTTATAAAACAAAATTTCCTTAAAATAACCTAATCATGGTTTTAGGTTAACTTAACAGAAAAGGATTAACTAAGCAACTAGGAGCAAAAAGAATTAATTAAATAGCTATTATAAAACTCATTTTAGGCCTAATCCAATTTCTATTAAGAAAATTAATTTAAAACTTTTATTAATTATAAATAAAAGTTCATCTAATGGAGTGACAGAAACTAACCTAGAATAACTAATCACAAGTTAAAAATAAATTAATTTACTAATTAATTAATTAGGAAAACAGGAACTAATCAATTAATTAGGATTAATAGGATTCTGCCTAGAATTAATTATTTATTAATCCTAAAATACCAAAGTTAATTTCTAGGGTTTGGCAATATCAAAATAAAGTGATGGCAAAAGAATCATGCAAAACTAATTTTTCTAACTAGAACTATAGCAGATTTGCTATTCTGACTAAAACAATATTAAAGCATTTTTAATTATTTTAACATAGCTAAATATATGTTTTTCAGAAACTACATAAAATTTGCAATCCAACAAAAAAGAATCACTCAAAAATATTAAACAGAATAAAAGATATACATTTTTGAAATTTGAAACAAATCGGCTAAAACAGAAAATCAAAATAAAAAGAAAAAGCCCAATGGGCCTATACTGTGCACTAGGCGTAGTTTAGTCTAAACGGGCCTAGGGTTTAACTAACAGAACCGGCCTAATAAATAAAACCTAAACTAAAATAAAAACCGTTCGGGCCGGCCGGTTTTCTAATAAAAACATACCCCTTCGGGGGTTCTAATCGTGGCCACACGATTGGGATCGGACGGGGGAGGTGTTTTCCGGGGACTCACCGGACTCCGGCGACGGCGGCGGCGGCGGCGAGAGTGCTCCGAGGGCTTCGAGCGTCGGCGAGCTTCGGTGAGACGTCGGGGAGATGCGGGGGAGCACGGGGAAGGGTTCGGTGGTGTCGGGGAAGGTCGGGGTGCACCAGGGCGGCGACGGCGACGGTTTTGGCGGCGGTGGTGAGCTCGGTGCTCCGGTGAGCTCGGGAGGGAGAAGGAGAGGGGGTTCGGCGAGGCTAGGGGGGAATGGGGTGCGGAGGGTTGGCTTATATAGCCAGGGGTCGGGCGAGGAGCGGAAAGGCATCGGGGGCGATCGGGGATCCCGGATCCTTCGGGATCCGGTGGATCTCCCATGAGGCTCGCTTGCGTGGCGAGGGGAAGACGACGGGGGGGTCCCACCGTCACGAGGGAGAGAGGGGAGGTTTCAAGGTGGCGAAGCCTAGGGAAATCGGGCGGGGCGCGGGCGGTCGGTGGCTGGGCTCGCTCAGTGGCTGGGCTGGTGGTGGGCCGGGCTTGGGCCGGGCCAGCGGAGGGGTGAGGTGAGGTGGCGCTGGCTGGGCCTGGGTGGCCTGGCTGGCGCCCCTGGGTCTTTTTTCTTTATTTTTTTAATTAAAACAAAAACAAAAATAAAACCTAAACTATAAATAATTTATATAGGGTATATATATACCAAAATGATCAGGGGAATATTCCCTTTCATTTGAACATTTTTCCAAAGACAAAATCCAAACTTTATGAAAATCCATTTCTCTCAAATTCAAATAAAATTTCAGATTTGAATCCAATTCTTTTGGCATTGTTTCCTCTGATATTTTTGGAGTGTCATGTTTGCTCCTCTCATACTTTTGATCAAGTATTTATCAGGCTTAGTTTTTGAAATGTTTCCCACATGCCAAAGTTTGAAATTCAAATTCAAAACTCAAAATTCTCAGAAACTTCAAATGGCATTCAAATTCAAACAGGATGCATAGGATGCTTATCTATAATTGTAAAACATTCCAAATAGGAAAATTTGGGATGTTACAAACCTACCCATTTTAAGATGAATCTACCCCTCGAGATTCGGGTTGGCTAGCAATAAGTGCGGATGGTCTCGACGAAGATCTTCTTCGCTTCCCAGTGGCTTCTTCCTCGGTGTGGTGACTCCACAAACCTTGCAAAACTTGATGACCTTGCTGCGGGTGACTCGCTTGCAGTCTCGAGAATTTTGACGGGTTTCTCCTTGTAAGTCAAATCACCGCAAGCTGTATGGCCTCTAGGGGCACCGTGTCTCTCAACGGAACATCGCCATGTCGGCATGGAACTTCTTCAAGCGAGAAACGTGAAAGACATCATGAACTCCGGACAATCCTTCCGCAATTCCAACTTGTATGCAACTTCTCCACGACGCTCGAGGATTTTGTAGGGCCAATGAATCGGGTGCTAACTTTCCTTGACTCCAAACCTCTTGATTCCACGAAGTGAGACACACGAAGGTATGCTCGGTCTCCCACTTCGTAAGTCACCTCCTTGCGCTTCTTGTCGGCATAACTCTTACGTCGTGGATCGTGCTATCTTGAGCCGGTCTCGAATTAGCTTGACTTTCTCTTGGAATCCTTGATAAGATCGGAACCAAAAGTGATCGATCTCCAACACTATCCCACAATGGTGTTCGCACCTCCTTCCGTATAGAGCTTCGAAGGGCCATCTTCAAACTGGATTGATAATCTGTTGTTGTACGAGAACTCACAGTCGGCAAATTGTCATCCCAGCTAGACCCATAGTCTAGCACACAAGCTCTCAACATGTCCTCCGTAATCTGATTGACTCTCTCGGTCTGTCCATCTGCTCATGGATGAAAAGCTGTCTCAATTCCAGCCTCGTACCCAAAGTTTCATGCAATTGCTTCCAAAACTTTGAGGTAAACTGCGTTCCTCTATCTGACACGATTTTCCTCGGAACTCCATGCAGACATACGATCCTGGTCATGTATATCTTGGCCAACTTGGCACTGGTATAGGTAGTCTTCACGGAATGAAGTGAGCTACCTTAGTCAAACGATCAACTACTACCCAGATAGAATCATAACTGAACGGGTCCCGGTAATCCTGTGATGAAATCCATACCAAGTTTCTCCCATTTCCAATCGGGAATCGCAAAGGTTGAAGTAACCTGCTGGCTTCGATGTTCTGCCTTTACGTTGGCAAACATCGCATACGGCTACGTACTCGGCAATGTCCTTCTTCATACCGGTCCACCAGAAACTTTGCTTCAAATCCAGGTACATCTTGGTGTTGCCGGGGTGAATCGAGTACGGTGAATCATGAGCCTCCTGAAGAATTAGCTTCCGAGCTCGGGATCATTGGGCACATAATCGATCCTCAAACCAAATAGTTCCATGTTCATCCTTTCGGAATCCTTTAGCTTTTCCTTCCTCCATCTTTTGCTTAATCTCATCGATTTCCTTGTCCGACTTCTGGGCTTCACGAATCCTTTCGGTCAAGGTGGACTGAACTTCCAGAGTTGCGACAAATCCTTTCGGAACTATCTCCAGTCGGAGATCTCTGAGGTCATCGACCAACTCCTGGGGTAATCCTCCTGCGGTAAGAGTGTTCACATAACTCTTACGGCTTAAAGCATCTGCTACAACATTGGCTTTACCGGGTGGTAATGCAATCTCATGTCATAGTCCTTTATCAACTCTAGCCATCTCCTCTCGCTCGAGGTTCAATTCCTTCTGCGTGAAGATATATTTCAAACTCTTGTGATCCGTATAGACATCACAACGATTTCCAATGAGGAAATGTCTCCAGTCTTGAGTGCATGCACTACACCGCTAACTCCAAATCATGCGTGGCATAATTCATCTCATGAGGCCGTGGCTGTCCGGAGGCATAAGCTACAACCTTGCCTTCCTGCATCAATACTCCTCCGAGTCCTTGACGGAAGCGTCACAATAGACCTGGTATTCCTTATGTATGTCCGCAATATCAACACCGGAGCTGTGACCAACCGCTTTCTTCAACTCCTGAAAACTGGCTTCACATTCCTCGGTCCAAACATACTTGGCTTCCTTCTTCAACAGCTCAGTCATGGGCTTGGCAATCTTAGAGAAGTTCTCAATGAACCTCCGATAATATCCTGCGAGTCCGAGAAAATCGGATCTCCTTGATCGAGGTGGGTGATCGCCAATCGGTGGTCGATTCAACCTTGGCGGGATCAACTGCTATTCCTTCTCCTAAAATAACATGTCCGAGGAATCCAACTTCCTTTAGCCAAAATTCACATTTGCTGAATTTGGCATACAATTGATGTTCTCAAGTTTCTCGAAACTAGACGCAAATGTTCCTTATGCTCTTCCTCGCTCTTGGAGAATATCAATATGTCATCGATGAACACCACGACAAACTTGTCCAAATACTCCATGAACACCTTGTTCATCAAATATATGAAGTATGCAGGAGCATTAGTCAATCCAAATGACATGACGGTATACTCATATAAACCATACACGTAGTGAATGCTGTTTTGGGTATATCCTTTTCACGGATTTTCAATCGATGATACCTGATCAAGATCGATCTTAGAGAATACCTTGGCTCCAACAAGCTGATCAAACAAGTCATTGATCATTGGCGGAGGTACTTGTTCTTGATGGTTACCTCGCTCAATGCACGATAATCCACAACCATCCTCAAGCTACCATCCTTCTTCTCTACCAAAAGAACTGGGCTCCCCAAGGTGATGAGCTTGGACGAATATATCCTTTCTCCAATAACTCATTTATTTGCTCCTTGATTTCTTTCAACTCATTCGGTGGCATCCGATAAGGTCTCTTGGATATTGGGGCTGTGCCGCAATAGCTCAATCAAAATTCAATGTCCTGTCCGGTGGCATTCCCGTAATTCCTCCGAAACACATCGGGAAATTCTTGCACCATCGGCACTTCCTCCCGAACAACTCCCGTGAGGGAATGCACTGATTCTTCATCTGGCTGTGCGGGCCACATACTTGATCCTCTTACGCTCCGGGGTGGTGAGCAGAATAGACTTGTTGCACACCAATGTTTCCTTCATACTTTGACAACCAATCCATGCCTAGGATTACATCCAAGGTCTGAGTTTCCAACACTATGAGTTCTACGGGAAATTTGTGGTTCCCGATGTTGAGGTTTGCAGGACAGCTTAAACCTGCCATCATTTCTCCTCCTGCGGAACTGACGCGGAGGGGGCTTCTAAGGGTTCTAGTGCGTAATCCGTACTTATCCACAACTACCCTTGATATGAATGAATGCGTTGCACCAGAATCAAACAGAACCAAAACTGAACGTGAATTCAATAAAAACTTACCAACCACAGTGTCTGGCTGATCATAGACGTTCTCCACGTCGATGTGATTCACTTGAGCACGAGAGAAAGGATTGGGCTTCTTCGCTGAGCCTCCATTGCCATTCCGTGCCTCCGCTTGGCCTCCGGGCGTCGGTGGCGTAGTGCCCTGTCTTCTGGCACTTGAAGCAGGTGATGTGGCTCAGATCCTTCGGAGCCGGGGCAGAACGGTGCTGATTGCCATTTCCACTGCCATTGCCATTGCCATGGCCTGACTTGTTGTCCTGGCTACGGTTATTTCCATTTCCACCATGGTTATGACCTCCATGGTTGTGATGGATGTGCCCTCCTGAGTACGGTGCGTGGCGGGCTTCACGAGCTCTGAATTGTGCTTCCCTGGCTGTACTTCCGCTTGCGGCTTTCTATCTGCTGCTGCTTGCCTTCCGAATGGTGGCCTTGTCTACCAGCTCCGGTAGTTGTTGAAAGTAGCCACAATAAGCTGCATGCTCAGTTCATCATTGAGTCCCTCAAGGAACTTCTCCCTTGGCGGCATCGGTGGCCACATCATCGAGGGCATAGCGAGCAAGCTTGCTGAATTCCTCCACGCTTGTGCCACAAGACGATTTCCTGGTGTAAGTTGCGGAACTCACGCTTCTTCGCACTCATGGCTCCAGATGAGACATGAGCAAAGTCTGAAAACCGCTGGAATTGATCCCAAGTGATGCCACCCAAGGGAAAAGTGGCGTGTAATTCTCCCACCAAGAAGCTGCAGGTCCATCCGGTTGATGCGCTGCAAAGCGCACCTTCTCAAAGATCGGTGCATCCAACGGTGACTAGCTCTCTTCCAATCTTGCGGAGCCATCGTCACCACAATCGGCTCGGTGCTACTAGAGAACATCATGGATTCAACCTCGTAAATCGAGTCAAATTGTCCACAATGGGTGGTGGTGGTGGCGGTGGATTGTTGGCGGGTTGTTCGATTCTCAATCGGGAGCTGCATCGATGCATTCTGCTGCTGGAGCAGCTGGGTGAGCTCGGCGGGAAACCAAAGGTCACGCCTCTGAGGCATCTGGTGTTTTGGAGTGGATGAGAAATTTAGAATAGAACAATGGTCTATGAGAAATAACACTACCCATATGAATGCACAATCATAACACACCAAACATTTATTCATTCCATTCAAACATGGTTCAAACTCGATTACAAAAGCTCATGACTAATCGAAGGAAAACATCGGCCTAACTGATCGATTTAAAAAGAAATAAAAGATGACATGGTGGTCGACTAAAGGTCTTCATCAGTGGCGCCTCCTCTTGGGGTTTCCTTCAGTGGTACTCCCTTCAAAATCCTGATCATTGCTCACGAGGGGTGCTTCATCTCCACTCGGGTAAAGGTCCTCTCCCAAGTCCATCTTTTCCTCAATTGCGGCAAGCTTCATCTTCAAGTCGTCGACTATCTCCATGAAGTCTGTGATTTCTTCCTCATGGCCAAGGAAGTCTGCGCGTGCCTTCTCCTCCAGCCGATTCATGGAACAAAAGCTTCCGTGTGTCTTGAGTTACGGCGAGCTGAATCTCCGTGTCCCGAGAAGACACTCCAAGTCCCGAATGTATGAGAGAGTGGAATCGTCCTCAATGGTACGGATGATATCTCCATTCCTTGCCCTGCGAGAAACCATGGCGAGTCCGAGTGATCGAGCTCATCCTGTACTCCTCTCGGAGATGTCCAAGTGCTCGATAGATCGCCACGTCCCTTCCGATGATCCAGCTTGAACTCGGTGAACTCAAAGTTGATAGGCTCCGTGTGTCCTCCAAAGGTCCTCCACAGGAT
The DNA here is from genome assembly GCA_021605205.1 of Aegilops longissima. Taxonomy (NCBI): domain Eukaryota; kingdom Viridiplantae; phylum Streptophyta; class Magnoliopsida; order Poales; family Poaceae; genus Aegilops; species Aegilops longissima. The sequence continues at coordinate 151,985,263 of CM038681.1, forward strand.
ATGCACCTCAATCCTGTAGCGGGTGTCCGCCGAAAGTGCATTAGTGGGTTTCCAAGGATCGAGGGCGAGCAATCTTCAGCAGCTTCACCATCTGGACCAGCTTCCTTCGAAGGGCATCGTCTCATCGGGCTGGCGTAACTCCGTAGCAAAACTGGGGTGAACTCGACGGCCATCTAGAATGTTGCAAAGGAGAGAAGAGTCGAAATAGATCGGGGAAGAATTATAGAATGAAAGGAGGTTCAAAGTAAATGGTCTCTTCTTATGGCTTTCCGATCCTAGGGGTTACGATCCTACGGTCAGCGTGTGCTCGATACCATCTCAGAGCGACCGACCCAAAATCGGTCAAGTCTCGTATGTGTCTGCATTCATCCCAAGATCATGCCGGTACTCACAAGACATCGATAAAGTAATCAAAGTTCAATCACACCTGAATATCATTAATCGATTCTCATATAGAGTCTTTATTACAAGGAATAAATTTGGCTCAAGGCCAACTCATGAGAAATAAACTAAAATGCTGCGAAGCGTCGAAGGTAAGCGAGTCCATCCGACTCCAAAGGGCAATCGCCAAGCGCGGGCGTAGCCTCACTCCTGATCGGAATATATCTCTGCAACATAATACGTTGCAGCCATGTAGGTCAGCTTTTGGAATAAGCTGGCAAGTCAAGAAGAATAACAATAATAAAGTTACTAACACTATATGCATTTTGGCTGTGGAGCTCTAAGTTTCATCATTTTGCGAAAAAGCCAATTTTATCCTATTACAGTGGACTTATTTGCAAACTACTACAAATTGTTGGTGGTTATTGAGATGGTTCCGCCAACCAATATCTCGTTCCCAAATTATTATTAAGTCATAAACCCATCAAATTAATCCATTAGTTTTAGTGTTGAGATATCCGAATACTTCCAAGGTTCAGAGGCTCAAATGTCCGTAACCGGGGACACGGCTAATCGATTAGGTTATAACACTCTGCAGAGGTTTGCGACTTTCCCATAAGAATCATTCCCTCCTTTTAAAGTCTTCGCACTTCATGGTGTTTGAAGATGGGACCAATGAAACAGGTCTTCCAAAGAGTTCTTCCGCCACCGCCGTACCCATCCAATCCTACCGCTCGTCTACTTCTCGTAGTACCGTCCCAGCCACTTCACTACAAGGGTCAACCCAGCCAGAGCCCATAATGGCTTGCGGCTGCAGTAAGCTTCCGGTCGTGGGGCATCCATCCTTCTCTTTGTGGCTGGGTGAAGCTTTCCGCAGATGTCATGGCGCTTCTCCATGCATCCCGCCACCACTGGTGCTCCAGGTGCCCGTCAACCGCCCTCCACCCAAAGAGTGATTTTCGAAGTCCATCTTGATCATTGTAGTCCATGGGTTGTCATCATCATTGACTCTCACATCTTGCTTATGAACTTCACTCATCCCAAATCCGCCTACGAGCTTAGCAAAATAACTACTACGTCCCGGGTCATGGTAACAAGGGATTGGTTCATCCTACCACATGATACTACTCAAGTTTAATGACTTCAAGAATTCACTACTGCATGCAATGGTGGGGTGGTGACAACTACTAATGCACAAAACATAGGTATAGAAATAACATGATCAAAACTTGCCTTGTTGATGATCCTCGTAAGCTAAAGAGTCGAGTAGCAAGCTTAGACTCAGGAACTCTACCGAGACAAACAATAACATAATAAGCACAAAGCAAGAGGATCACACAAGATATCAAAAGTAACATAGCACAACAAAACAATCAAAACCAAATCAAAAAGGAAACTCAAAGAAATCCAATTCAAAGTTTTTCCCTACACCAAACAATAGCAAAAATAGTTTTATAAAACAAAATTTCCTTAAAATAACCTAATCATGGTTTTAGGTTAACTTAACAGAAAAGGATTAACTAAGCAACTAGGAGCAAAAAGAATTAATTAAATAGCTATTATAAAACTCATTTTAGGCCTAATCCAATTTCTATTAAGAAAATTAATTTAAAACTTTTATTAATTATAAATAAAAGTTCATCTAATGGAGTGACAGAAACTAACCTAGAATAACTAATCACAAGTTAAAAATAAATTAATTTACTAATTAATTAATTAGGAAAACAGAACTAATCAATTAATTAGGATTAATAGGATTCTGCCTAGAATTAATTATTTATTAATCCTAAAATACCAAAGTTAATTTCTAGGGTTTGGCAATATCAAAATAAAGTGATGGCAAAAGAATCATGCAAAACTAATTTTTCTAACTAGAACTATAGCAGATTTGCTATTCTGACTAAAACAATATTAAAGCATTTTAATTATTTTTAACATAGCTAAATATATGTTTTTCAGAAACTACATAAAATTTGCAATCCAACAAAAAAGAATCACTCAAAAATATTAAACAGAATAAAAGATATACATTTTGAAATTTGAAACAAATCGCTAAAACAGAAAATCAAAATAAAAAGAAAAAGCCCAATGGGCCTATATCAGCACTAGGCGTAGTTTAGTCTAAACGGGCCTAGGGTTTAACTAACAGAACCGCCTAATAAATAAAACCTAAACTAAAATAAAACCGTTAAGCCGGCCGGTTTTCTAATAAAACATACCCTTGGGGGTTCTAATCGTAGCCACACGATTGGGATCGGACGGGAGGTGTTTTCGGGACTCACGGACTCCGCGACGGCGGCGGCGGCGGGCGAGAGTGCTCGAGGGCTTGAAGGCCGGCGAGCTTCGTGAGACGTCGGGGAGATCTTGAGGAGCACGGGAAGGGTTGGTGGTGTCGGGAAGGTCGGGTGCACCAGGCGGCGACGGCGACGGTTTTGGCGGTGGTGAGCTCGGTGCTCAGTGAGCTCGGGAGGAGAAGGAGAGGGGTTCAAGCGAGGCTAGGGGGGAATGGGGTGCGGAGGGTTGGCTTATATAGCCAGGGGTCAGGCGAGGAGCGGAAAGGCATCGGGCGATCGGGATCCGGATCCTTGGGATCCGTGGATCTCCGCGAGGCTCGTTGCGTGGGCGAGGGAAGACGACGGGGGTCCCACCGGTCAGCGAGGAGAGAGAGGGAGGTTTGGTGGTGGCCAAGCCTAGGGAAATCGGGCGAGGGGGCGCGGCGGTCGGCCGGGCTGGCTCGCTCACTGGGCTGGCCTCGTGGGCCGGGCTTGGCTGGGCCAGGCGCGGAGGGGTGAGGTGAGGTGGCGCTGGCTGGGCCTGGGGTGGCCTGGCTGGCGCCCCTGGGTCTTTTTCTTTTATTTTTTTTTAATAAAACAAAAACCAAAATAAAACCTAAACTATAAATATTTTATATAGGGTATATATATACCAAAATGATCAGGGGAATATTCCCTTTCATTTGAACATTTTTCCAAAGACAAAATCCAAACTTTATGAAAATCCATTTCTCTCAAATTCAAATAAAATTTCAGATTTGAATCCAATTCTTTTGGCATTGTTTCCTCTGATATTTTTGGAGTGTCATGTTTGCTCCTCTCATACTTTTGATCAAGTATTTATCAGGCTTAGTTTTTGAAATGTTTCCCACATGCCAAAGTTTGAAATTCAAATTCAAATTCAAAACTCAAAATTCTCAGAAACTTCAAATGGCATTCAAATTCAAACAGGATGCATAGGATGCTTATCTATAATTGTAAAACATTCCAAATAGGAAAATTTGGGATGTTACATTTTGATACACACGACTCTTTACTTTCGGCTCGTTTCCGAAAGTTTCTAGAAACATCTTATGCAAATTCTCCCTTAATTTAGCTAAAATTGGATCCGAGGTAGATGAAGATGTTTGTGGCAATGACATAGGAGCAACCTGAGTACTAGCTGTTGGTGCAACTTGTGGGATGGGCGCCGAACCATAATTCGGCGGAAGACCAAACATACTTGCGCCTATGGGTGGTGTGACAAAATGATTCGGCATTGACGCCGAATTGGGCACACTCATAATAGGATTAGGGTATGTAGGTGTGGTCATAAGTTGGTTGGTTTGACTAGGGTAAAAATTCAACGGCATACTATATTGTTGTTGTATAGGAGGTGCCGATGAAATAGGTAAAGTTGGACTAGCATTTTCAGATACACCAACAGTACCACTAGATGACGGAGGCATATTTTTCTGAGCATTAGCACTAGCTACAAAAGAATTGTATGCCATCACATTACCCTTGCTAACAAGACTTTCAATCACAGCCACTTGCTCCGGAGAAAAAACTTTACTCACAGTGATTACATCTTGTTCGTCGATGAGGGGAGGCAAATTGACGTTTCCAACCGGAGTGATGTTGCCTTGACGGTCCTTCTTGAAGCTTCAAAGAAACGCTTCCAAATCCTACTCCTCGCGCTTCTTCTTGAGCGCCTCAAAAGCCTCTTCACGCTGCCTCTTGCGTGCTTCGTAGGCTTGGCGATGTTCATCTGATAGTTCATCAAGACCGGGCTTAATGATGTTATCGGCGTCAACTTCTGAGGGCTTGGGGAGATTAGACATGGTTGATGATGATTCTTGATCTTTGATCTCCAGCGGAGTCGCCAAAAAGTGTGTTCGCACACGAACACATCACCGTGTACCTCCGACGCCGAGGGTGATGCACCGCAGCTCACGCCCAAGGAGACCCGTCCGAAGCGCTGCACGCAGCAATCTGGGGCGCTTGAGCACCCGAACCCCACGCGCCCGGAGGGACCCGTCTGACGCCTGGGCGGCTATGGGCTGCCCTAGGTCGGTTCGCCCGCCCCTAGAGCCTCGAGGATCGCTGCCCTTCAACACGAAGAATGAACGAAGAACGAGAGAGAAATAACAAGGGAGGGATGTAAAACTAGGGTAAAAAGTAGATGGGTTTTGCGATTGTGTGTTGTTCAATCGGCCGTCACCCCTTAAGTATATAAGAGGCGGCTGGACTTCCCGTGCAAGGAAACGGCTTCAATTCACGTCCAAAACCCTAGTCCAATTCGGATTTGTTTGGTCCGAACTTTCCAAAACTGTTCGGTAAAATCTGGCTGCACCTTGAGGGCCATGTTTAGGGGAGTAAACGATCTCGGATGGAAACGAGCCCAAAAACAATCTTGACCGTTTCGACGAGGCGAACAACTTTCATGTTGAACGTTTTTTGATCTGAGGCCATCTTGAGAGAGTTTTCGGCTGTTTTCCGAAGTCTGCAGCAGCGAATTTCAAAACCCGGACGAACATACCCGGAGTGTCCGGCCATCCACAGAGAAAATCAAAACCCGGATGGTTTTTCGCGGAGTGTCCGGCCATCCATTGTAGCAGTGTCTTGTACTAGCTGTAACTTTTGCATACGACCTTGGATTAAGACGATTTTTATATAAAAATCGACCGTTTTGACGAGACGAAGACAAATCGTGTTGATTATTTTTCCATATGAGGACATCTTAATTGAGTTTCCAGCCATTCTTTAATCTGGTGTCAACATGAGCATCTTTGAACTTGTCATAACTTTTGCATCCGAACTCCGTTTTAGACCATCTTCATATTCATCTTGATCTTCTCGAAAAGATCCATCCCATGGTGACCTCCAATTATAAGTTTGAATTAATCTTGACATAGTTTAAAGAAACTTTTACCATTGTGCCACTTTTGAGCGTCAACAGCGGCAGCATCAGACACACTACGGGGCAGATCTGCGAATGCTCCTGGAGAGCTCCGGATTCGGGTAAGTAATAGATAATTCACTTTCACATGTTTGCTTTGCATAAAGAATGCCTTACCCGCCGCTATCTTCTTTAATGATTCAATTTCCTGGAGGGCTTTTTGGGCTTCGGCCTTAGCGGCTTTGGCACTCTCAAGAGCCGAGGCGAGCTCGGACTCTCGAGTCTTCGAGTCACGCTCCAAACTCTCGTGTTTTTCCACGAGAGCCTGGAGCTCTTGCCGCACCTCCACCACCCGTGCCTCCTGCTTCTCTCGCTCGGTGCGCTCCGTGGCCGCTTTGCTTTCGACCGTGGACACCGCTTCCTTCAGGGTCGCCACCTCGTTCGTGGCCCCTACAATACCCACGTTAGTCCTATCATTTTTGCAACCAAATCCTTTCTATAAGGTATTACTTTAAGAAGGTATTACTTACCTTCCTTGTCCTCGAGCTGCTTCTTGGCAAGGCCGAGCTCGTTCTCGGACCGCTCGAGGCTCTGCTTCAATGCATTGACCTCCGCAGTCAAGTCTGGCGCAGGTCGAGAGCGCAACCTGAATTCCCATATTGACATACTTATGTTAGACTCCTGCGTATATCTTTTTAGATCCCAAGTCCGGTTTTTCTTTCCGAACACCAAACTAAGCATCAGGGGCTACTGTCTATGCGGCAATATTTTTACATACTCTAAACTTACCTCAAAGCCTCGTTAGAAGGCTGGTATAGGCTTGACCAGCCCGCTCTTGGCGGATCGAACTTTCTGGATCACCACACTCATAATAAAGGCGGTGCTCCTCGTCGATGGAGGCGCCGTTAAGCGCCCCGAGAAGCTATCCGGTGCCTCCGGATGGACGGAGGTCACCAGCGTCATAGTCTTGCCCTTCTTACTGAAGGGGCCGCTTGCGACTTCGAACCATCAAGGTTCCATGACGGAGTCCGCACAGGGCCGCATTTTAGAGCCCTCTGGGTTTCACCCCTTTGCGCCCAAGTCCGGAGGTCACCTTGCGGCGCCTCCAGGACCACCTCCTCCTGGTGGGGCCCCTTTTGGGACTCCACCGCGGTGCCGTCTGCGTCACGAGGAGAGGAGGCGGTCGGAAGTGAAGTGCTATTCACATCCGACGAATCCAGGGAGCCGCTCGACGAAGCGGCGAGCTCGTCCTTGGGCGGGCTACATGGTTATATTCGGCGTTAGAAGACACTATGCGACAAATAAAAAGTCCTGAGCTATTCCGGAGCCCGGACACTTACGATCTCGCCAGGGGCTTGGCCCTTGGTGGCCACTCCTCCTCGTCGTTGTCGGCGTTGGTGGAGAAGTCCGGAGGAAGGGTCCTTCATTTCTTGACCTCCGCCTCCCGTCGGGCGGCCTTCCTTTTCTTCTCTCCCCCCGCTGGGGGAGAGGCTTATTTTTCCTCCTCCTCGTCCTCAGGGGATGATTCCGCCTCAGAGTCGTCGGACGATGAGTCCGACAGCACCTGGCGCCGGGAGCTCCTTCGAGTTCCCGTGGCCTTCTTCTTGGCCTTCTTCTTTGGCACCACGTGAGGTGCCGAAGCCAGCAGCCCTGTCAATTGGGTGTCCGCTGGGTCTTCTGGCAAGGGGGCCGGACAGTTAATCTGTCCGGACGTCTTCAGCCAGTCCTGTCAAAGGTTAGGGAGTTTTAGATCCCGCATAGAGTCAAACTATGAAAAAAGGAGTTCCATAAAGGGTAAAATAACTTACCTCGCTGGCTTGACGCTGCGAGCTGAATCCGCGATCTTCGGTAGCAGATGCGGGAGCTTCGGCGCCCTTGAACCGCACCTTCCAGGCATCTTCGTATGTAGTGTCGAAGAGCCGGCTCAAGGTTCGGTGTTGTGCCAGATCAAACTCCCACAAATTGAAGGCCCGTTGCTGGCATGGGAGAATCCGGCGGATGAGCATCACCTGGATTACGTTGACAAGCTTGAGATTCTTGTCCACCAGGTTTCGGACGCAGGTTTGGAGTCCGGACAGCTCTTCCGAATCATCCCACGCCAGGCCCGTCTCTTTCCATGATGTGAGCCGTGTGGGGAAGCCAGATCGGAATTCGGGGGCCGCCGCCCATTGAGAGTCGCGCGGCTCGGTAATGTAGAACCACCCCGATTGCCACCCCTTTATGGTCTCCACAAAGGAGCCCTCGAGCCATAGGACGTCGGCCATCCTGCCCAGCATGGCACCTCCGCACTCCGCTTGGCGGCCGCTCACTACCTTCGGCTTGACATTGAAGGTCTTCACCATAAGTCAAGTGGGGCTGGATGCAGAGAAGGCCTCGCACACGACGATAAACGCCGAGATGTTGAGGATGAAATTTGGGGCTAGATCGTGGAAATCTAGGCCGTAGTAGAACATGAGCCCCCGGAGGAATGGGTGAAGTGGAAACCCTAGTCCGCGGAGGAAGTGGGGGAGGAACACCACCCTCTCATGGGGCCTGGGGGTGGGGATGAGCTGCCCCTTGTTGGGGAGCCGACACGCGACGTCGCCGGACAAGTATCCGGCTTTCCGCAGCTTTTTGATGTGCCCCTCCGTGACGGAGGAGGCCATCCACTTGCCTCCCGCTCCGGACATGGTTGGAGAAGGTTGAGGTGGGATGTGTGGACTTGGGCGCTGGAGCTCGAGTGAGCGGAAATGGATGAGCAAAGGAGGAAGAAGGCGTAGGTTAAAAGGTGGATCCTTATCCCCTTATATGGACGGACGAAGCTATGCGTCCCCCGCCAGCCTGGTAAAACTCGCTTATCTCCCAAGCACCGTAATCAATGGCGCGGTTGGGTTACCCACGCCCGTATTGATGGGAATCCCGTAATAAGGGGGCACGATCTCCGCCCTGATAAGGTGTGCCAAGAAAATCGCCTCACCAAACGCACTGAGGTGGAACAGTAAAACGATTCGTATAAAGGCCTGGCCGTGGTGTGATGTCACGCCACGGAATACGTCAGCAGATCTGTGCAAAGGTTATTCTCTCTACGGTGGTATGTGGGACTTGTTTTGCAGAGCCGGACATTATCCTTGTGTTCAAAATCTTCTATGAAGTATTCGGAGGAGGAACCCGCCTTGCAATGCCGAAGACAATATGCGCGCCGGATTAAATCGTCATTGAAGCCCGGTTCAGGGCTACCGAGGAGTCTGGATTAGGGGGTGTCCGGATATCTGAACTATCACCGTTGGCCGGACTCCTGGACTATGAAGATACAAGATTGAAGACTCCATCCCTTGTCCGGATGGGACTTTCCTTGGCGTGGAAGGCAAGCTTGGCGATATGGATATGTAGATCTCCTACCATTGTAACCGACTCTGTGTAACCCTAACCCTATCTGGTGTCTATATAAACGGGAGGGTTTTAGTCCGTAGGATGAACAACAATCATACCATAAGCTAGCTTCTAGGGTTTAGCCTCTTTGATCTCGTGGTAGATCCACTCTTGTACTACCCATATCATCAATATTAATCAAGCAGGAGTAGGGTTTTACCTCCATCGAGAGGGCCCGAACCTGGGTAAAAACACCGTGTCCCTTGTCTCCTATTACCATCCGCCTAGACGCATAGTTCGGGACCCCCTACCCGAGATCCGCCGGTTTGACAATCGACAATAACCATGGGCTAATATTTATCAGAGTGACATCGCACCTACGGGTCGTGAAACAGTGGGCCTTCTACGGGCCAGATAAACAATGGGCCTTCCACAGCCATAGAAACAATGGGCCTTCTACGGGCACAGCGAAACAATGGGCCTTCTATGGGCCAGATCATCAATGGGCCTTATACGGGCAGTATGATCGATTGGCCAAACATGGGCCAATAACAGGTTGCATTATGGCCGTAAACAGGCTAGAGTTGGAATTGTCCGTTCATGGGCCGACCATAACGGGCCATCGTTAATAGGCCGTCTTTCATGACGCTATGAAAACGGCCCAACGTGTTAACGGACCACAAACGGGCCGACTGTAACCACGGGCTGAATTTGGCCCATAAGCAGAAAATGACAGTAACGGGTCGTAAGTAAACGAATCGCCGAAATGAGCCCAAAATAAATGGGCTCGAGAAGGCCGAAGATAACATGGGCTGGAAACGGCCCAACGGAATAACGGGCCGTTAATGGGTATAAAGTGATACACTGTTCATTACGGGCCAGTTTCACCACGGGCCGTTAATGGGTGTAAAGTAATACATTGTTCATTATGGGCCAGTTTCACCACACGCCGTTAATGGGTGTAAAGTAATACACTATTCATTACGGGCCAGTTTCACCACGGGCCGTTAATAGGCCAAGAGTTACATAGGGCCTGATATGGGCCGAAAGACGTCATGGGCCATACATGGGCCAGAAGTGAAAACGGGCTGGAATAATATTGGGTGGCCCAGATGACGCTACTGGGCCTAATTCGGATAGGGCGTAACGGGCCTTGGGTTAGCGGGCTGTAAATGGGCTATATGCGAACGGGCCGTTAATAGGCTTTACATGGGCCTGCCCGCCACCTTTTGACCAAGTCAAATGGGCCGGCCTTTTCGCAGGAATGGGCCTCTGTTGGGCCGTGCCACGTGTCGACGTATCATAGGCGCCTTCTGTCCAATGAGTGGATGACATCTGTCCCAACGGTGAGCCGACACGTGTTTCCTCCAGCCAATAATGATTTTACACGTGGAAAATCCCCATTGGTCGGGGCTGTTAACGGGTTATCGGATCCAAAACCCGACCCGATAGCTTAACGGCGTTCCGTTACGATGGATGCCACGTGTCGGTCACCCTTGACGAAAGCACTTCTGTGACGCGCGATTTATCGTCATGGAAGTGGACACTTCCGTGATGATAATTTTGGTAATGTCATGGAACACTTCGACGACAGCACAGGTATGACTATCTTCATTCTGTCATAAATTTGTCATGGATGTACATGCATGACAAAAACGTGACCTACTGTGACAAACACATATCATCACGAAAGTGTATTTTTTTGTAGTGACCTAGTGCATCCTCATAACCGAGGTCTCTTGCATTTCCCTACAAGTAATTGGATCTCATATGGAGATGTTTACTGAAGTAGAATGGTAAAAATCGAGTGCAACTACATAAGAACTAGTATGTAACTGTCGTTCGGAATCAGTTTTGCACAGTGTTAACTGAAACATGGATATCTGACTCATACGGAGTCCGCTTTGGCTCCACAAGTAATCAAAACGTTTGTGATGACCAGATGCTTCAAAGGATTCTTTCTTAGGGAACTTTTGCAGAACTTTCCTTAAGGAGTTCGTTCAGAAACTTGTATAGAAACTTTCTTAATGAGCACTTGACAAACGCATTTCGAGAACATACACAAAGTCCCAGCTATGGACCTAGTGCATCCTCATAACCGAGGTCTCTTGCATTTCCATAAAAGTAATTGGATCTCAAATGGAGATGTTTAGCGAAGTAGAATGGAAAAAATCGGTTGCAACTACACATGAACTAGTCTGTAACTGTCGTTCGGAATCAGTTTTGCGCAGTGTTAACTGAAACATGGATATCTGACTCATACGGAGTTCTTTTTGTCTCCACAAGTAGTCAAAACGTTTGTGACGACTAGATGCTTCAAAGGATTCCTTCATAGGGAACTTTTGGAGAAGTTTTCTTAAGGAGTTTGTTCAGAAACTTGTATAGAAACTTTCTTAATGAGCACTCGACAAACGCATTTCGAGAACATACACAAAGTCCCAGCTATGGACCTAGAGCATCCTTATAACCGAGGTCTCTTGCATTTCCCTACAAGTAATTGGATCTCATATGGATATGTTTAGTGAAGTAGAATGGAAAAAATCAAGTTCAAACACAAGAACTAGTTTGTAATTGTCGTTCGGAATCAGTTTTGCACAGTGTTAACTGAAACATGGTATCTGACTCTTACGAAGTTATTTTTGGCTTCACAAGTAGTCAAAACGTTTGTGACGACCAGATGCTTCGAAGGATTCCTTCATAAGGAACTTTTGGAGAAGTTTTCTTAAGGAGTTTGTTCAGAAACTTGTATAGAAACTTTCTTAATGAGCACTCGACAAACGCATTTCAAGAACATACACAAAGTCCCAGCTATGGACCTAGTGCATCCTCATAACCGAGGTCTCTTGCATTTCCCTACAAGTAATTGGATCTCATATGGATATGTTTAGTGAAGTAGAATGGAAAAAATCGAGTTCAAACACAAGAACTAGTCTCAGAATCGCTGCTCGAATCAGTTTTATGCAAAGGTTAATGGAACATGCATATCTGACTCATGCAGAGTCCATTTTGGCTCCATAAGTAGTCAAAACGTTTGTGACGACCAGATGCTTCAAAGGATTCTTTCATAGAGAACATATGTAGAACTTTTCTTAAGGAGTTCGTTCAGAAACTTGTATAGAAACTTTCTTAATGAGCACTCGACAAACGCATTTCGAGAACATACACAAAGTCCCAGCTATGGACCTAGTGCATCCTCATAACCGAGGTCTCTTGCATTTCGCTACAAGTAATTGGATCTCATATGGAGATGTTTAGTGAAGTAGAATGAAAAAAATCGAGTGCAACTACACAAGAACTAGTCTCAGAATCGCTGCTCGAATCGGTTTTGCATGTTAATCAAACATGGATATCTTAATCATACGGAGTCCGTTTTGGCTCCACAAGTAGTCAAAACGTTTGTGACAACCAGATGCTTCAAAGGATTCTTTCATAGGGACCTTTTGGAGAAATTTTCTTGAGGAGTTCGTTCAGTAACTTGTATAGAAACTTTCTTAATGAGCACTCGACAAACGCATTTCGAGAACATACACAAAGTCCCAGCTATGGAACTAGTGCATCCTCATAACCGAGGTCCCTTGCATTTACCTACAAGTAATTGGATCTCATATGGAGAAGTTTAGTGAAGTAGAATGGAAAAAATCGAGTTCAACTACACAAGAACTAGACTCAGAATCGCTGCTCGAATCGGTTTTCTTGCATGTTAATCGGAACATGGATATCTGACTCATACGGAGTCCGTTTTGGCTCCACAAGTAGTCAAAATGTTTGTGAGGACCAGATGCTTCAAAGTATTCTTTCATAGGGAACTTTTGTAGAACTTTTCTTAAGGAGTTCGTTCAGAAACTTGTATAGAAACTTCCTTAATGAGCACTCGACAAACACATTTAGAGAACATACACAAAGTCCCAGCTATGGAACTAGTGCATCCTCATAACCAAGGTCTCTTACATTTCCCTACAAGTAATAGGATCTCATATGGAGATGTTTAGTGAAGTAGAATGGTAAAAATCGAGTGCAACTACACAAGAACTAGTCTCAGAATCGCTGCTCGAATCAGTTTTGCGCAGTGTTAACTGAAACATGGATATCTGACTCATACTAAGTCCGTTTTGGCTCCACAAGTAGTCAAAACGTTGGTGAAGACCAGATGCTTCAAAGGATTCTTTCATAGGGAACTTTTGGATAACTTTTCTTAAGGAGTTCGTTCAGAAACTTGAATAGAAACTTTTTTAATGAGCACTCGACAAACGCATTTCGAGAACATACAAAAAGTCCCAGCTATGGACCTAGTGCATCGTCATAACCGAGGTCTCTTGAATTTCCATACAAGTAACTGGATCTCATTTGGAGATGTTTAGTGAAGTAGAATGGAAAAAATCGAGTTCAACTACACAAGAACTAGTCTCAGAATCGCTGCTCGAATCAGTTTTTGCGCAAAGGTTAATCGGAACATGGATATCTGACTCATACGGAGTCCGTTTTGGCTCCAGAAGTAGTCAAAACGTTTGTGACAACCAGATGCTTGAAAGTATTCGTTCATAGGGAACTTTTGGAGTACTTTTCTTAAGGAGTTTGTTCAAAAACTTGTATAGAAACTTTCTTAATGAGCACTCGACAAACGCATTTCGAGAACATACACAAAGTCCCGGCTATGGACCTAGTGCATCCTCATAACCAAAGTCTCTTGCATTTCCCTACAAGTAATTGGATCTCATATGGAGATGTTTAGTGAAGTAGAATGGTAAAAATCGAGTGCAACTACACAAGAACTAGTCTCAGAATCGCTGCTCGAATCAGTTTTGCGTAGTGTTAACTGAAACATGGATATGTGACTCATACGGAGTCCGTTTTGGCTCCACAAGTAGTCAAAATGTTTGTGAAGACCAGATGCTTCAAAGGATTATTTCATAAGAAACTTTTGGAGAACTTTTCTTAAGGAATTCGTTCAGAAACTTGTATATAAACTTTCTTAATGAGCACTCGATTAACACATTTCGAGAACATACACAAAGTCCCAGCTATGGACCTAGTGCATCCTCATAACCGAGGTCTCTTGCATTTCCTTACAAGTAATTGGATCTCATATGGAGATTTTTGGTGAAGTAGAATGGGAAAAATTGAGTGAAACTACACAAGAACTAGTCTAAAACTATCGTTCAGAATCAGTTTTGCGCAGTGTCAACCCAAACATGGATATCTGACTCATACGGAGTCCGTTTTGGCTCCACAAGTAGTCAAAACATTTGCGACGACCGGATGCTTCAAAGGATTCTTTCATAGGAACTTTTGGAGAACTTTTTTCTTAAGGAGTTCGTTCAGAAACTTGCATAGTAACTTTCTTAATGAGCACTCGACAAACACATTTCGAGAACGTACACAAAGTCCCAGCTATGGACCTAGTGCATCCTCATAAACGAGGTCTCTTGCATTTCCCTACAAGTAATTGGATCTCATATGGAGATGTTTAGTGAAGTACAATGGTAAAAATCGAGTGCAACTACACAAGAACTGGTCTGTTCGGAATCAGTTTTACGCAGTGTTAATCGAATGTAGCGACCGACCTCGAGACGGTCAAGCCTCGTGTATCCATGCCATCCTCGGATCAGTATGTTGGCACACACAGACATCAATGTATATATCAAAGTGCAATCACATGTATAAATAACGAAACTGATATATACCTCATAAGTCTCAGCTGAAACAAGTAATCGGGTGGAGTCCCATCAACGCCATCGGCAGGTTGAGTGTAGACCTTAACCTGTATCGTAACTCTTACTCGTCGAGGAAAATATCTGCAACATGATACGTTGCAGCCGTGTAGGTCAGTACATTGAATGTACCGCAAGATCACAATATGAGAAAACAGATGATAAAACTATACTATATGCAATATGGCTTTATGTCTCAGATTCTGAGTTTTGTTTATGTAAAAGCTGGTTTTATTTTCCCTACATCAAAGGAATAAATGAAGTCTGTACTATGGAGTTTCTATCATGACATGGTTCCGCCAACCGATGTCTCAGAGCCCAAAATCATCATAAGTTGCCCACAATTAAGTTATCATCCGGTGTTGAGAGTTCTGAGATAGATCCAGTCCAGATGCTCAAATTGTCCGTAACTCGGGACACGGCTAATCGATTAGGTTATAACCCTCTGCAGAGGTTTGCACACTTTACCCGCAAGATTCGATCCTCTTTTACGTTCTCGCACTTCGAGTGTTTGAGAACAAGATGACCAAACATGGTCTTCCAAAGAGTTCCTCCGACCACCGTCCTGCACCCATCCAATCCTACCGTAGTTCTACATCTGCTAGCACCGCCCCAGCCAGAGTCACAACTAAGGTCAACCAAGCCGAGCCCATAATGACTTGCGGTTGCACAGTAAGCTTCCGGCGTGAAGTATTCTTCCGTCTCTTTGAGTCTGGGTGAAGCTTTCCATAAGATGTCATGGCGCTTCTCCATGCATCCCGCCAACCACTGGTTTCTCCAGGTGCCCACAACCATCCTTCACCCAGAGTGTGTATTGAATTCTTGTCTCGAGTCTTGAAGTCTTGAGGCCTTGAAGATGCAGTCCTTGCAGTGCCATCATGGAGTTGTCGCCATTGATGAAATCCTTCATTCTCACACCACTCCTGAGCACTCATACCAAACCCCGTCTACTATAGCGTAGCACTAAAATAAAATATCGTCCCGGGCATTGGTAACAGGGGGAATGGGTTCCTACCTCATGCATCCTACTCAACTACAAGGATTCAATAACACTCTCGAGGGGTGGTTGCAATGGTGCCACTAAATGCAATAAAACATAGGTATGAAAACATGGTCAAAGTGAACTTGCTCGGTGATGTTGACGAAGAAGAATTATCGTTCTCAAGAAATAACTTGATAGACTACTCGTCACTCTCGATGAAATCTATATAACAAACATATCATTCACATAAGCACTCACACTAACAATCAAAACAAAAGAGAGAGCTTAATAAGAATCAAGGAACTTCAAATAAAACTAGGAGTCTTCTTCTACAACATTCACAAAAATAGTTTTGTCTAACGGAAAATAAAACACTAAAATAACAGAGAATAAAATATAAATTTAGTTAAGACAAAGAAGAAAAAAAAAATAAAGTATTTTTTCATAAAGCTATTTTGAAAGTATTTTCAATTGGGAGTTAAAAGAGAGAAATCCATTGCAAGTTATTAGCGAACTTGAATTGATTTCACGATAACAAAATAAAAATAAATATAAAAACTTGTTGAACACCTACTGTTTAACTAATAGAAACCAAACATAAACTTTCTGAAATATAAAATAAAATAATTTAAAAACAACTATAGAAAAGAAGTAGCTATAATTCAATAGAACTAAAACAGAATTTGTTTTACATGAAACAATAAGCTAAAATACTCAAACAATTTTGAAGTTTTTACCACTGGTAAATATGATCACTAGTGATCAGTAGAAAAAAGAATCAAATAAAAATCTATTTTTAAACTCCCGGAATAAGCAAAACAAGCTTTAATTCAAATCTTATCTAACTCAATTTTTTGTAAATCCAAACATAGACAAATTATATATTTTTGGAAACTACAAGAAAATTGTGATCTAACGCAAAAAGAATCAGCATCATTGGACTTATAGATCAAAAGTTATAAGCTAAACAAGAACGAAACTAAATCTGTTACGGAAATAAATCTGAAAACGAAAACGGAGTTACCTGTACGTGAGGCAGAGATGGCAGGAAGGAGACGGCGATGTGGAGGGCTGCTCAAGCGAGGGGCGAGGTCGCCAAGCAGGGTGGGGGTGGCGGTGGAGGGGCCGGCGCTTGGGGAGGTGGCGCTGGGCGATGGGGAGGTTCCAGGAGAGCTCCTGGTGAGCGTTTCTAGGCAGGAAAAGGAGGACGGTGGCGAGAAGGCTACGGGCAGGAGGGGCGTGGTGATGGGAAAATGGAACGAGGAGAGGGAGGGAGTTTTATAGGCGGTCTCGGGAGGCGCTGGGATGGAAAGACGAGGGAGATCGGGAAGGTGGAGATTTCTGTCTCCATGGACATGGAAAGCTTCAGAACATGAGAGGAAACAGAGGAAGGAGATGATCTCTTGTTGGGCTAGAATAGGAAAGTGCTTAATGGGCCAGCAGGTTTTTCCTAATAAAAACGATTCCATTCCTATTTTTAAAATTAGGAAACTAAAACAATAAAAGGAAATCAAATCAATTCGGAATAAAGAGTTTTTATATACTAAAATTATCAGAAAAATAAAATGTAGATGATGAGCATTATTCCACGGCCAAAATAAAAACCTAAAAAATGTTTTTCAGAAAATCCCTAAAGGCTTTATTTCTTTTTTCAAATAATTTTAAATAAAAACTTTGGTTTTCATGGCTCAATATTTTCAAAATGCCCCTGATTTTGGAGGGTCATTTTCTCCGCTCTTTCTTGCTTGCAAGAATTTATTTTCGGGGTATTTCTAGGGAAGAAAAATAGAGAAACAAGTGCAAATATTTGAAAGAAATAAATTGCAAAACTCCGCTCAAATTCTTCATAGTTGAAGAAGTCATGTCATCTTCTCTCATTGATTTTAATAGGATGAATTTGAATTTACCGGAGAAGGGGAAAGTCATTTTATTCCCTCTCTTTCAAAAGTTTTTGAAAAGGTTCAAATTTCACTCAAGTTTAATTCACTCAAGCAAACAAACAAACAATTCAATTAATTATATTAACATTCCAAATTTTGGGATGTTACAAACCTACCACACTTAAAATGAATCTCGTCCTCGAGATTCGAAGTCTTCTAGCAAATGTCTTGGTCAGAAAGGTCAGGGGTGCTACCACACTTAAAAACAAGGTCATGGTTCCAATAAACTCAGATATTTCCTCCGAGTCTTGACAATGTATGTCTCTTCACATATCTTACAATAGCTCCTTCATTAAAGCTCTTACGTCGGAAGCATAGAGTTTTCCTCAAAAGCTTGGGTCGGTTCGTCAAAGTTGAAGTTCGTCCGAGACCGGATCTTCTTAGTGATGGGTCCGTGTCCATTCTAAACAACTATCGAAACACTCATGGTGGTCTACAATTTATGGTTTTCTCCTGCAGAAAACGGGTCTGGTTGAACCTCACCAGATAACCTACGCTTGGCAACGGTTGCTGTAATGGGGTTCCATCGCCTACCATTTTATGGTTTTATGGCTTATCGCATCGACACTCTTCTAAGTTTTTCAAGGCTCTCTGATTTTCCATCAACATATGATAGTTCATGATAGAAGTCTCCGGTATGGGGCCAATCCATCCCGTGCTTGAACCATTACCACATACGTAAATATCGAATCACGATTCTAACACTTGGGCATTCTCACAGACATTACAGAATTTCTCTTGTTCCCGAACTGGTTTCGAGTAAATCCATGGTTTCGCAAGCCAAACAAAACATCTATCGTTACTTCACCACTCTTAGGTTTTTGCGTAACCTCCTACGGAACGTATGCTGATTTGATCACCGCTTCTTCCAAGTGTATTCCTTTATCCAGGTTACAACTGTTCCTTCTCAAAATCCTCGGCCTGTGGGTTATGGCCCACTTCAACACTAGTGCAGCTTTAAATCATCCTTGAGTAACTCTCTTTGTTACACCTCCTTTGAATCCAAAGAGTACTGTTTCTTCATACCATCATATCAAAACAAAACTCCAACTTATTTTGTTCAGCTTCCTACTATGGACCGTCATGAATAACACATTTCTTTCTTCATTGATCTTGTGGCTTTACAGAGTACTATGACCAAAAGAATGCACAAGTTTATCCATAAAATCTCATTATTTTCATATCAATCTTTCATTACATCCTTAACCATTTTCGTAAATTCAAATTCCAAAAAGTACTTGTTACAAATGCTGCCACCCACATGATTTGGTATGGTCAGGCATTACTTCCAACTTTATTCATTTATCCTCCTCGAGGATTCTTCAGTCCCACTGGAAGTGTGCGACATGAACCTTGAAATCTTCAATCTTCTTTTTCATCATGGTGGTCTTGAGCTTCTCCTTCATCATCTCTGCATGCACTTCGCTTAGGTATTCCCGAGTATAACGGAGTCTTGCTTCAAGTATTTCTCGATCCGGCGATGGCTTCCATGGCTGCTTCACGAACAGCGTCGAAGAAAGTTGCTTGTGGCACACGTGAGATGAAAAGTAATGCCCCATCCTCTTTGGGCAAACTCCTTTCAAACGGTGGAGGTGTACCTCCACATACCAAAGTTCCACTCCCTTATGCATGAAGGGTAGCCTTTGTAGACTGCATCTCCTTCAAGGTGAATATGCTTCATCATGTCCTTCAGATCTTCGGGTAATCATGATCACTTGTCGTGGTCATGATTGTTTCCTGACCTTTAAGGAAAGACTCGTAAAGGGTCGTCTGTCATCTGCAGTTGTGAATCAGAAATGATGCTCGTAATATGGTACATATCTCCGGGGCACACATTCATATCATCCAAACAAAACTTCAAACTCAATTTCCAATTTCCGCTTATGCATCACAACTCACTTTCTTCCATGTTCATCCAGAATATTAATTTCCAAGATAAAATATGACAACTCCTTAAAGCTTTTCAGCATGTGACATTACAACTTTATTGAGTCATGAACTATTACAATCTCTGAGAAATCTATTACATAACTCAACTCATTGAGCTCATGAAAAGGAAATTGCTTTCTACTACTCTTATTATCCATATCAAAATTCCAACTACTCAACTCCAGCTTTCATCTTGTCGGGACATTTAATAGCATAATGCCCTGCCTCCTTGCAGCGAAAACAAATGACTTCCGACATGTCTCGGGGCTTCTTTGTGATTATGCGGGCTCCTTGGATTCTTGGCTTCTTTTCTGGGCATTTACTAGCGTAATGACCTAAATCCTTGCACCTGTAACAAGTGATATGACTTAGGTCCTTTTCGCAAAAATTGCGTTGTTCTCGGGTTGCCTTCCTTTTCTCTTCCTGGATTTCTCTCAGAATGATCGAGTATCTATCTCCCGAGGGTCAAACTTCACTTCACTGTCGGAAATATCCTGGATACTCCTTTCTTTCCTTGGTGCAATCTCGTGAAAATGTCCTTCTTCTCCACATGAATAGCGCATTGAGTAAAATCTGTTGAGACCTTCTCCATCCAGGTCGTCAACACTTTCATTCATTACTGGTTCTTCTAGATCTTCCTTGAGGGCTTCTTTCATTCCATCTTCCCGCTTCAAATAGTTTGTTGCACCGTGGAGTAAATGTGACAATGCACCGGTAGTGGGTGGTTCCTTCACACAGAAGCAAGTCACCGCTAGTTGGGCATTCCTCACCGGGTGTTCTTCCTCACAATGAGGGCATCCATCCTTGTGTTCCTCCCGGTGTGTCCTATTTCTCCGCAAATCTTGCGTGCACAAGGTTTACTTCTTGGTGCATCATTGTGTTTCCGGATAAGACGTGATTTCAACAGGTCTTCTTGAATTCCTCCCAAGTTCTTGCTCCATTTAATCCTGTATGGCTTGATGCATTCTCCACCAGGTTGCAGACTTTCTCAGAAAGTAATCAAGAGCGATTGGACCTCATACTTCCTTGAAACCAAATTGCTCCCCAAGTGTTTTTCCATGTTCTCATCCATAGCTCGCCTCCGGCTGAGTCTTCGGTCCAGAGAATATCAGTCCAACTTCATTCATCATCTATGGGGTTCAAAAGTTTTGGGATGAGATATGAGAGAGGTGGGGAGGGATATACACACAATACAAACAATAGTTTTTGAAGAAACAAGTTTTACTTTGTGGCTGTCGGAAAACATCAAACAAATGACAGCTCACAAATCGTCGCATCTAACGTAAGTGTGTAACAGGGGTTTGGTCTTCTAAAGGTCAAATAATTCTTCAGATTCTTCAAATTCTTCTAGTCTTCGGAGTCTTCAATTGTTGCAGCTTCAACTCTTCTAATGCATGGTCAAATCCTCTTTACTCTGAAGGGGTCATCAGTTCTCCGATATCTAATCCTTCTTGGAGCGTCTTCAGTTGATCCTCCGGGTGATCAAAGGATAAGGGGTATATTCTAACTATTTGAGGTGAGAGGGTCTATTTGATAAAATCAGAAAAGATGAGAAGTAAGAGTCTTTTGTAAATAAAGTTTTGAGATATCCTGTCCTAGGGCTTTCCGATTTCTAGGTCACGTTTCATACCAACATGTGCTCGATACCATCTCTCAGAGTGACCCGACCTCGACGGTCAAGCCTCTCGTGTTATTGTGCCATCCTCGGATCAAGATGTCGGCACACACAAGACATCAATGTATATATCAAAGTGCAACCACATGCATAAATAACGAAACTGATATATACCTCATAAGTCTCAATGAAACAAGTAATCGGGTGTGGAGTCCCATCAACGCCATCGGCAGGTTGAGTGTAGACCGAACCACAGATCGTAACTCTTACTCGTCGAGAAAAATATCTGCAACATGATACGTTGCATCCGTGTAGGTCAGTACATTGAATGTACCGCAAGATCACAATATGAGAAAACAGATGATAAAACTATACTATATGCAATATGGCTTTATGTCTCAGATCTGAGTTTTGTTTATGTAAAAGCTGGTTTTATTTTCCCTACATCAAAGGAATAAATGAAGTCTGTACTATGGAGTTTCTATCATGACATGGTTCCGCCAACCGATGTCTCATAGCCCAAAATCATCATAAGTTGCCCACAATTAAGTTATCATCCGGTGTTGAGAGTTCCGAGATAGATCCAGTCCAGATGCTCAAATTGTCCGTAATCGGGACATGGCTAATCGATTAGGTTATAACCCTCTGCAGAGGTTTGTACACTTTACCCGCAAGATTCGATCCTCTTTTTACGCTCTCGCACTTCAGAGTGTTTGAGAACAAGATGACCAAACATGGTCTTCCAAAGAGTTCCTCCGACCACCGTCCGTACCCATCCAATCCTACCGTAGTTCTACATCTGCTAGCACCGCCCCAGCCAGAGTCACAACTAAGGTCAACCAAGCCAGAGCCCATAATGACTTGCGGTTGCATGTAAGCTTCCGGCGTGAAGTATTCTTCCGCCTCTTTGAGTCTGGGTGAAGCTTTCAAGATGTCATGGCGCTTCTCCATGCATCCCGCCAACCACTGGTTTCTCCAGGTGCCCACAACCATCCTTCACCCAGTAGTGTGTATTGAATTCTTGTCTCGAGTCTTGAAGTCTTGAGGCCTTGAAGATGCAGTCCTTGCAGGTGCCATCATGGAGTTGTCGTCATTGATGAAATCCTTCATTCTCACACCACTCCTGAGCACTCATACCAAACCCCGTCTACTATAGCGTAGCACTAAAATAAAATATCGTCCCGGGCATTGGTAACAGGGGGGAATGGGTTCCTACCTCATGCATCCTACTCAACTACAAGGATTCAATAACACTACTGAGGGGTGGTTGCAATGGTGCCACTAAATGCAATAAAACATAGGTATGAAAACATGGTCAAAGTGAACTTGCCTGGTGATGTTGACGAAGAAGAATTATCGTTCTCAAGAAATAACTTGATAGACTACTCGTCACTCTCGATGAAATCTATATAACAAACATATCATTCACATAAGCACTCACACTAACAATCAAAACAAAAGAGAGAGCGAATAAGAATCCAAGGAACTTCAAATAAAACTAGGAGTCTTCTTCTACAACATTCACAAAAATAGTTTTGTCTAACGGAAAATAAAACACTAAAATAACAGAGAATAAAATATAAATTTAGTTAAGACAAAGAAGAAAAAAATAAAGTATTTTTTCATAAAGCTATTTTGAAAGTATTTTCAATTGGGAGTTAAAACAGTAGAGAAATCCATTGCAAGTTATTAGCGAACTTGAATTGATTTCACGATAACAAAATAAAAATAAATATAAAAACTTGTTGAACACCTACTGTTTAACTAATAGAAACCAAACATAAACTTTCTGAAATATAAAATAAAATAATTTAAAACAACTATAGAAAAGAAGTAGCTATAATTGAATAGAACTAAAACAGAATTTGTTTTACATGAAACAATAAGCTAAAATACTCAAACAATTTTGAAGTTTTTACCACTGGTAAATATGATCACTAGTGATCAGTAGAAAAAGAATCAAATAAAAATCTATTTTAAACTCCCGAATAAGCAAAACAAGCTTTAATTCAAATCTGATCTAACTCAATTTTATAAATCCAAACATAGACAAATTATATATTTTGGAAACTACAAGAA